>CM070604.1:24239666-24633202 GCA_036346395.1 Hsuehochloa calcarea | reverse complement strand
AAAGCTATAAAGCAAAACAACCTCTCCAAAGGCTCTTTAGCTAAAGCTAACCCTAATTTTCTCTCTCAAAAAGTTCAACCAAAACAACCAGGGGTTCACCTCTATTTATAGCCCTTGGCTAATGGGTCTCCAACCCGTTATGCCGGCTAAACCCTAATGGAGCCCGCTTCCACTTGTGCCGCTTATAAATTACCCTTTCGCCTCGCACACCTTCTCGAAGGTCCGCATTCCTTGTCGTTCACGACTCGCAACCGCCTCGAGTGCACGCCATCTTCGACACACCTTGACCGTTCTGACCTCAACGTCGCCTGCGTCTAGTCCGGTCTCCACGTGTCTCGCCACGACTCCACCTCGATGCCCCGCAACCAAAGACAAACAAGAAACACATCACATAGCATTGCTCAAGATAATAGAATCATCATTTGCATTTAACTCAAATCAATTCACAACACAAAATCAAAACTATGCCTTTACGCACGATTCGCCCATAATCGGAAGTTCGCGATTTACCATGGCGGAAGTTCCGATTATCGAACGTCCGCACTCGATTTGGAAGTTCCGATTATCGTCAAATCGAACACACTTGTCGGTTTATCGGAAGTTCCGCATTCCCGGGCGAAAGTTCCGCACATTGACACACCGAACACAATCGTCGGGATAATCGGAAGTTCCGTTTTACGGCGGAAGTTCGATTATCGGAACTTCCGCATTCCAAAACGGAAGTTCCGCGATGTGAAACCAACAAAGAAGAGGTAGCAAACGCAATGAATCCAATCACAAACTATTCAACATAGCGTCAAATACTCATCACTCGAAAGGGGACCCTACTCACATGGTCTCTCACATACACATTAGGCCATACTGGTCACATACATCCTGCAAAAACAAGTTATGAATAGAATCGCAATCTACCGGATAAGGGGTCGAGGGGGTTTCCCCCCGCGGGGTTCGAAGCGGCAGCGCCCCTCGCGGTATCTTTGCAATTTTTACTTAGGATTTTGATCGGTAAATCATATTTACCACAAATCAACTATTGTTCCGATTCGACCAATTTGTATTGATCTTTGCGTGCAGATGTCGTGGTTTGAGAACCGAGACAACTTTCGGCTCATGGAGCCCGATAGCACGATCACGGTACATCGATTATCAATCTAGGTTCCGATTCGACCAATCATATTGATCTTCGCATTCCGCAACCGGTTTTACGTGTCACTGTCTACCCCGATGGCGAATCCGACCGGTAGGGGTATGTTGTTTCACGACCTTTGTAGCATGATCACGGAACATCGATTATCAATCTAGGTTCCGATTCGACCAATCATATTGATCTTCGCATTCCGCAACCGGTTTTACGTCACTGTTTACCCCGATGGCGAATCCGACCGGTAGGGGTATGTTGTTTCACGACCTTAGCAGCATGATCACAGAAACCAGATCAATCCATTACTAGAACTATACAATCGATCACATCGATCATACCGACTTACATATCGCCATATGCAAATCACCCGAACCTATAACATGACAGCAACTGCTCTGATACCACTGAAAGGTTATGGGTAGGCCACACTAGCGCAAATTAATAAAAATTCTACCCGTAAACCAAGATCACTGCAGTTATAGATCACGGTCTTACCACTAGACGCAAGAAAGCGCGAACCGACACAAAGACGCGTAAGCGCAGTAGTCGTACTAAGTTGATGCAAAGACGTCGGGCGTAGTAGTCGACTACTTCCTCGTCCTCGCCGCGCATCCCACGCATAGCCCGCTCTTGCGGTTCGTCCAAACGCTACAGATGCGGCGCCCCAAAGTTATCCACATACGGAGGAAGCGGCGCGACGCCGGATCGCTAGATCCGCGCAGTTTACTAGGGCGTGGGAGAGGTGGCGGCTGTGGTTTGAGGATGTCACGAAAAACTTCACCTCCATCCTGTGCGCCCATGCCCTCCTTTTATAGACGTCCTTACAATGGGCTTCTACTAATAGAGGCCCATTAGGACTCAATGCCCAGTCTAATTCGGATCTAATCCGAATTAAGCTTCACCCTTAAGTGTGTGACTCTCTAGGTTCACGATGTTTAGACATGACACAGTATACATACTTGGTCAATAGTTGGTAGCGCCTCTAGCAAGACGTCCCAACTCCTAAACGTACATAAAGATCATATCGAACTAACCACCACAACGTTATGTACATGCCAATCCTTTTGCCTCACGATATTCGGTCGAGCCCAAGTCGACCACTCTTTCTCGATCTTGTGATGGAATCCCTTACTAGGTTAACTCTTAACCTTAAGTAGCATGGCCATGCATTTGGATCCGATCACTCGAGGGGCCCAGAGATATCTCTCTCAGGTAGAGAGGGGCAAATCCCATCTTGACTGACCATGCCTCGCAACATGCTTCATGACAAACCCGAAAACTACCTTTATAACTACCCGATTCATTGAGTAGCGTTTGATAGCCCCTAAGTAGGTCGATTCACATCTCAAGTACATGCGACAATCTTAGGTCTAAGGACAAGGCGTACACATTGTGTAGAGAGAACCATAAGTATAATTGTTATGTCTCATGTTGGGTCGGTCCAACCCCATGTTCTAGACATGTGTCCACATTATTGGTTTGACATCTCCATGTCTATGACCTGTGAAACATAGACATCAACCGATACATGTGCTAATCCACCATTCACGTGTGTCCTCACATGAACTCCGACTAGGGACAACTTTAGAATAACCATACAAGTAAAGAGTTTCACAAACAAGTCACATACTTGTTAATCAACACAAAAGCAATATTCAAGGAACATTTATTAAATCATGGATACAACGAAATATCATCATCTCTATGATTGCCTCTAGGGCATATCTCCAACAATCCCCATAATCTAATCATACTCAATCGTTTACAACCACCTAAAAACATATTCTCAACCAAATTATCTTTAAGGAAATTCTAACTTCTAGAGGGTTACTCACTGAAGGCAAGTCGTACTTGGTGATAATTCAATTGTCCCTATTATCCCATCAATTGACATTACAATCAGATTACTTCGCTAATCCTACTCTCATTGAATTATACCTTCATAAACCACCTACACAACCTCGCAAGGTTAATTCCCCATCTGTGATACTCTAATAAATCGATCAAGATTCCCATACTTCCGATAATCCCAACATTCCAGCATGAACGAGGGTTCCTGGATTATATTTTGCTATGAGTTCCACTGGTTGTAACACTAATCAATTTTATTCCAACGATAAACATTCCATGGAATTCTCTCCAAAAGTTATCGGTCAAAACCAATTCATCCTCTACTGTTCTTCACATAGATTGGTTCATAAAATCTCATCACTGCCTTATACTTGTCCACCATCAACCAGTCACAAAATGACAATTTATAAAACTTGGCAACATAAGTTTGTTAAATCCTTTCTCAAAAGGGAAGAGATAATCAGACATAAATTCCAACACAAAAGAAAATGTTGCTCCTTGGAGTGAGCACGAGACAAAGAGAAACAGTCAAATAGTAATGATCTCAGAAAACAAAATACGTGCCCACGGTTGAGGGCATAAGTCCCACAAGAGTTTCAAAGCTCCATAAATCATAATAGAACAGTGCTATGAAAACTGAAGAAACTCTTAAACTGTAATGATAGAAAAGTTGTAGATTACAATTCTCAACTCCGACCTCAAATACTTATGGTAACCGATTTCTATTAACAATTAAAATAATTTTCTTTGAGTACATCATTACCTGCCAACCCAACCAAGAAGTACATCTGAAACCAAATCACATTACTCACTTAAGAACCGAATAGAGCCTTCCAGTACGTCATGTTGCTCAAACTAATTTTATCTACTACATAGATCATGAACTCGCAAAAGACCATGAATGCCAAACTCCAAACATTTCATTTAGTCGATATAACAGAAGGCAATTAACTTACTTTCTCTCTAGAAGAATCATCACTGATCCGACGAGTCAGGATCTAGTGTAGACCACCTTACTAACCTCAAGGTTAAAACCCCCTTTTCAATAATCATTAACATCATTTCCTTCATTACAAAGGCCCAAGGGCTTACTAAATCTCTATCATCAAAGGCATAATATTACCCGACCATCTCACCATTATGCAAACATAGGTCACCTCTTAAATTCCAATATAAACCTTTCCAAAAGAAAAACAGTAGATTATTCCATAATGTTTCTATTATCTCAATAAGATTAATTCCAGCGGTCAACTTGTCCTATAGATTGTCTGATACACAAACCTCACTATCAAGGCAAATCACTTCTATCAAGGGCATGCAGCCACAATTCATCCTCATGAAACACACGTGAGTAAATCACTTTCAAGTGTCAACCCTTCATCTATTAGGAATGCTCACACCAATTTAGTACACACTAATTCCAATCTAGAGGTTATCATAAACCATTGACGATTATCCAATCATGGACGAATTCATGGTCCTTTCTCTATTTATATTCCCGCGGGCATACATAAGATCATCAAATAGCCAATCAAAGAAAATTCTATTTCATTATCTACTGAGACATCAGTCGAACAAATCTGTATGTTCCTCATTCTACACAGTTAGATTAGCCTATCGAGACCAAATAATCCAACAAGTTTAGCAAACTACACAATTCGAACGATCAACCATCTCATCAGTGTTACACACTTTTAATAACTCTAATGATTCCAACCAAGTATAGTCATACTCATAATCACAGCTCATCAAGAACTACTAGAGGACAACATCGTCTTTCCGATTTCACTTCCACGGATACTCGTTAGGATTCATTATGCACCACCCTGCAGACCCAGCTTGATAACCCATATCTTATCCATTAATTTCCTTTGATTGTAACTTTTCACTTTACCACGAGAAAATATCGCTAAAGGGTTTAACATTTTCTTTTATAAGAGGGAACTATGCAACTTCAACGCTCAGAATACCCAAAAGAGTTACATTGAGTCAAAGCTTCCACATACTAAAAGACTTGCAAAAGCAAACTTTCATTAATCAAACCATCAAGCGAAGTAGATGGGTCATGATTCCCAATAAGAAAAATAGAACCCCAATACAAAGGTGAAGCCTGACAATTAACCAAGTTCATCAGTCGCAAGAATAACTCAACACTTGGGAAGACGATTATTGCTGTAAGAGACAAGTTAAGCCAACTGAACCACATCAACTTCTCTCCAACCAAAACCATACATCGATCGCAATGAACTAATAACCCAAGAGAAATTCATCAGCCACAACTGCACAAGAGTTGACCAAAGTTCTCGCATGCTAAAGAACTCACCGAGATAGTTCACATTTTCCAAGGTACTAAGCGAAAAAAAATGAATCCTGTTTTCCCAACCTTGCGAATCAAAAATGTTAACAAGCAGTCCAACTCTCGTTGGTCCAAAGAACAAATAATTTCTTTAAGGAACCAATAAAACCAAGGAAAATGTCCAACTGTATTGAGACCATTAACCCAAGGAGATTAAATAACCACCAGCGGTTTGGTCAGAAAATCCTAGTACATCCCAAGGGAGTCAATAACCTTCCCAAAGGAATTCATGCTCGACACCTGGAAGTAGTTTTACCAAGGTAATCACTCCACTATCACATAACCTAACTGGCGGTACAACCTGGCTATGCCCATGCCCACAACCACACTCTACCTCTCGACATCGATTATCCCCACACATAATAATCATATAACCAAGTAATAAGCAATCATACTCAATTAATATCAGCAACGATAAATACGATATATCGAAAACGTAAATGCAATGCTTTGCCCATTCCCATCCTAATGTGCACAGTGTGTCAATTTAATTTTCCTTTTCTATTCTAGCTACCACGAACCTGAAGCCCGCTCTGGTACCAACTGTAACACCCCAGCCCAACATGAGCTTGGAATGCTACTAAAATAACAATATCACAAATACAAATCCAAGACACTACCAAAAAATTCGGCAGAACCTCCTTTGTATAACCAAGTTTACCGGAGATTCCAATAGATGCTTATAAAATTATCACTATTTCAACATCCAAAGTTCATCGAAGCATTCATAAATAATCTACTCAGCTAAACATAAGCAAGCATAATTAAAATTTACCACTCTCATTATTACAAATAAACCAATGCATTCAAGTATAGCCAAAGTTAATCCTTAAGAAGTTTGCTTGTTATAACGGTACGGTCTAAATGATAATTATCTTTCAAAGAATATGTGGTAGTGAGTGCAAGCAAAGCAACCCTACTCCCTCCCATGCATGCTGTCCGCAAACGAGATACCTAAAAACACAACATCAGCAAGAGTGAGTCCAAGACTCAGCAAAGTACAAATAGCAAGACAATAGCCAACACAACTATAATTAACAACATCCATCCACGTAACCCAATAAGAAATATGTCCCATGCTTATGCGATGCAAACTGTTCAAATGCACTTTTCTTTCTCTCTTTTGCATATACCGGTATTGCGGAGTGTGCATCCGTCGATGCACACGCATGCCTATGCCTTCTAGCACAGGGACCTTAGCCCATACTCCACAAGTATGAGGACCCAAAAGCCCGTCATATTCATGATGGGGACCTCAATTAATGCTTGGTCACCACATGACCATGCCTCCAATATGATATCATGATGCACATGGTCAATTCTTTAAATCATCATGCATACATGAAACTTACGCATACTTCTAGCATTTACGGGCATTATTGTCCGTAACATTCAAGCATCCATGTTTAACATAATATACTCATAGCATAGTACACATAAACAAATGATCACACACAATTTATCACTACTGTACTTGCCTTAACCACGAGAGAACGAGGATGTACGAATGAGTTGCTCCTCGCACCGGTCCACCACCGTTAATAGTTATAACACATGCTAAGACACAGCAGCGGATCAAAACAACCTATGTAACAACAACCATGGACTTGCAAAACTCCTAACTCGATCCCGACCCCAAACTCCTAAACGTCGATCTGTCCCCTCGGTGGACAGTCAACTTCAAAAATCCATATATATTAGTACAGGGGTCCAAATAAGATGTTCTTAGACTGTCTGGAAATATAATTAAATTCTCCAACTAAGTCTAGTTGGTGAGCCTTGCTGAATCGGCGAAGTAATACCCCTAGCAGGCCAATTAAAAAAAACATCAACTTCACATTGGGTTTTCTCGACAGAGTACTAAAACCACCATAACTTTTGCTACACAAATCGGAATGGGGTGATCGTGGACTCTCTGGAATCATGACAAAACTAGCTAAAATAGTCTAGTTGGACATGTCTCCTGATTCGGCCTCCTACTAATTCTTATATTCAGGTAAAAATTTTCTAAGTTTTCTATCTCTGCAATCTGACAGTTAGCAAAACAGCGACGGTAAAAAATTCATAACTTTTGATTGACAACTCTAAAAATTGTGTTCTTTATCCTCTTCGAAATATTTCTGACTCCTCTACAATATTAATTTTGGGTGGCTTTTCTAATTCGGCCTATAAAAATTCATAATTAGCAGACAATGCAATCTGCCACAACTCGTCAGCTCTCGTGGTCAGTCGCGGTAAAACTATGATGACTCCTAAACCGTTGGTCCAAATGTAATACCCCGAAGGTGATTCGGCTTATTAGAAAAAGTTTCGGAAGAGGGAGCTAATCGAAAAACCAGAATCATCTTTTCACCGGGGGGTTTTCTGTGGTTTCACGGCAACCTGGGCCTGGGCCACGGCCCAGGAGGGGCCCATGTGGTGGCTGGCCACAAGAGGGGGGGTTCCCACCCCCAAACCCTAAACTCCACATTTCTCTCCCCCTCCCCCCTTTGGAGCCGCCGCCCCCCTTCCCCTTTGCTGTGCACCGCATTGTACGTCGATTTTGGGTAAGATGCGTTAGTGTTCTGTCCTGTCCATCTCTTAGAACGTTGTAGGTATTCTTCTTAGCTTTCCATAGCCACCGAGATCACGTGATTCCGCCTTACGGTTTAGGAGATATTATTTTTTTAGTGCGCGCTGTTCTGTCTGTCTGACGAGAAAGATCTGTCGGCTTGATCCTAGGTTTTTATTTAGTTAGAGGCATTTCCAGAACCTCTACCCAAATAAGTTATTGTAGCCCTTTACATTATATTTCAAAAATGATAAAGATCATCTCCATTGGATCTGTATAATGAAAGTTATGATATTTTCTTTACCACTGTTCTGAATTTTGGGCAGATAATTGTTAGTGTTTT
This sequence comes from Hsuehochloa calcarea, assembly GCA_036346395.1. Taxonomy (NCBI): domain Eukaryota; kingdom Viridiplantae; phylum Streptophyta; class Magnoliopsida; order Poales; family Poaceae; genus Hsuehochloa; species Hsuehochloa calcarea. The sequence goes on along the minus strand of CM070604.1, from coordinate 24,624,960 downwards.
TATCTATTATTTAGACTACTGTAGAAGCCGAATCTGGGGTTTTGCCCTTCTGGAGTTTTATTCCTGGGAACGTTAGCTTTCTTTTGGCACTGAGATAAGGAAAATCCGATCTGTAGTTTGGGAGATATGAATTTTTGATTACGAACTGTCCGGTCTGTCTGAAAACTGAGGTCAGTAGGTTTGTCCCTCGGTTTTGTTCAAATTAGGGGCCGAATCAGAACCTTCACCCAACTAAGTTATTTTAGCCCTTAAAATTATATTTCCAAGATGATAAGAATCATTCTCATTGGATTAATAGGTTGAAAGTTACGCCGTATTTTTTATCTCTGATCTGTATTCTGGACAGACGTAGATGGGTTGTGTTTAGCTGATAATTAGCCCTCTGTTTTGGCCGAATCAGGGGATTCCTCCAACTAATGTTTTGTAGCCTGGTCTGTTAAGATTCAGTGAGCACTTGTTTCAGGTCTTTTAGAGTTACAGATAATTAATGGTGAATTTTCTCGTACCGCTGCTCAGAAGGGCTGAAATCTGGCTGAATAGTTTATTTTCATTTTGGGTCTATGCGGTATATTGGATAGTCAGGGGTTATTGTAGAACACCGGTAGCAGTGTTATATCGTTGTTCTTATTTTGGGAACATGCTTGTGTAGGCGGCGAGGCATCATGTGTGGGAACACCTCCGTTGCCTACTAACGAGTCACAACGCGAAAGGCAAGCATCAGATGTTAAGCGGTGTTGAATTCAAAGGAATGCATAATGATATGTTGTTTACATGAATGTTCTTGTGCTTTGTTCATGGTGTTGATATACTGCAAGTGACTAGTGTGGCCTTATTGGTACATTATGTTGAGTGTGAATACATACTTATACTTGTTTACACATGTTGTTGAATGCCATGTGTCTTTTCCACTAATGTGTGTTATTCATTCATACCATGAGAAATCATCATGTTCATTCATAAAATTCATTATGACCACTAAGTGGATTCTTTTGGTAAGTCCCATCAATTCCAAGATGGGCATTTGAAAGACCCATCAATTCCAAAGATGGGCATTTGAAAACCCACCATTCCAATGTGGGTTGTGTTGACCACCATTCCTATGTGGCAACTTGAACACCCGTATGAAACGTTCTTCATACGGTGATTGGGTCCCCGTACTTTGTGAAGTACGGGCTTAAGTGAACGCCGACGGGTGTATCACTCGCTATACCGGTATATGCAGTCGATAAGTCCATACCTTCAATGCATTCTTACATTTCATCCATTCATGTATTCATTCCATACGTACATGTATGTGTTCCAATAATTGTTCGTAATTCAACTGAATTGTGTTGTCCACTCCATGCTTGATTATTCTTGTTTAGTACTTGCTAAGTCTTCGACTCACCCTTGCTTTGTATGTTTTAATTAGGTAATTGAGGAGGACGACAAGATGATTTGGTGGGGTAGTTCGGCACACTACACTTCACTTTTATCCAATCAGAATAATTATTCTTGCCATTCAGTCAAGTCAAATTGTTGAAATAAGTTCCAGATTGTAATAATCCTATGTTAGTATCGTTTGACTGTTAGTGGTACTATGACCGTTTATCCATTCTTTACCATGATTCTAGTGATCGTTCATTGTCTTTCCTTAGGAATTTATGTTGATTGAATCTGGATAATCTAGTTTTAATGCTATGCTTAGTAGTTTGATGGGTTTGCGTGACATTTTGGCTTTCGAATAGCCAGGGTGTTACAGTTGGTATCAGAGCGGGCTTTAGGTCCGTGGTTCATTCAAACATATTAAATTGACACGCTGTGCAAATTAGGAGGGGTTGAGTAAACTGTTGCTTCCGCATTTCAATTATGGTGACTCGAGTATTGAGTCGTTGTAAAATTGTGTTGTGCTATGATGTGTTAAACCATGATATGATGTGATAACCTCTATCTATGAAATTATTCTATGATCGTCATGAGATGATCCTGTAATACTCTGAAAAAAAATAAATAAATATTAATAATCACGTCTTAAGGATCGGTGCGTAATTAAATAAAATAATACATATAAAAATAGAATTTCAGAATTTTTAAGAGCTATATAAATAGATTTTGGGTTCTCTAGAAACCCTAGCTTTTTTCTTTTTTCTTTCCAAGCCGCGCCGCCCCAGCAAATTTCCTCCGCGCCGCTAGTTTTTTTCTTTCCCTCGAGCTTGTCTTTCGCTGCGAGAATTCTCGCTTGACCAAGTCTTGCGCTACTGAACACCAACCGAAGATCGCTGCTTGCATTGCTGCTTTGTCCGCGCGCTAAGCCACGCCTCTTTGCCGCTGAAGCGGTTACCGCCTGCGCCGCAGCTGCGTGCGTGGACGCCGCGTGGAGGCTCGCATTTTCCCTCTCTGCGTGCCGATCGGTTGTCTTTGCACAGTGTTCTTATTCTTGCATTTGGAACACCAACCGATCTTCTTTGCCGCGTGTGCGTCGACGTCATCGCGTGGAGACCAGACTGCACAAGCTTCGGCCGGCCGATTGATTAGGTGCATATGAGTTCCAGTCTTTTTATGAGATGCGTACTGCCTTGGTTACCTTTCCAGTTTGCTTGCTTTGAGATATCAGTTAGCTTGGCCGTAGCATAAAACTAATTAGTAGTTAATTAACTTGGCCGTAGTATTTTTATGCTTGTAGACTAGAATATTTTGTCGGAACAGTAAGGTAGTTTGTTATGATGTTTGTAGTCGGAGATATCGATTAGTAGATCTATTCAGCCTGCTGTTCTGTTGAACGATTTATTAGGGTATCTTAATGGCGAATTTTGGAAATGTTATCTACTAGTTAATTGTAGATAATTTCGATATCTTTCTATAGCATATTTTATCATGTCAATCGGACAAGTAGATTTCGAGATGTGATTTTCGGAACACTGCTGTCCTTGGGGTTGTCGTATTTCGGCGCTGTTTTGGTAGATCGGTTATTAAAAATAGTAAATCCACTAATTAGAGTTTTTGATCTACATGAAAGTTGTAGATAATTGTCCAATGGTTCTGTAGAATCTGAGAACGTGAATTTTGGTGGAGTAAATCAAAAGTTATGAATTTAGTAAAACCGCTGTTCCGAAACGGACAGATCGGCTTTCTGGGCTAAATACGGAGGGTTAGATGATTTAATTAGAAGACTGTGTAATCTAAGAAAATGTGGATAATTTTATGAAGAATCCAGAATGGGGTGGTTTGTTGTGATCGGACTTTCGAGTCAAAAGTTACGTTCGTTCTAGTACCGAGACAGCTATGGGTAACTTTTCGGTACCGGAGTAGCGTGGTATTTTTGGGGACGTGTAGGAGCGATGTATATTGATTGCTATTCTTGTTGCTGTAGCTTGTATTGAAGTTTGTGTATTTAATATAGGAGAGGCGTCGTGCTTGTTGCCATCTTCTAGCCAAATCGTAAGGTCATAACTAGTAAAGGCAAGTGCATGGAGAGCGGCGATCAATAATGATCACTGTGATTCTTTATCTTCTATTACCATTATTGTTGTGCTTTTATTCTGTTTAATTGCAAACAAATAATTGGTATGTTTATATATTTGTTGACAAGCATGATGGAAAGTTGGATATGATGTTTATGATGGAGTTTTGCAAATTTTGCATACATAAGCATCTTTGCATATGAGCAGGTGATCATGAATGATCACAACTCCACGGGAGTGGAGGAGGTCCCCGATCCTTATGGAGGAACGGGCTTGAGAGTGAATGTTGTTGCGAGCATTCACTCATGCTATACCGGTATACGCGAAAGAAGTGCATGTGGACATGTAGATTAGAGTTGCATTCATAAATGAGATTAATGTGTGATAAACAAATGGAAGGTAACTGCATGAGAATATTAATGGAAGTACCTGTGATGATAATGAAGTTATTGAATGTTGTTGACTTATTATTGTTCGTTGTTTATGGATGTGTTTGCTGAGTCGTGGACTCACCCTTGCTCTTTTGTTGTCTTTAGGTGATCTTCGAGGGCGCCGTAACTGAGAGCGAGTAGAGCACATGGACAACACATGATCATTTGCCATAAGAATCTTTTCATTTAGAATTGGTTTACACTTGGACATGTTAGAGGTTGAATAAAGTTTAATACATCGTTTGGACTAGATTATTTGCTTTATTAATTTGGATTCATTGGTTGATGCTATTTTGGATTATTTACCTGGTTATAATTCCCATTGCTTACTTATTGTCGCTTGATCCATAATTATGTATGTTCTTTTGTGATCCATGGATATGTTTATTGTTGTTTCCTTACTGTAATTCTTATAGTGTGTCGATAATTATTAGTTTAAAGAGTAGTGTGGTGGCATTCTAGGCTCAGTGTTGGGCTGGGGTGTTACAGTTGGTATCAGAGCGGGCTTTAGGTCGTGGTGAATAGATTAACAACATAGGCAAACTGAAATTGTTAAAATTTGTTTTAGTTTAGTAAATCAACTAAAATTTGCTAATGGTTAACTAATCTAAAATTTGACACACTAGTGCACAGTAGATTAGCGAGAGGTACGAATATAGTTTTTACGCTTCCGTTATGTTGTTCATTGATGGATGATTTTATTTTGACCTTTGAACTCATTGTGTATTGTTGATTGTGGTTGATAGCTATGCCGAGGGGTAGAGGACGTGGTCGTGGTGGCGTGATCGTGGAGGCGGGGCGTGGCGAGGTTCCGTGGAGCCACCTCTGTGCGATTGAGTCGATGGTCGAGGGGTTCTTTGTTGACCCGCCTCGGTTGTGGTCCGTGATGAGACCCCGCTTTGTTGAGAGAGTTGGTGGAGAGATCCGTGCTCTTCGTCAACAGGCGCCGGCAGCACCTACTCTTCGCGGCATCTGTTGTTGCTCCTGTCGCACATCCACCGGTTCCTGAGGCGCGGATGACACTTCGAGAGTGGATGGGGTTGAGGTTGGATCCGTTTGACGGGTCGGGCACACCGGTCCAGGCAGCGGACTGGTTGCGTTACATGGAGAGGCAGTTTGGAGCTTTGGAGATGTCTTCACATCAGAGGGTCCGTTTTGTAGCCTTTCAGCTGAAAGGGCAAGCTGATATTTGGTGGGAAGGCGTGTTGTCTTCGAGGACCGCCATTTAAGGTCCAGTCACTTGGGAGGACTTTGTTGATCAGTTCAAGGGAAAGTTCTACCCCTACTCTTTTGTTGAGAAGATGGAGGTTACCTTGACGACCTTTGCTCAAGGGAAGAGGTCTATTGCTGAGTATGAGGCTGAGTTCAACAACTTGGTTCGCTTTGTCCCTTCGGTAGTGAACGATGATCTTCAGAAAGCCAAAAGGTTCCGTCGGGGTCTCAATTCTGAGTACCGGCATGTGTTGGGAGCTACTCCACTCCGTGATTACAGCTCTGTTGTGGAGCAAGCCAGGGGCATGGAGTTGAGATGCACTCACAAAGGCGACAAGCCTCGTGGATGGGTGGTAGCTTCGGTGGTGACCGTAAGAGGAGCTCTAGTGAGGGAAGTGGGTGCGCTCAACGACCGCTTTCAAGAAATTCAAGGGAGGACCGCAGTCCTTCAAGTCTAAGCACTCGAGGCCGTTCCCTTCTTCGACGCCTCGTCCTTTTGCAGTACTCGGCTCTTCGTCTGTCCTGGCGGTGGCATGCTTTGCTTTAAGTGCGGTGATGGACACACCACGAAAGTGCACTTGGACGGAGATTGCCGTCGGTGTGGCCGATCGGGTCATAAGGAGCGGTGTGTCGCGTAACCCGCTAGCGTGATCAAGTGGGAGCTGTGCCATCTTCTTCTTCTTGATGGGTCCCGCCGAGGATCTTTCCAGATGATGATCGCTCCTCCGATGCCATTTCCTTCACTTGGGCGCCCAAAGAGGGTACTATCGGCGGCCGCCACCTTCGGCACCGCTTGTGGTGCACGACCGCTTTACCGCACCGCCACGCAGATTGTCGGGGCTCGCCGCCCCACCGCCGCCTTCTTTCGCCATGGCGCCACCGAGTGTACGCCATGCCTCATCGCAGAGTTCGCGGGTCGCCCCGACGTGGTGATGTGTACTTTGCTTGTGGATTCGCTTGATGCTTTAGTCCTTTTCGATTCGGGGCTACCTTTTCGCTTGTGTCGGCGTTTGCTAGAGAGCGAACTTGAGTATGCGATGGATTTCGATCGGTGTTGGTTAGTTCTCCGGGGTATTATTGCTAGCTCTCTTGCTTGTCCCGGTGTTCTATTGTTATTGATGGAGAGAAGTTCACGCGAATTTGATAGTTATTCAAATGGAGCCGCTCGACGTTATCTTGGGTATGGATTGGTTGCACTCTTATCGAGCCGTGATATCCTGTTTCAGAGAATGTCTGTGCGCACCCGCCCTGGGAGACGTTGACCTTTCAGGAGTGCGCCCGCGCTCTCTTTCGATGTTGGTCTGACTGTTCCCGTGCCGTTTAGTGAAAATCGGGCTTTTTAGCTCTTGCCGAGAAACCGAGCGTGGCTTCGCAGATTGAGGAGATTCCGGTGGTCGGTGATTACCGGATGTGTTCCCGGTGAGCTTCGGGTTTGCCACCGCGCGAGGCGTGGAGTTTCGCATTGATCTTGTTCCGTACTCGCCCCATCTCGATGTTCCATATCGATTAGCACGTCCGTTTCGGGACGAGTTGAAGAAGCAATTGGATGATTTGTTGGCTAAAGGTTTGATCAGCGAGTGTATCGCCGTGGGAGCTCTGTCTGCTCACGAGAAGAAGGATGGGAGTTGGCGATGTGTATTGATTACCGTGCACTTAATGCGGTCACAATCAAGAACAAATATCCATTGCCCCGCATTGAGGACTTGTTTGATCGGTTGAATGGAGCTCAAGTGTTCTCCAAGATTGATCTCCAGTCAGGGTATAATCAAATCCGTGTGCGTGAGCAGGATGTAGAGAAGACTGCTTTCTCCACCAGGTATGGGCATTATGAGTATAAAGTTATGTCTTTTGGATTGACTAATGCACCTGCCATTTTTATGGAGACCATGAACAACATGTTGCACGAGTATCTAGATGACTTCGTGGTGGTGTTCATTGATGATATTCTTATCTATTCCAAGACCAATGAGGATCATGAGCGTCACTTGAGGTTGGTCTTAGATACTTTGAGAGAGCACAAGTTCTATGCTAAATTGAAGAAGTGTGAGTTCTGGATTTCAGAAGTGGGTTTTCTGGGTCATGTGATAAATCCTCAAGGCATTGCTGTTGATCCTAGCAAGGTCTCCACAGTGGTGGATTGGAAGAGGCCGACTAGTGTGAAGGAGGTGAGGAGTTTTCTGGGTTTGGCTGGTTATTATCGGCGTTTTGTGCAGGATTTCTCTATCATCGCCAAACCGATGTCTCAGCTTACTCAGAAAGGTGTGAGATTTCAGTGGACTGATGAGTGTGAGCTAGATTTACGACTTTGAAAGAGAGGTTGGTGACCTCTCCTATTCTCACTCTTCCCGAACCAGGGAAGCGATTCACAGTCTTTTCGGATGCGTCTCGAGTGGGACTTGGCTGTGTTCTCATGCAAGACGGTAAGGTGATTGCTTATGCGTCGAGACAGTTAAAGAAGCACGAGCAGAATTATCCCACTCATGATTTGGAGTTGGCTGCGGTTGTTTTTGCTCTCAAGATTTGGAGGCATTATCTATACGGCGAGCCTTGTGATATTTTCACAGATCACAAGAGTCTCAAGTATATCTTCACTCAGAAGGATCTGAATTTGAGGCAAAGGAGGTGGTTGGAATTGATCAAGGACTACGATCTTACTATTCAGTATCATCCGTGCAAGGCCAATGTAGTTGTCGATGCCCTTAGTCGCAAGGCGACTCCGCTACTCTAGATTGCCTCATTGCTGATTTTGATCGCATGGGAATATCTTATTGTTATGTGGGCACATCACATGTTGAGACACGATTGATCCTTGAGTCGGCTATTCCGCATCGCAAAGGGAAGCACAACAGAGTGACCGGTTATTACAGGAGGTTAGGAAGCGCCTGGATGAAGGCAAAGAGGGTGATTTTAGCATGGATGATTTTGGTACTTTGAGGTTTAAAGGCCGCTTTGCGTACCACAAAAGGCGGAGGTCAAAGATGATATCTTAAGGAGGCACATCGCACTGCATAATCGCTCATCTGGTGAGACTAAGATGTATCGAGATCTCAAAAGCGAATTTTTGGTGGAAAAGAATGAAGGTGGATATTGCTAATTATGTGGCTTCTTGCGGTGTTTGTCGCAAGTGAAAGGTGAGCACAAGCGCCCCGCAGGTTGTTGCAGCCTTTGGAGGTTCCCAGTGGCCTTGGGATGATATCTCTATGGACTTTGTGGTGGCGTTGCCTCGTTCGCGCGAGGAAGGATGCGATTTGGGTAGTGGTGGATCGATTGAAGAATCTGCGCACTTCATTCCTATTCGCACGACAAATTCAATGAGTGATCTAGATCCTATTTATGTGCGTGAGATAGTAAGACCGCATGGTGTGCCAAAGACCATCATTACGACGAGGAAGCAAGTTTGTCTCCAAGTTCGGGAGAGTCTGCAGAGTGCATTGGGCACACAGCTCCACCGAGTACTGCTGTTCACCCACGCATGATGGGCAATCGAGGCGTACTATTCGGACTTTGGAGGACATGTTGCGATCTTGTGTTCTATCTTGGAAGGGTAGTTGGGAGGACCAGTTGCCACTTGCAGAGTTTTCTTATAATAATAGTTACCATTCCAGTATTAGAGCCGCGCCATTTGAGGTTCTCTATGGGCGGAAGTGCATATCGCCACTTTGTTGGGATGCAGTTGGAGAGAAGGCAATTTTGGGTCCGGACTGGATTCAGAAGACCGTTGAGCGCGTGGCCATGGTGAGGCAGAATTTGTTGGCAGCTCAGAGTAGACAGAAAAGTTATGCTGATTTGAGGAGGCGTGACTTGGAGTTTGCGGTGGGTGACCAGGTGCTCTTGAGAGTGTCTCCCACTAAAGGCATTGTTCGATTCGGTACCAAAGGGAAGCTTAGCCCGAGGTACGTTGGACCGTTCCCGATTATTGCAAGAATTGGGAAGTTAGCTTACCGCTTGGATCTTCCTGAGTCCATGCGTGGAGTTCACAATGTGTTTCACGTCTCGATGCTGAGAAAGTTTTTGAGAGATCCAGAGCATAAGATTTCATTAGAGCCGCTGACTATTGAGCAAGACCTCACGGTTGAGTCGCGTCCGGCGCGCATTCTGGAGTGGTCGGAGCGAGTGCTGAGGCACAAGACGTTGGTATACGTTAAGGTGTTGTGGACACATCAGTCCGAGAGAGAGGCGACTTGGGAGTTGGAGTCTCGCATGCGCGAGCAATATCCGGAGTTGTTCACGTCGGGTACGTGTTATTTTGTTGTTTAATTTCAGCTGTGCAGTTTTTCTTTGAGTAGAACGGCGAGTAGAATTCGGGGTCGAATTCCGTTTAGGGGGGTAGAATGTAATACTCTGAAAAAAATGAATAAATATTAATAATCACGTCTTAAGGATCGGTGCGTAATTAAATAAAATAATACATATAAAAATAGAATTTCAGAATTTTTAAGAGCTATATAAATAGATTTTGGGTTCTCTAGAAACCCTAGCTTTTTTCTTTTTTCTTTCCAAGCCGCGCCGCCCCAGCAAATTTCCTCCGCGCCTTGCTTTTTTTCTTTCCACTCGAGCTTGTCTTCTTGCCGCTGCTGAGTTATTGCCTTGACCAAGTGCGGCTGCTTTGAACACCAACCAAGATCGGCTGCGCTGCCGCTGTCCTCTTGGCGCTTAAGCCCCGCCTCGCTGTTGCCGCTGAAGCGGTTACCAAGCGACGCCGCCTGCGCGTGGGACGCCGCGTGGAGGCTCGCCGTTTTCCCTCTGCGGCGTGCGACCGCAAATTGTCGCGCTGCGTGTTTAGCCGCCTCACTGGAACACCAACCGATTTCGCCGCAGCGTGTGCGTCGACGTCATCGCGTGGAGACCAGATCGCACAAGCTTCGCCTACCGATTGATTAGGTGCATATGAGTTCCAGTCTTTTTATGAGATGCGTACTGCCTTGGTTACCTTTCCAGTTTGCTTGCTTTGAGATATCAGTTAGCTTGGCCGTAGCATAAAACTAATTAGTAGTTAATTAACTTGGCCGTAGTATTTTTATGCTTGCAGACTAGAATATTTTGTCGGAACAGTAAGGTAGTTTGTTATGATGTTTGTAGTCGGAGATATCGATTAGTAGATCTATTCAGCCTGCTGTTCTGTTGAACGATTTATTAGGGTATCTTAATGGCGAATTTTGGAAATGTCATCTACTAGTTAATTGTAGATAATTTCGATATCTTTCTATAGCATATTTTATCATGTCAATCGGACAAGTAGATTTCGAGATGTGATTTTCGGAACACTGCTGTCCTTGGGGTTGTCGTATTTCGGCGCTGTTTTGGTAGATCGGTTATTAAAAATAGTAAATCCACTAATTAGAGTTTTTGATCTACATGAAAGTTGTAGATAATTGTCCAATGGTTCTGTAGAATCTGAGAACGCGAATTTTGGTGGAGTAAATCAAAAGTTATGAATTTAGTAAGACCGCTGTTCCGAAGCGGACAGATCGGCTTTCTGGGCTAAATACGGAGAGTTAGATGATTTAATTAGAAGACTGTGTAATCTAAGAAAATGTGGATAATTTTATGAAGAATCCAGAATGGGGTGGTTTGTTGTGATCGGACTTTCGAGTCAAAAGTTACGTTCGTTCTAGTACCGAGACAGTTATGGGTAACTTTTCGGTACCGGAGTAGCGTGGTATTTTTGGGGACGTGTAGGAGCGATGTATATTGATTGCTATTCTTGTTGCTGTAGCTTGTATTGAAGTTTGTGTATTTAATATAGGAGAGGCGTCGTGCTTGTTGCCATCTTCTAGCCAAATCGTGCGTCGCAACTAGTAAAGGCAAGTGCATGGTAGACAGCGATCAATAATGATCACTGTGATTCGTTATCTTCTGTTACCATTATTGTTGTGCTTTTATTCTGTTTAATTGCAAACAAATAATTGGTATGTTTATATCTTTGTTGACAAGCATGATGGAAAGTTGGATATGATGTTTATGATAGAGTTTTGCATATTTTGCATACATAAGCATCTTTGCATATGAGCAGGTGATCATGAATGATCACAACTCCACGGGAGTGGAGGAGGTCCCCGATCCTTATGGAGGAGCGGGCTTGAGAGTGAATGTTGTCATGAGCATTCACTCATGCTATACCGGTATACGCGAAAGAAGTGCATGTGGACATGTAGATTAGAGTTGCATTCATAAATGAGATTAATGTGTGATAAACAAATGGAAGGTAACCTGCATGAGAATATTAATGGAAGTACTGTGATGATAATGAAGTTATTGAATCTTTGTTGACTTATTATTGTTCGTTGTTTATGGATGTGTTTCTTTGAGTCGTGGACTCACCCTTGCTCTTTGTTGTCTTTAGGTGATCTTGAGGCGCCAGAATCGAGAGCGAGTAGAGCACATGGACAACACATGATCATTTGCCATAAGAATCTTTTCATTTAGAATTGGTTTACACTTGGACATGTTAGAGGTTGAATAAAGTTTAGGACATCGTTTGGACTAGATTATTTGCTTTATTAATTTGGATTCATTGGTTGATGCTATTTTGGATTATTTACCTGGTTATAATTCCCATTGCTTACTTATTGTCGCTTGATCCATAATTATGCATGTTCTTTTGTGATCTATGGATATGTTTATTGTTGTTTCCTTGCTGTAATTCTTATAGTGTGTCGATAATTATTAGTTTAAAGAGTAGTGTGGTGGCATTCTAGGCTCAGTGTTGGGCTGGGGTGTTACAGATCCGATATAAATATATACTCTCATAATTGATTGCATTAGTTATGCGTTTCGCTAGCGGGCGTTGATCATTTGAGTTCGTGGTTGATGTCCTGGGTTTTGCCAGGCTACACCACTGTTTGTAGTATGATATTAGAGAACTTCTTACCTCTGTTCCATAAGCTCTGTATTGAGCATGAGCTCAATGATGAACTTGTTGCCTTTTTCGAACTGATATCTGGTTTCCTGGTTGTGGTTCCTGGCAGTTCGTGAATTCTTTTGAAATTAGGGTTTTAATGAAGAAGGCAAGCTCCAGCAGTTCTCTGATTCGTTCTTTGAAACAAATATTGCCCTTTCGACTATTGTGATATTTCTGCTCCACGTGAGCATAGTTCAAATACAAGATTCCTCTTTTCACAAAAGACTTGTTTTACCCCTGTTGGGGAAATTTAACTCATTCGTTCGTTTGGAATCTCGGTATTGGAAGACTTCTTTTGCAAGTTCTTTATCAAGTGTGTATTCATCTTGCATATTTCTCTTGGGCTGCTTTAGTACGTCGTTCTCTTCCTTGATTTTCGAATTTGACAAATTCTTGTCCGGTGGCGATTGATGAATTTCTCTTGGGTTCATGATGTTGGTAGACGAGTTTAAATAGGCCTTTAATGGTACTCCGAAAACATTATTATTTTTCGATTGTCGAATTATTTTTACTACGAATGATCTTTGTAAATTGGCAACATTGATATTTTCATAGTTGTTCTTTCTTTCTCATTGGAAAAGAGCGACTCATTTACTCGTTTGATGGTTTGCCTAATGAGAATTCTTGTTGCAAGATCGTTAACACGAGAAAGCATTGGCTCAATGTATTCCTTTGGAACCTCTCGCTTGTTGAAATTTGATGCATCTCTTTTCGAAGAAAAGCGTTAAAACCCTTTTGGAGTGCTTGCTTATGCTTAAGTCGGGGGTTGCACCCAAACAAAGATTGTGGGCTATGGGTTTCTATTAGACCCTATTTGTTTTTCAAAATAGTTTCTTGCCTTTAAATTGCGGAGCTCTCATTCTTTGTTGTGAACGTTATTCTTGACAAGATCGTTCTCTTTATGTTAGCCCTATCTCTCTTGTTGATAAGGGTAGCTCGGTTATCCGCTTGATGATTCGGAGAATGAAAATTTCCTTTCACAAAGTTCATTGAAGAAAATTTCGACTATGTTCATTTCTTTGGAATATTTGGAGTGTTGGAGTTTAGAACCTCCCTTTGGAAAGAAAAGTGTCGAAATCCCCTTTCTCTAGAGTTTTGTAGTGCTGGGTGTGACGTTAGATCAACTTTCTGGTTTTCGTACCAGAATTCTTTTCTAGAATAAGTTGTTATTACAATTCCATTTGATGCTGAAAATTTTTATGACCCGATTTGTAATGTTCCCTTTATAAGGTTTATTGACACGATCTATAATGTGAGAGTAAGGTTGATTCTTTTATAGAGAAAGAAGTTTGACCACCTTTCTTGATGTTTCCAAAATGATTCAATTTCGAGTTTTGTATTCATGACCTATTGGAGGCCCCAGTTAATTATGATAAACGAAGTTTGCCACGTAAAACGATTTGTTGCAGAGTTATAATGGTTCTTCAGTGATACGAGCGTTTTGATCTTGAATGCTCGTTGTTCTTATCTGTAAAGATCCGACATTCTCTTCTTGTGAGGCTCATGTTTTCAATTGTGGACTCCACCTAGGTTTAATGAGTTCATTGCCTAAATTTTTCTGCCCTTTTCACTCAAAAGATTTTGAGTTTCAATCGTAATGCCGTTTTCTTATCGGTTGTTATTTGCTATTATCTTCTGAGGAATGTGTTCCCTCAACTGTGAACTCAATTTCCGTTTTCTAAAGTCACCTTTTATCAGAATATTTCTTATGGTTTCTTGCTCGCCGTGATGAACAACGTTTTTACGTGTGAAGCTTGTCCTTATTCGCCTCTTTCTTTTGAGAAAGACCCAAAAGTTTTGTTGCAGGGTTTTACAAAGCGTTTATTGGCAACTGTTTGGTGGTGGTTAAGTTTTGGTAGTGGTGATATTTTGCTACTAAGTTATTGGAGGAGTAGAAGAATGTGAAATTGATTTGATCTGTATCTCTTGAGGAAAAAAAATATTGATTCACATGGAATGTTTGGCTTCGAAGTAAGTCTAAAAAGTGTTACGGATGATTAACACCTGGTATAGTGAAATTCCAGAACTTCAATTCAGGATTGAAAGGTTGGTGATTATCGGAGGTATGGAAACCTTGATTGAATTTATAGAGTAACGCAATTGGATAGCATTGCGAGATGGTGTGGGTGATTTCTGATTATGTCAATAAGTGAGTATGTTAGAATGGTGGTAATGTTGGAGATTTAATTCGATGATTTCACTATCAGTTATAAGAGCAATCTGTTGTAGAGGTTTTGGAAGTTAAATCTGGGCCTTGCATTTGTTTATGCTAGGACCCTTTTGAAGCAGTACATTAGCATGCGTACTGACGATTATGAGTTGTTCTTGAAAATTTGAGGTAATGTGATTGTGTGGTATCTATCCTGTGGCGCTTTGGGTGCCTTTAATCAAATTAAGGTTGAATAGTAGAACGAGATGTCTAGAGCAATCAAAAAAAAAATTCAATGGAGTCTCTCCACCATGGTGTGGATGATGTATTTCAGTTTGAGCATAATTTGATAATGTTCAATTAAGAGGTTTAATCTCTTGAGGTATGCGATGAATTCAATTCCAATATTGAGAGAAGTTTTACTCCTCGAAGAGAAGCGGAAGAAAGGATGTTTCCTCGGAAAATGATCGCTTCCTTGCTTCTCGCTTGGGTTTTGTCTTTGTTGATAAGTGTTTTCGCACTTTGAGTTGGGGCGTGTTGGCATGGTGAATCTTTCCAGATTCGATGAGCAAAAGAAATATTTGATTAGAGTATTCAAGCAAATTTCTCTTTTGGTTTTCGTGGTGTTCTTTCGCAAATTGATTCATTGGAAGTGGAATTGCTTTACTGATAAATAGTCACATTTGGGATTTAACCTTTGGTGAAGAGTTAACATTGCGTGGTTGCGATGAGAACTCTCTATTTTTGATTGGGTTCTCTTCATTTCCGTGAGAGAAGAAATTAGGAAGCTAGCTTATCGCTTTGACCGTCACGGTACATACGCCAAGCACATAGCGTAAGGTGTGTCTGGTCTTTGAGAGAGCATTTGGACCATTCAAAGTTTGAGATTAAGTTAAACATGTTGACCATCGAGTAAGGTCTTACCTTGATCCTCTTCGATGAGTGTACCTAGAAAGTTCAAGTTGATTGTTAGGTCGACGTCGCTTCACATCTTTGCTTTGTGGTTTCTCTATTCCGAGAGAGAGGCTACTTGGGAGATAGAGTCTCGCATGCGCGAGCAGTATCCAGAGCCGTTTGTTTCTGGTACATGTTAAATCCGTTGAATTCAACTCCTTGGAAATTCGTTCGGTATTAGTTGCGGTTAGAATTCGAGTCGAATTCGTTAAGGGGTAGAATGTAATACCGAAGGTGATTCGACTTATTAGAAAAAGTTTCGGAAGAGGGAGCTAATCGAAAAACCAGAATCATTTCTTAACCGGGGGGTTTTCTGTGATTTCACGGTATCCTGGGCCTGGGCCACGGCCCAGGAGGGGCCCATGTGGTGGCTGGCCATAAGAGGGGGTTCCACCCCAAACCCTAAACTCCACATTTCTCTCCCCCCCCCTTTGGAGCCGCCGCCCCCCTTCCCCCTTGCTGTGCACCACCTTGTACATCGATTTTGGGTAAGATGCGTTCGTTTTCTGTCATGTCCATCTCTTAGAAAGTTTTAGGTATTGTTCTTAGCTTTCCATAGCCACCGAGATCAGGTGATTCCGCCTTATGGTTTAGGAGATATTATGTTTTTAGTGAGCGCTGTTCTGTCTGTCTGACGAGAAAGATCTGTCGGCTTGATCCTAGGTTTTTATTTAGTTAGAGGTATTTCCAGAACCTCTACCCCAATAAGTTATTGTATCCCTTTATATTATCTTTCAAAGCTGATAAAGATCATCTCCATTGGATCTGTATAATGAAAGTTATGATATTTTCTTTACCACTGTTCTGAATTTTGGGCAGATAATTGTTAGTGTTTTCATCTATTGTTTAGACTACTGTAGAAGCCGAATCTGGGATTTTGCCCTTCCAGAGTTTTATTCCTGGGAACGTTAGCTTTCTTTTGGCCCAGAGATCAGGACAATCCGATCTGTAGTTTAGGAGATATGAATTTTTGATTACGAACTGTCCGGTCTGTCTGAAAACTGAGGTCAGTAGGTTTGTCCCTCGGTTTTGTTCAAATTAGGTGCCGAATCAGAACCTTCACCCAACTAAGTTATTTTATCCCTTAAAATTATCTTTCCAAGCTGATAAGAATCATTCTCATTGGATCAATAGGTTGTAAGTTACGCCGTTTTCTTTATCTCGATCCGTATTGCAGACAGACGTAGATGGGTTGTGTTTAGCTGATAATTAGCCCTCTGTTTTTGCCGAATCAGGGGATTCCTCCAACTAATGTTTTGTAGCCTGGTCTGTTAAGATTCAGTGAGCACTGGTTTCAGGTATTTTAGAGTTACAGATAATTAATGGTGAATTTTCTCGTACCGCTGCTCAGAAGGGCTGAAATCTGACCGAATAGTTTATTTTCATTTTCGGTCTATGCGGTATATTGGATAGTCAGGGGTTATTGTAGAACACCGGTAGCAGTGTTATATCATTGTTATTATTTTGGGAACATGCTTGTGTAGGCGGCGAGGCATCATGTGTGGGAACACCTCCGTTGCCTACTAACGAGTCACTACGCCGAAAGGCAAATCTTGTATGTTAGCGGTGTTGAATTCAAAGGAATGCATAATGATATGTTGTTTACATGAATGTTCTTGTGCTTTGTTCATGGTGTTGATATACTGCAAGTGACTAGTGTGGCCTTATTGGTACATTATGTTGAGTGTGAATACATACTTATACTTGTTTACACATGTTGTTGAATGCCATTTGTCTTTTCCACTAATGTGTGTTATTCATTCATACCATGAGAAATCATCATGTTCATTCATAAAATTCATTATGACCACGGACGTGGATTCTTTTGGTAAGTCCCATCAATTCCAGTATGGGCATTTGAAAGACCCATCAATTCCAGCATGGGCATTTGAAAACCCACCATTCCAATGTGGGTTGTGTTGACCACCATTCCTATGTGGCAACTTGGACACCCGTATGAAACGTTCTTCATACGGTGATTGGGTCCCCGTACTTTGTGAAGTACGGGCTTAAGTGAACACCGACGGTGTATCACTCGCTATACCGTATATGCAAATCGATAAGTCCATACCTTCAATGCATTCTTACATTTCATCCATTCATGTATTCATTCCATACGTACATGTATGTGTTCCAATAATTGTTCGTAATTCAACTGAATTGTGTTGTCCACTCCATGCTTGATTATTCTTGTTTAGTACTTGCTGAGTCTTCGACTCACCCTTTCTTTGTATGTTTTAATTAGGTAATTGAGGAGGACGACAAGATGATTTGGTGGGGTAGTTCGGCACACTACACTTCACTTATATCCAATCAGAACAATTATTCTTGCCATTCAGTCAAGTCAAATTGTTGAAATAAGTTCCAGATTGTAATAATCCTATGTTAGTATCGTTTGACTGTTCGTGGTATTATGACCGTTTATCCATTCTTTACCATGATTCTAGTGATCGTTCATTGTCTTTCCTTAGGGATAATCTAGTTTTAATGCTATGCTTAGTAGTTTGATGGGTTTGCGTGATATTTTGGCTTCCGAATAGCCAGGGTGTTACACCAAATCAGGTGATCTCGGTGCCCAAAGAAAGCTAAAACCGAGATCTACAACTTTCTAAGAGGTGATCAGTCGGAAAATGAGCGAACGCACTCCAATCGACCACGGTGATGCACATGAGGAGAGGTAGGGAGAGGCGGCGGCTCAAAGTGGGGAGTTTAGGGTTTGGGGGGTGGGAACCCTCCCCCCCCCCTTTTGGCCGGCCACCACATGGGCCCCTCTGGTGCGGCCCGAGCCCAGTTGTCGAGGATTTACGGAAAACCCCTTCTCTTTTCAGGAATTTCTACTCATTTAATTGTCTTTTCTCCTCCCGGCTATTTTCTAATTACCCGATTCAATTCCGGGGTATTACAACAATCATAGAATAGATTCATAGATATAGAATATCACATCATATCATATATTAACAACAACATAACACAAGACAATTCAACAACGGCTCATTAATCGAGTCACATCAATAGAAAATGTGGAAACAATGAATTACCCATCCCCTCCTACTGTGCACAGTGTGTCAATTTAATATGTTTGAATGAACCCCGGACCTAAAGGCCACTCTGATACCAACTGTAACACCTTGGCAATTCGGAAGCCAAGATGTCACGCAAAAACTAATAATTACTAAGGATGTACAACAATATCAGGTTAAACAGGCTTAGATAACCAAATTCCAAAGGAACAACGATAAACGATTAACAGTTTCACGATAAGGAATAGAAACATCCATAATAAAACGTACGATGGGCGATACCAAAATTAGATTACTACAATTTGGATATTTAACAAATAGTTGATATGAATGAAAGATAGCAATATTATTTCTGAGTTGAGAAAGGTGATGTGCAGCGTGCTGGACTACCCCTCAAAAGGTCTTGCCTTCCTCCTCATTTACCTAAATAAAACACACAACGCAAGGATGAGCCAAAGACTCAGCAAGTACTTTAACAGATAACATAAACATTAAGCGAACAAAGCAAATCACAATCTGCTTATGAAAAATATCTCTGAACGTTTATGGATATGAATGAAATGGAATAATGCAATGAAGAATTGAACTGCTCACAACTTATACCGGTATAGTGAGTGACACACTCGTCGGTGTTCACTTAAGCCCGTACTTAACAAAGTACGGGGACCTCAAATACCGTATGAAGAATGTTTCATATGGGTGTCCAACATTGCCCACATTGGAATGGTGGGTCTTACGTGCCCATTCTGGAATTGATGGGGATTACAAATTTCCACTCCCGTGGTTCAATTGAATCGATGCACGAACATAATGCATTTTCATGAAATGAATGTCTATCACACATCAATAGAGAGTAACACATGGCATACAAACAAATTCATGAAAACAAGTCTAGTGGTACAATCACAAGCAATAATGTCATTGAATAATAACGGACAAGGTACTTGCCTCCTGCGCTGTGACGTGTTAGGAGGCAACGACGGTGTTTCTCCACTCACTGCCCCACCGCCTACACAAATAATTAATCGAAATAAGACTAACAAGACATGACGTGCTACAAGCGTTTTACCAAAACCCTCTAACTAACAAACATACACAATGGCTCAAAATGACGTCCTAACCAATCAGCCCAATTTCAGCCCTTCTGATCAGTAGTACGGGAAAAATCGTAATTAAATATCTGAGACTCATAATGACTTGAAACTAGTGCTCAAAGACTCTTAACGCACCTGGCTACGAAGCTATAGTTGGTGGGGTTCTTTGATTTGGCCAAACCAGTGGCCTAAACAACAGTTGAAAGCAACTGACACACATCTGTTCAGATTGCAGAATAGTAGAAAATAAATGATGTAACTTTCAATCTACTGATCCAATTGAGGTGATCTTTATCAACTTAGAAAGATAATTTAAAGGGATACGATAACCTATTGGAGTGGAGGTTCTGAATCTGAATCTAACTAAATCAAAACCGAGGAACAAACCGACAGTCCTCAGATCCAAGACAGACAGAGAAGCGCGCGGTTAAAAATTTATATCTCCCTAACCGTAAGGCGGAATCTCATTATCTTGTTGCCAAAAGAAAGCTAATGACCTGAGGAACAAAACTCTAGGAGATGAAAACCCATTATTCGACTTCTAAAGGGTCGAAACTGGCCACACAAGGTGTCCGATGTGTTCTGGAATTTCCAGAACAGGAACCGATTTAAATGTAATCAACCAATTTGCTATCAAATCGAACCAAACTACGAATCATTACCCTGGAAGACCTGCAGGGAGACGTGGATCCACCTCCCAAAGATCTTCCCCCTTTTCTCCTCCCTTCCTTCTCCAATGGCCGGCCACCACGGGGACGACGGAGGACCGGAGATGCCTGCGGAAGGAGGTGACTTCGGGGATCACCGGGGGCAGCAACCAGGGGAGGAGGAGATGCCGGGGAGGGGAGGAGGCACCAGATTTGGGAGAGGAGAGGATGGGGGTGGCGGCCACAAGTGGGAAAGAGGAGGGAGTGGGGGAGGCGGCTAGGGTTGGGGCGCCTCCCCCCCTGGCCTACCCCCCTTGGGCCGGCCTCCCCCTCTTGGCCCGCGGTCCGCGGCCCAGGTTGTCATATTTTTACAAAAACCCCCCTCTCCCACAACAAAAATATATTTCTTTAATTCTTTTTCGTCCCCGACTTCTTTTAAAATCTCCCGATTCGAATCAGGGGTATTACAACAAGGGTCCCATGTGACGTGTGCAGGACTTTTGATTTGGTACCGAAGGGAAGGTCGGCCCAAGGTACATGGATTTGATTTTGGAGGTTGGTTCATCGCCAGGACTGTCTCGAGTCTATGTGCGGATTACATAACGTCTTGTATGTCTAGTGCTGAGTGAGTACATGAGAGGTCCAAAGATGGAGTTTTCGATAGGACCTTTGGTCAACAAGTAAGACCTTCCATTCGTGTCCTGTGTGTTGAGAGAACCTGTAAAGGTCGAGACGAAGACGTTGGTGTACGTGATGGTCTAAGTGTGTCGGGACTTGAGACTTGGGAAATAACATTCGTGAGCTTTAACCAAGTTTGTTGGCATCGGGTACGTGTTTTGATATCAATCTCCCAATCGCAAGATTTTTTTCGTATAGATTGGAGCTTAGATTCTGGGTCGAATCCTGCTAAAGGGGGTAGAATGTAATACCCCGAATTGAATCGGGTAATTAACAAATCAGTCGGGGAAAGAAAGAACAATGAAAGAAGAAGAAATTATGAAAAAGGGGTTATTCGTATTTATTCGGCAACCTGGGCCGCGGGCCGTGGCCAAGGGGGGAAGCCCACCTAGTGGCCGGCCAAAAGGGGGGGTTCCCACCCCCAAAACCCTAATCCCACCCCTTTTCTCCCCCTTTCCCCCTTGGAGCCGCCCCTCATTGCTCTTGTGCCGCCACCCCCACCTCCTCTTGTGCCTCCCCTGTGCCACCACGTCCCCAGCAGCGCCCCCACCCTCCCCAGCGAAGCCCCTTGCTGCTGCCCATTGGAAGAAAGGCGAGGAGACGACAATTGGAGGGCCGACCAAGTGGAGGTAGCAGATCAGATTTGTTTAGTCTGTTGCTCATCAGTTTTGGGTAAGCTGCGTATATTTTCTGATATGACCACCTATTAGAAAGTTATATACCTCGGTTTTAGCTTTCTTTAGGCACCGAGATCATCTGATTTTGACTTACGGTTTAGGCGTTATGGTAGTTTTACTACGACTGTACAGGAGAGCTAATGAGAATTGGCAGATTGTCTTGTTTGGCCATTAGAAATTATTTAGAGGCCTAACCAGAAAGGCCACCCCAAATGCATGTTGTAGAGAATTCAGTAAGCTTTCCAAGTTGATATAGAAAACAATTTTTAGAATTGTCAATAAAAAGTTATGGAATTTTTAGCGCCGCTGTTTTGCTGACTGTCAGATTGCAGTGACAGAAAATTTACCTGAATATAAGAATTAGTAGGATGCCAAATCAGGGGACTTTCCCAACTAGATTATTGTAGCTAGTTTTGTCGTGATTCTAGAGAGTCTAAAATCATCCCGTTCCGAGTTGCGTAGTAAAAGTTATGTTCTTTTTAGCATTGCTATCCCGTAGTCCTTTCTGCTAGACTGTCGGGAAGGTGGCGTAAAACCTGTATTCGAACCCTAGGTCTTGAGAAGTTGGGTTTAGGGGCGTAAATGGAGTCCACTTTTTAGTGTATTTATTGTTAGCTCTATTCTTGTGTAGGAGGCAGAGTCCCGGAGTAGAGGCACCATCTTTGCTTCTTCGCGCGCCGTAGCGGAAAAGGGCAAGTACAATTTTAGTACGATATTGTGTGTTGGGCAATATGGTTGATTTGATGTGTGCTTAATATGATTATATGTGATGAAAGTGTTTATTTCACATTGTTTATATGATGATCGATAATTGATAATTCTTATGAGAACATATTGTGGATTGTCCATGTCGTTTCATATCAATCATGCATGTTGGCATGAGATACCGACAGGAGTGGGCATTGAGATCCCCATATTTAAGATATGGGCAATGGGTCCCCATCTGATAAAGGATGGTCAATGGGTTCCCGCATTTGATAATGCGGGCATGAGTGAACACCGACGGGTGTAACACTCCGCAATACCGGTATAGCTAAAAGAGGAAAGAAAAGTGCATTTGAGCAATTTGCATAGCATGAGCATATGAAATGTTTATTATTGAGAATTGTGGATGGATGATGATGGTTACACTTGTTTATGTTATTGTATTGCTAAATATACTTAGCTGAGTCTTGAACTCACTCTTGTTGTTACTATATTTTTTGGTACCCCGTTTGTGTACGGCATGCATGGGAGGGAGTAGATTTATGCTTGCATGCACATTTGCACGAACCAATTCTCCATTGAATAAACAGATTGAATGATAGTGTAGAATTTGAGTAAACCGCTTAAGGTTTCTTACATTTATGCTTTGTGCGTTGGATAATTTTTTTATGGACATGCTTTAGATTGTGTGTTTGGATAATTGATTATTCCTATTGTTAGCTGTGCAAACCCCCGGTATGGTTTGTTATTCAAAAGAGAACCTGCCGAAAGTTAGCAAAATATCTTAGCTTAATTTGTATTTATGTTAGTGTGGTAGCATTCCAGGCTCAGGATGGGCTGGGGTGTTACACACCCACATCCCTACTACATCCAATGGTTCAATTCGTGTGGTATGTTAAAGGTAAACAAAGTTGTGAGAGTGCAATTTTCAGCTGGTAATTACAAAGATAGTATGACTTTGATGTAGTGCCTATGCAAGCATGCTCTTTGTTGCCAGGTAGGCTTTGGATATATGATAATGATGTTTGCACCATGGTAGAGCTAATACCTACTCGTTCTCACACAAGGTTAAGAAGATTAAGTTGTTGCCTTTGACACCCACTGAAATTTTGAAAGATGAAGAAGAGTGCGCTAAAAATGAAAGAAACACCAATAAGCATGGTTCTGAAAATCAGCAAGTAGCAAAATGTGTTTTCCCACCTAAAGGGGAGAAAGTGACGTCTAATTCTAAGTTTGAGGGAATTAAATTGAAGGGGTGTGTTATGTTTGCCACTAAATCTAAACTTGCTGAAATTTATGATAATGAGCAGCCACGCTATGTGTTGATATGCAAAAATGCTTTATATTCACTTGAGGATGTATGTAGCTCTTTGCCTCCTGCTGTTGATAATCTTTTGTAGGAGTGTGTGGATGTATTTCCAGCTGAGATACCCCTGGAATTACCACCTATTCGAGGGATTGAGCATCAAATTGATTTGATCCCAGGAGCGACTTTGCCAAACCGTGCTGCATATAGGACCAATCCATTGGAAACTAAGGAAATTCAGCGACAAGTCCAAGATCTTTTGGACCGTGGGTACGTAAGAGAAAGCCTTAGTCCTTGTGCTGTTCCTGTTCTTTTCGTTCTTAAGAAAGACGGTAGTTCGCGTATGTGTGCTGATTGCAGAGTCATTAATAATATTACCATAAGGTATCGTCATCCTATTCCTAGGCTAGACGACATGCTTGATGTGTTGAGTGGTGATGAGGACATCCCTCCTTCGGATACACGCACTACACAAGACCCTCCAGATCTGGGTGCTGAACTACACGGTCCTATGACAAGAGCTAGAGCACATCACTTAATTGATCAGGTAAAGTCGTTTCTAGGGCTGAGTGTATTATTTGAGAACTCTATGATGCTGCCTAATGGAGATGATTTACTTGTACTCAGGAATCTAGGACTACGACCAGTTCAAGAAGGTCTACGACCACTACAAGAAGATCTACGACCACTACAAGAAGACCTACGACTAGTTGATTCGATTGGAGCCATCTACGATGAGAAAAGCGAGCACAGTACTCGTTGGACACAATCTACGACCAAAAATAGCATGGACTCCTCAAGACCACCCTAGGACCAGTCCTACGACCAGATCTTCGACCAGAAATACGCAACACAAGGTGTCTGCGTCCCGTTTGGAAATCGATAAGACTTTGTAAACGTAACGAGGTCGAGTCCGGGTGTGTACGCTTCATCCCACGGCCGCACAACCCTAGGTCGACCTCCTCACGTTCCCTATAAATATACAAGAGCGCCATAGTTTAGGCGGGTTTTTCTTAGATTATTCTGCCAATTGCAGTTTCGCCGATTATCGGTTTGAGGAACACCACTTGTAAACTTCATCCATATCCGCAATACAATTCAGATTGCATCTACCTTATTCTTGTGAGTTGCTTCGATTGCTTGCAGGAACAATAACCTTCGTGGTAAGGTCGATCGCGTGCAAGCGTGGTCGGTAACGACAGGCGTGCGGGTGTAGCGAATTGCGAGGTGACGATCTGTTAGTCGGAAGCCTCAAAGCGTCAACGTCCTCACGACGAACCAAATCGAACCTATCGGAAGATCGGGCCGCCGTGACTTATCAAGTGGTATCAGAGCAAAGGTTGCCCGTTAGGTAATTTCGTTTATCCCCTTTTGTTAGTTGTGTTCCCTCACCTAGAGTCCAGAAAAATTGCTCTACAAAAAGTTTTAGATCGTAATTATTCCGCTGTCAAAACCACTTTGTGCCTTTCGCAATTTTGTTTTCAGTTTTAGCATTGTTGAGTTCGAGTCCATCGTCGGTGTCTTTGTTGCTGGTTTAGAGTAGCATTCTTGGTCTCTAGTCGACCGCCGCCGCCGTGCCACCATCCATCCTGGACGCACGACCTCCTTTTTCGAGCGACACCCATTCGACCACCTGCTCGGGATTTACCATCTGGTCGGAATCGAACATCTACTCGGATTCGACCACCTCTTCGAGCAACACCCATTCTACCATCCACTCAGGAACTACCACCTGGTCGGATTCGATCCCCTGGTCGGATTCCGTAGCCGCAACAGAACTAGCCCAAGTTCAGAGAGAGAGAGAGAGAGTATCTTTTAATTACCTATTTACCCCTGCTCTCCGAAAAAAGTTTGTGACCCAATCACCTCATCAGATCCAGAAAAGGTAACAGAAGAATTTTGAGCTTGGGTCACGTTTGCAAAAAAAAAAGAGAGGAAGCAAAAAGTGCAAAAGAAAAGAAAAGAAGCAAAAAAGTGCAAAAGAAAAAGAAGCAATTCGACCACCCCTAGTTGGTCTACGACCAGTTCCTGCCTTGCATCCTTTTGACTCCTTTGTATCGAGTCCTTGTTCGATCAGTATTGTGCTAGGGCTAGGGGCACTTTTAGACCAGCAACTGTGACGAGTACTGTGGGCTTTGGTTCAGCTTTGCTAATCTGATTTCATTATTGCTATTCCCTGCTACTAAACATTGCCTGTCCGAGCTCCACATACTTTCGACCCTCAGATTGGATCCTCGCATTCGCCTCCGCCGTGATCGTACATCCCACCTTCGCCGATTAGACCACCTGCTGCAATTTGGTGAGAAACTCATAAGAGCTTGGTAAGACGCTTGAGAGTGTGTGAGTCCACCCTCCGACCACCTAATAGTGATAGGGATAATACCTTTGTGTTATCTTTTGTCTCCTACTAACCATGTCAGGTGAAGGATCTGATGCGCAAGAGTGTGTTTTGAGGGAAGAGCTCATGACGCTATTGGATGAGCAACGCACTACCGTTAATGAGGACATCGACAGGAAGCCTCAAGCTACCACGATCACATTACAATGCTCAATCAACGATAGTATTGCGGCGCTCACTACATGCCTCGAAAGAATGGTGAACCGACCACCAAACGTTGGTCGTGTGGAACCTCATGGTGCATCCCAAGACCATGAGTTTGATAATGATAATGAGATGCACGACCACGACGCCTTTGATGCACGACCACGACGCCTTTGATGCACGACAACGGAACCGACCGAACATCAACCGTCAAGATATGAGAGGTAATAATGTTCAGCAACATAATGCACGTGTTAATGATGATCCATATGCTAAAGTTAAGTTCTCTACACCATCTTTTGTGGGTGCTTATGATGCTGAAATATATCTAGATTGGGAGATGACGGTAGAACAGAAATTGAATGCTCACTTAGTTCCCGAAGTGCATAGAGTTAGACAAGCCACAAGTGAATTTAAAAACTTTGCCATCATTTGGTGGAATAGGGTATGCACCGAAGGATTAACGCCTACTACGTGGGTGGTTTAAAGGTTGCTATGCGTAACAGATTTGTCCCACCTTCTTTTAAACGTGATTTGCGTAATAAATTGCAGCGCTTAAACCAAGGTAATAGATCCGTAGAAGAATATTATCAGGAGCTACAAATTAGCAAGTTGCGTTGTGATATTATTGAGGATGAAGAAGCTGCAATGGCACATTTTTATAGAGGATTAAGACGTGAAATTCAAGACATAGTGGATTACAAAGAATACGATAGCGTCCCTATATTGTTCCAACTTGCATGTTTGGTAGAAAAGGAATTGCAGGGACGACAACAGAGGACAAGGAACAACTTTGGGAGCATGTCTACACCACGACCAGTGCCGGGGCAAGCCAAAACAGCCCCACCTTCACTACGATCTGCTGCCCCTCCACGAGTAGGGCGCGTTCAGACACCTCGACCACATCACATGCACCCGAGGTAAGTAAAGTTACTAGTGTGCAGGCACCAACCAAGAGTTCTTCGTCGGTTGCTTCCACTGGTCGTACCACTGGGATTGTGTGCCACCGTTGAAAGGGAATGGGGCACGTCATGAGGGACTGCCCCAGTCAGCGAGCATACCTTGCCACCAAAGTTGGTGGTTATGTAAGTACTAGTGATATTGAGGACGAATATGTACTTGCAGCTAACATTGCAGGTGGAGGAGATGAGATAGACAGTGATGCTGATGATGTAGAGGAACAAGTAGCTGCTGTTGACACCGAGTATCATGTGAGCCTTGTTGCGCAACGAGTGCTGAGCGCACAAGTGGAGAGAGCGGAGCAAAATCAACGGCACAACTTGTTTGCACCAGATTTCGTGAAGGATGAGCTGCAGAGTCATCATTGATGGGGGGAGCTGCAACAACCTTGCAAGCTCCAAGATGGTCGAGAAGCTTGGCTTGACCACACAACCACACCCACGTCCCTACTACATCCAATGGTTTAATTCGTGTGGTAAATTAAAGGTACACAAAGTTGTGAAAGTACAATTTTTAGCAGGTAACTACAAAGATAATTCTGACTTTGATATCGTGCCTATGCAAGCATGCTCTTTGTTGCTCGGTAGACCTTGGATATATAACAATGATGTTTTGCACCATGGTAGAGCTAATACCTACTCATTTTCACATAAGGGTAAGAAGATTAAGTTGTTGCCTTTGACACCAGCTGAGATTCTAAAAGATGAAGAAGAGCGTGCTAAAAATGAAAGAAACACCGATAAGTAAGATTCTGAAAATCAGCAAGTAGCAAAACGTGTTTTCCCACCCAAAAGGGAGAAAGTGGCGTCTAGTCCTAAGTCCGAGGGAATTAAATTGAAGGGATGTGTTATGATTGCCACTAAATCTAAACTTGCTGAAATCTGTAATAATGAGCTGCCATGCTATGCGTTGATATGCAAAAATGCCTTATATTCACTTGAGGACATAGCTAGCTCTTTGCCTCCTGCTGTTGCTAACCTTTTGCAGGAGTATGTGGATGTATTTCCAACTGAGGTACCCCCGGGATTACCGCCTATTCGAGGAATTGAGCATCAAATTGATTTGATCCCAGGACCGACTTTGCCAAACCGTGCTGCGTATAGGACCAATCCAGAGGAGACTAAAGAAATTCAGCGACAAGTCCAAGATCTTTTGGACCGTGGGTACGTAAGAGAAAGCCTTAGCCCATGTGCTGTTCCAGTTCTTTTGGTTCCTAAGAAAGACGGTAGTTGGCGTATGTGTGTTGATTGCAGAGCCATTAATAACATTACTATAAGGTATCGTCATCCTATCCCAAGGCTAGACGACATGCTAGATGAATTGAGTGGTTCTATTATTTTCACAAAGATTGACTTGCGGAGTGGTTACCACCAGATTAGAATGAAATTAGGAGATGAATGGAAAACTGCTTTTAAAACTAAGTTCGGATTATATGAGTGGTTAGTGATGCCTTTCGGTCTAACTAATGCACCTAGTACTTTTATGCGTTTGATGAACGAGGTTTTACGTCCTTTCACTGGAAAATTTGTGGTGGTTTACTTTGATGATATCTTGATTTATAGCAAGTCACATGAGCAACACTTAAATCATATACGTGCTGTTTTTAATGCTTTGAGAGACGCACGTTTGTTTGGTAACCTCGAGAAGTGCAGCTTTTGCACCGATCGAGTCGTATTTTTTGGTTATGTTGTGACACCACAGGGCATTAAGGTGGATGAGACAAAGATTGTAGCCATCCAAAGCTGGCCGACGCCTACTACTGTGTCACAAGTGCGGAGCTTCCATGGCCTTGCTGGATTCTATCGGCGCTTTGTGCGGGATTTCAGCACCATTGCCGCACCATTGAATGAATTAACAAAGAAAGGAGTGCCTTTCCAATGGGGACCTGCACAAGAGAAGGCATTCAACTTGTTGAAAGAGAAGCTCACCAAAGCACACCTACTCCAACTCCCTGATTTTGGTAAGACTTTTGAAATTGAATGTGATGCCAGTGGGATTGGGTTAGGTGGTGTATTGATTCAAGAAGGTAAACCAGTTGCATATTTCAGCGAAAAACTAAATGGGCCTAGTTTGAATTATTCCACCTATGAAAAGGAATTGTATGCTTTAGTTCGAGTGCTTCAAACTTGGCAGCATTATCTATGGCCCAAAGAATTTGTTATACATTCGGATCATGAATGGCTAAAACATATTAGAAGTCAAGCTAAACTGAATAAACGACATGCTAACTAGGTAGAATTTATTGAGTCATTCCCATATGTTATAAAGCATAAGAAAGGTAAGGATAATGTGATTCTTGATCGCTCTCTAGGCGTTATACCATGTTATCTCAACTTGACCATAAGATTTTTGGTTTGGAGGCCATTAAGAGTTTATATGTCACTGATTTGGACTTTAAGGAAGTGCTTGAACATTGTAAAGGAGGGAAGACATGGAATAACTATGTGCTGAATGATGGTTTGGTCTATCGTGCTAACAAGCTATGCGTTCCAGCTAGCTCTGTTCATCTTTTGTTGTTACAGGAGGCACATGGAGGAGGTTTGATGGCGCATTTTGAAGCAAAGAAGACAGAAGATTTGCTGGCCACGCACTTCTTTTGGCCAAAGATGAGGCGTGATGTCGAGCGCTACGTAGCTCGCTGCACTACATGCAACAAAGCTAAGTCCCGTCTCCTTCCACATGGACATTATATGCCTCTTGCTATTCCTAGCGCCCCTTGGGAGGATATTTCTATGGATTTTGTTTTAGGATTGCCTAGAAAAAGAGGGGGAGAGATAGTATATTTGTAGTAGTGGATCGATTTTCTAAAATGGCACATTTTATATCTTGTCACAAGAGCGATGATGCCACAAACATAGCTGATTTGTTTTTTAGAGAAATCATTCGCTTACATGGAGTGCCCACTACTATTGTCTCGGATCGTGATGCGAAGTTTTTGAGCCACTTTTGGAGATCACTTTGGAATAAATTGGGGACAAAGCTGCAGTTCTCTACTACATGCCATCCCCAAACTGATGGACAAACGGAGGTTGTCAACCGCACGTTATCCACCATGTTGCGGGCTGTTTTAAAGAAGAACTTGAAGATGTGGGAAGAGTGTTTACCGTATATTGAGTTTGCTTACAATAGGTCAGTACACTCCACCACCAAGGTAAGTCCATTTCAGGTAATGTATGGCTTTAACCCCCGTGCGCCTATTGATTTACTACCTTTACCGACCTCTGAAAAAATTAATCTAGATGCTAAGAAGCGTGCTGCATTTATTCTCAAGTTGCATGAAACCACTAAAAAGAATATAGAGCATATGACTGAAAGGTATAAGGTTGCTGGAAGTGAAGGTAGGAAAGTTGTCAAATTTGAACCAGGTGATTTAGTTTGGATACATTTGAGAAAGGATAGGTTTCCGGAATTAAGAAAATCAAAGATGATGCCTAGAGTTGAAGGACCGTTTAAGATAATTAAGAAGATAAATGATAATGCATATCAATTAGAATTACCTGCAGATTTTGGGGTTAGCCCCACATTTAACATTTCAGATTTGAAACCATACGTGGGAGAAGAAGATGAGCTTGAGTCGAGGACGACTCCAATTCAAGAGGGAGAGTATGATGAGGACATCCCTCCTTCGGATACACGCACTACACAAGACCCTCCAGATCTGGGTGCTGAACTACACGGTCCTATGACAAGAGCTAGAGCACATCACTTAATTGATCAGGTAAAGTCGTTTCTAGGGCTGAGTGTATTATTTGAGAACTCTATGATGCTGCCTAATGGAGATGATTTACTTGTACTCAGGAATCTAGGACTACGACCAGTTCAAGAAGGTCTACGACCACTACAAGAAGATCTACGACCACTACAAGAAGACCTACGACTAGTTGATTCGATTGGAGCCATCTACGATGAGAAAAGCGAGCACAGTACTCGTTGGACACAATCTACGACCAAAGATAGCATGGACTCCTCAAGACCACCCTAGGACCAGTCCTACTACCAGATCTTCGACCAGAAATACACAACACAAGGTGTTGCGTCCCCGTTTTGGAAACTAATAAGACTTTTTAAACGTAACGAGGTCAGATTCCAAGTTGTGTACGCTTCATCCCACGGCCGCACAACCCTAGGTCGACCTCCTCACGTTCCCCTATAAATATACAGTAGCTGCCATAGTTTAGAGGTGGGTTTTCTTAGATTATTCACCAATTGCGGTTTACGATTATCGGTTTGAGGAACCCCACTTGTAAACTTCATCCATATCCGCAATACAATTCAGATTGCATCTACCTTATTCTTGTGAGTTGCTTCGATTGCTTGCAGGAACAATAACCTTCGTGGTAAGGTCGATCGCATGCAAGCGTGGTCGATAACGACAGGCGTGCAGGTGTAGCGAATTGCGAGGTGACGATCTGTTGGTCGAAAGCCTCAAAGCGTCAACGTCCTCACGACGAACCAAATCGAACCTATTGGAAGATCGGGCCGCCGTGACTTATCAAGTGGTTCTATTATTTTCACAAAGATTGACTTGTGGAGTGGTTACCACCAGATTAGAATGAAATTGAGAGATGAATGGAAAACTGCTTTTAAAACTATGTTCGGACTATATGAGTGGTTAGTGATGCCTTTCGGTCTAACTAATGCACCTAGCACTTTTATACGATTAATGAACGAGGTTCTTCGTCCTTTCATTGGAAAATTTGTGGTCGTTTAGTTTGATGATATCTTGATATATAGCAAGTCACTTGAGCTACACTTGAATCATATCCGTACTGTTTTTAATGCTTTGAGAGACGCACGTTTGTTAGGTAACCTCGAGAAGTGCACCTTTTGCCCCGATCGAGTTGTGTTTCTTGGTTATGTCGTGACACCACAGGAAATTGAGGTGGATGAGTGTAACATCCCAATTTTTGAGCTTTAAAAATCCTTTAAATAGTGGTAGTGATAAAATTCACCATTTGGATTTATTTGAAAATTTATTTAAAAGCTTAATATGGACTTTAAGGACAAACTGATTTAATGTGCTTAATTCCGACATCATCAATGCCCAAACTTATTTTAATTAGATTCTATTTGCTTGGACATATTTTATAGAATTTTCTAGAATTTTTCCAAGACCATTTGCTATTTTCTAATTGCTATTTGCATTTTCTGGTTTTATTAAAAAGAAAAATCTATTTAAATCTTCCGGAACAGTGCTGGGCCGAAGCCCAATACTATTCCAACACTATTTTATAGAATCTCTCGCTCGCCCGCGCCTCGCTGCCACTGCCAGGTGGGACCGCCACAGGGTCGTCGTCCCCGCGACCCTTCTTCCTCCTCGCGCCCGCGCCTTCGCCCGCCATTGCCGCTGTTCAAAGCTTCTTCCGACAAAATCGCAACAGTCGCTGATTCTTCGCACCGACCCCACTAATTTGTAGCCGTATCTGTCCCGTACTCATCCCTAACCAAATCGGCTACCGAATCCCTCCCAATCTCTCCGAATCTCGAAATTCCGATCGCGGCCGTTTCGGACTCGAATTGGGAGTTTCCAATCCCGACGTCCCCCGGGCCTATAAATACCCCCCTTATCACCGCCTAGACCTCCGCAACCCAAAGCCGCCACCCTCGTCGCCCTGATTGCTCTAGCGCCGCCGTAATCCAAGATTTAGGGTTTTCGGCCGAGCTTCTTCTCAGGTGAATTGCACCGCCGTCGTTGTCGCCCTTGCTCCACCGACTGCACTACCGTGATCAGCAAGTCCCAGGCCACCTCGTGCGCCCCTCCTCGTCGCTGGAGCATCGCCGGAGCACCCTTCCGACAAAACCCGAAGCTCCACCACCCCTTCTTCCTCGCCGCCGGTCGCCACCGTCGTTGCCAGCTACTAGTAAGGGCACCCCTGAGTGCGCAATAGCACGGGGAACAATCTGGTACCCTCCACCGCCGGCAAGTCACCGCCGTTCGCCGGAGACCATCTGGTCCCGAGCGCCACCCTCGCCGCCGTAGCCGCGTCAGCGCCACCGCAACCGCCGTGTCAGCTTTTGTGCTTGCGTGTCGCCCTCGTGTCGCCGTGTCAGCGCCAGCACACGCGCACGTGGCTCAATCCACCGCGCCAGACCTCCCTCGGTTCGGTACACTCGGTCCACCGTGAGCCGTGTCACTGACGTGTGGGCCCCACATGTCAGATTTCTTTTAAAATCTATTTATTTTTCTGGAAATTCTCGGCTGACACAAGCATTGCACAATAAGCGATTTTCCTTTATAAAAATAATTCGGGAAATTCAATAAAATCCAAATTGGGGTTTTATTTGATTTTCAAACTTCCAAAGCCCATATCTTTTGCATCCAACTCCGATTGAGCCCATTCAAATTTGTAAATTCATATAAAATCAAGATCTATTTAATGGTGAATTTTATTTGATTTTTGGAGTTTGTTTTGCCTCTGTTATTTTTTTTGTTTCTTTTGTATCGTTTGCAAGTAGACATCGATACTTCGGGAAATTTTGCTGAAGAAGGAGCACCTCCTCAAGATCAAGACCAGTACCTAGATTTATTCCAAGGCAAGTTATACCTTTGATCATATTGAACCCAATTTTCAAAATACTTTGTTTCAATGTATTGCATTCTATTTCAAGTATTTATTTAAATGCTTTTTGTGATAGTTATTAATCCAATTGGTTATACCACCTTGTCTATTATATGCCATGATCTTTTGTCACCCTAGATTGGTTCATTATTAGTTGGTACTATCGTAGCACCAATGTGGGTTGGTTAGATACGAGTAGATTGCTTAGCCATGCCACGAGTCATCATTGCATGTGAGTTGCAATTATAAACTTGACTAAGTGATTATAGAACTGTGTGAAGAAACTGCGTGTGCTGTGTGCTGTTACTCGTGATGGCATGTGTTGCACTTAATCAACAGGGTGGGAAAAGATTTGGACTGAGGTAAGTGGTGGATCTGTGTGAATGGTGGAGTTGTGTGCTTTATAAACTTTGTGATTTGGGTTAAAACTGGAAGTCTTGCCTTGGTCAATTAAGGACTTAACTTTGTGCGCCATTGAAATGGGCCTTACTGTACAACCACATGCCTAGTATGGGCTGGGCCTAACTTAGTAAGTTATGGAGTCTTTACATTGGCAACTCAGGTTGTATTTAAGCTGTGTGATGGGCTGGAGGTATGATATGTCACATCGCGGGACAGTTCGCTGCATCCCTGTCCAACGATGTGTGTCGTAACCAAACGCTGTGTGTATCGGTTGGCCAACAGGAAAGCACATCGGGAGTGTCATTGTTTGAGATGAAGTCTCCGAAAGGTTTTGTTACGGTCAGTGCTAGCTACACTGATTGTATCGTGTGGGTAAAGTGTACAACCTCTGCAGAGTGTTAAATCAATCTATTCGAATAGCCGCGTTCTCGGTTATGGACATGCTCGGGAATTTCACACGAGTGGTAGATTTTCATAAAACAATTGGGAAGGGTTAGCTGTGTGAGATAACATGTACAGCTGTGTGAATGACTTGTTTAGACTCTGTGTCCTTTGTGAAACCAATTGTTAAATTAATATTCTTTAATTGTTTTCAATTATGCTTTCAATCTATTATTTGTATTCAATTGCAAATGTAGCATTTCCGCAAAATAACCACAGAAGCCATTCCTTTGGAATAAGCCATCATGTATAAATGCATTCTATGGTATGACTTGCGAGTACGGTGTGTACTCACTCTTGCTAAACAAATCAACAGACGTGGAGGAGTCGTCGCCTGCTTTTGAAGAAGAGTTCTAGGAAGGTTGATCGTTAGGGTCTTGATCCCAGTCAGTTGCCTGTGGTAAATTGATGGGAGCCCACTGGATTTTATTTCGTTTCCACTGCAGTTTATTCCTTATTATCAGGCTTGCATGGCTTAATAAATGTAAAACTCGACCGTAAGGTCCCAACAGTTATTTGTTATTCAAAGTACTCGTTTATTCTTATATTCGTTGTATGGATGTGATATTTCATCGATGTTGACACTGTGTGCACTAGCGTGATCCTGGACTAGTGCAGAATACACAGAGGGTCCAGATTTCCATATTTGGGTCCCGACAGAGGTGGTATCAGAGCCATACTGACTGTAGGTGTTGACCTTAGCTAGATCGGCCGTCGTAGTATGTCCAAAATTATTTTCTAAAGCAAATATTAACTTGCAAGATTAATTGAACTCCTTAACTCATCTCATATCTCTCTTGACTCAACTATTGCTGAATTTTTTTTTGCTCTCCCCGCTGTTTTAAAGTTGTTTTCATCTCCTTGTCCATCTTGACAGATGCCTCGTCTTCAGAGTTATGGAGAGCGCAAGGGAGGACTTGCCGCTGAACTTTGGAAGTTGTTACAAGTACTTGGAGGATTTCACCGTCCAATGTACCGTGGCAGTGCTTGGATTGTGAACGGCCGAGATCGTGGAGTGATTTGTCATTTGACCGTTTACGCCAGGAAGAACACCAAGGCGAGCAAACCCCTGAACATCTCAGCTCGAAGGAGTGTTTGGATTGAAGCAATCCAGGAGTCTTCACGCCTTGCCATCCTGAGGATCTGCAACATCTACGCTCGCGAGCTTCGGGACACCGTTTTTGTTATCATCCCCGCTCATCCGACGTGGATCATGCTGCACGCTACCCGTCTACGGAGGGAGAAGGCAACGCCACCGTTGTGCATCTTGCCCAGTTCGCTGCTGCCCAGGAGGAATCATTGGAGTTAGCCGTCACAGAGCTGGAGTGTGCCTATGAGACCCTTCAAAGAGCCGAGGAGAGGATCGCCATGCTGGAAGAAACCCTCTATGGACAGCACGATCACGAAGAAGACACTGAAGAAGAAGACCCGGAAGAAGCTGATGAACCGGCTGGACCAGAAGAGCCAGCAGAGGCAGCAGAGCCAGAGGAACCAGCGAAGACTGCACTGAGACACTGCTCTGTTGCACCAGCCCCGGGACATCAAGATCAGTTTGCAAGGATGCCAGCTCACTTTCAGGTCTACAGCAGGCGGGAGCACTGTCAAGGCTACGGAGGCTAGCTCATCGAGTAGTCCGAAAAGTTGTTTCAGGTTTAGCCAGTCTTAGTTTGTGAGTCGCCTTTTAGGCGGTAGTTTTGTGTGCTTAGGTTCGTTCTTATTTTTGTGTGCAAGTATGAGCTGCAGAGGCCCTTAGGCATTTGTTGTAAGCCATACTATTATCTAAATTAATATAAGAAGTTTTAGTTGAGTTTTCTTAAAATATGTTGTTGGGTTTTACCTACCCCGCTTAGTTCTACAACTCATCTTGTGCTTGCTACCTTATCTAACCCCTGGAGATTCACCAGATGGTTCAGACTCGTCAAGCTGCTGTAAGTGGTTCCGATACTCAAAGATGTCGGAAGGACGAGAGCAGACTTCGCAGGCAGTTCAAAGACAAGCACCTTCAATTGATCTGTAGAATTTTGGAGCATTCATGGCAGCTCAAACCCAGCTGATGTACACCATGATGAATCAGATGCAAGCTATGAATAACCAGAACCACAACAATCAGCTTCACAATGGAGCCCCAGTTGCTCATGGTCACAATGGATCAGCCAAGTTGGCCGAGTTTATGAGAACCCGTCCACCAACTTTCTCTAGACATGTCTCACCAGTAGAAGCTGATGATTGGCTTCGTGTCATTGAGAGGAAACTGCTGATCACTCAATGCAGCGATCATGAGAAACTTCTATACGCCACTCACCAGATGGAAGGCATTGCTGCCGAATGGTAGAAAAACTTTTGTGCAGCGCACGGGACGCCGCAAGACATTACTTGGGAAGAGTTCACAACTGCTTTTCGCCAGTATCATGTGACGGAAGGAATCATAGATCTGGAGAAAGATGAATTCCGTGCTCTCAAGCAAGGAGAAATGTCAGTGACTGAGTACCTCAACAAATTTTCTCAACTTGCTCGATATGTTGCAGAAGATATCGCCACCGACAAGGCTCGTCAGAGTCGTTTTCTGAAAGGATTAAACACTGGACTTCAAGTCAACTTGATCACCCACACCTTTCCTGATTTCCAAGAGATGATCAATAAGGCTTTGATTCTTGAGGATAAGCGCAAAGAATTGGAAGATCACCATAAGCGCAGAATGGCTCAGCAAGGAAGTCACCAACCCCAGCTGAAGGCAAGGATGATTCCACCGCAGTTTAGTCGTTTTCCACCACGACTTCGCGCACCACCCGCACCAACTTCAAGACTTCGCCGTCCGAGCTCATAACTTTCACAACCCGTGCACTACCAACTCCAATCCAAAGAAGCAACCCACGAGTATACCCGAGTTTGCTTTACAGCCGTCCACCGGGGCATTTCGCCAACCGATGTCCTCAAAAGGGGATAATCACTCCAGTACGATTCAACCTTGGGAACACACCGGCCAAGACAAACCATCAAGTAACTTCTCATGCTGCCAGTCAATCCGGAGGAGCACTGCAATCAGTGGTCAGAGGCCGTGTCAACCACGTCACTCTGGAAGGAGCTCAGGAAGCACCTGATGTTGTACTGGGTAAGTTTCTAGTAAATTCGACCGTGCGCCTGCTTGATTCGAGCTTCGCATTCGTTTGTTTCTGAAGTTTTTGCGACCAAGAATAATTTGGGAGTTATGCATCTTAAGCATACTCTGTTAGTTCAATCTCCTGGAGCAGAGCTAAGCTCTAAAGTGGGATGTTTAGGAGCTAGGTTACTCATAACTGAAGTTGAGTTTCTAGCCAACCTAATAGTTCTAGACACTCAGACCATAGATGTCATCCTTGGTATGGATTGGTTATCCAAACACAAAGCAGTGCTAGATTGTGGCCGAAGAGACGTAACAATAGAGGATACCACTGGCAAGAAAGTGGAATTTCTAGCCACCTCAGTACGGGATGGACATTTGGTAGTCAATAATCTGAAGATAGTTTCCTTGGAAGATGTACCCGTAGTCAGAGATTACCGGATGTATTTCCGAAAGAATTACCAGGAATGCCACCGGACCGTGACATTGAGTTTGTCATCGATCTAGTGCCAGGAACATCACCAATTTCCAAGAGACCCTATCGGATGCCAGCCGATGAACTTGTGGAAATAAAGAAGCAAATAGAAGAACTACTGGAGAAAGGTTTTGTAAGACCTAGTTCGTCGCCATGGGGAGCACCAGTTTTGTTTGTCAAGAAGAAAGATGGAAGCATGAGAATGTGCATCGATTATCGCTCTCTCAATGAAGTTACCATCAAAAACAAGTACCCATTGCCCCGAATCGATGATTTGTTCGACCAGATGAAAGGAGCTAGAGTATTCTCCAAGATCGATGTGCGATCAGGTTACCATCAGTTGAAGATTTGTCCTAAGGATGTACCTAAGACCGCTTTCTCAACCCGGTATGGACATTATGAGTTTTTAGTCATGTCGTTTGGTCTGACTAACGCCCCTGCCTATTTCATGAACATGATGAACAAGGTATTTATGGAATACTTGGATAAGTTCGTAGTAGTGTTCATTGATGATATTTTGGTATACTCAAAGTCAGAAGAGGAGCATGTGTAGGACCGGAAAGGCGACTAGGGAGGGGTGAATAGGCGCTTTCAAAACTTTCTCGCCTAAATCAAAAACCAACACTAACTTTACTCCTTTAGCTATGAAAGCTAAGAAGATCAGTAAGCACACAACGGAAGCCTTGTGTTGGATTTGATAAACCCCTCAACCACACGATACAACCAGAGAAAAGAACTCACTGATCCTTACTGGGACTGGCGGTCTGACCGGCTACCACGGGCGGTCGGATCGACGGTCAACCAATGTCCGACCGTGACTAATCGGCGGTCTGACCGGTGGACGGCGGTTTGACCGGGCAAACCAGCGGTCTGAAAACATGGGCGGTCGAACCGCCGTTGAAAGGCCGGTCGGACCGGTAGAGTCCAGTACTGAAAAACTCCACCCAAATCCAAAACGAAATTTGATCCAACTTTTGATTCAACCAATAAAACTTGACCAAATTTCTAGCACACCTTCGTAATGGTATTGGAGACCTATTTCTAGCGACGATCCGTCAGATCCACTTCGCAGAATCGATCTCTCGAGATTTTACCAAAGAAGTGCACAAACCCTAGAAATGAGAAAATCTTGATTCAAGTCTTGCTTGTGGGGGTTTGATGAACTAGATGACTCTAGGAGTAATCCCACACATCAAAGCAAGATAAAGTAGGCCAAGAGACCAAGCATGAACCTTTGAATCAAGGAAGCACCAAAAACATCCAAAAGAGAGAAGAGCACAAAGGGACCAATTGATCTTTCAATTAAGCATCACCAGATTGTTCACTCACAAATAGATGCTTACAAAGCCTCTCCACCAAGGAGGGCAAGAGCTCAACAAGGAGCACACTTCAAACCCTAGTTCTCCTCTCCTCTCCTCCAAACCCTAGAAAAAGGAAGAAGGGGGCTAAATGAATGCTTGGCTTGGTTTTCCATCTCCCCCTTCCTATTTATACTAGAGAGCCAGGGTTTCCTTTTTGGGGTCACTTACACATGGGACCCACACACAAATAACTCTTGAAGCAATCGCCTGCTTCACCACGTGTAGGTTGATCAGCGGTTCTCATCGACGCCAAGCCTCTCTTGTCCGAATCCCATCGGAACCTCCCAGAGACTCGCACCGATATCCGCACCGCCTGATCCAACCAGCTGTACCGAACCACCCGTTCGATCCATCTTGTCCATCCTGCACCATGCTTGTGTCACACGACCTCACCGGTATCCCCGATCGTTCGACCTCGGCTCTCCAAGCGTAGTCCCGATCCACTCACCGCTGACGTCGTTGACACGCAAGCCACCGCACAAAGACAATAGACAAACAAACCGTTTCCGGGAATAAGTTCTTCACAACTTGACCCACGTTAGTTCCGCAATGCAATATACATCAATAAAGCATTGAAATTCATATAATAACACACTCAGAACAAGCTCAATGCAACACTTGGCTCACCTCCAGTGATCGCCGTCTCGATCAGCCTCACGGGGCGGTCCGACCGATTCATGTTGATCGGACCGCTCCCACAGCGGCGGACGGTCCAAAGGACTTAGCCAAAATTCAAGTGAGAAATTCAAACCTTCCGAAATTTCAATCGAATAGAACTTTTGACTGGAGCTCCAAAATGATGGGACCACATCCGAGAGACTCCCTCACTTGCCTACACAACCTATTTTTGGCCCAGCTCCAAAAACCCAAATTTCATTGTGGCGGTCGGACCGGCCACCATGGCCGGTCGGACTGCTCCACAAGCGGTCCGACCGCCCAAGACAACCGGCCGACCGCCAAAGGCTTCGACAAACCTTGGAGCAAACCCAAAACGCGAGATTTTGCAAACCAATAACGCCATTGCCAATTGACTCATCATCCTGAGATCGTGCACATATCCTCACGATATCCACAATCTCCCCCTTGATGAACACATTGGCAATTTTCAAGAAAATGTGGTTTTTCGAAATGAAAAGTAAAAGTTCGCCGTTTTCGCATAAAGGCACAACTTGGTCCATAAGCAAGAAAAAACTTAGGAACCGACCAAGCTGGCTTCAGAATAGTATAGGCAAGTGAGATAAGGCAATGAAAGCACCAAAGGATTCAATTTCCAGAAAGTAGCCAAAAATCTCACTAAGGTCCATATGAAAGATAAAATGTTCTATTTGACCTTTGATCATTGTGAGTCTTCTTGAATTGCAAATCAAATCAGAAAAAGACAATAAGACCCAGAGACTCAACTCACTATGATCACAAATTTTCAAAAGGTTCACATTTTTTTTTGTTCTTTTATATGAAACCTTGTATATTACCAAAAGCTCCAAACTCCAAACATTTTCTTCACAATCTTTCTCCCCCTTTGACAATGAATTCATCAAGATGCATGAAAAAGAAAGAGCATGAAGGAATGACTTTATTTTTGAACTTTAGTGAAAAGGAGCCATGACCATTATACATGAAAGACAGTACAAGTATTATACCAAGCCATATAAAGAGTAGACGCTATATTCAATCATGGCAAAACGTGTAATCGCAAAGCTAAAACCAAGATAGCAAAGAATCGAGATTAACGAATTAAAATCATGAAAGGTTGCTCAAAAACATAGATTCACTCAAAGCAACCAAAAATGAGTCAAGCCATGTCTAAAAGTAAAAAGAGACTCAAAACAAGAATTGAGGCATTTTGAGCATTAAGAAAATTCTTTTGAAGCAAAGCTCAAGCACTTAGCCCTTTTTGGACAAATTTTTTTTTTCTTTTTTTTCTTGTGCTAGATCTCAAGCCTTGCCGCGACCATCTCGAGCGATAAGCTTAAAAGAATGATCTAGGTCATCCAAAACTCCCCCTGAGTTCATGCCTAGTGCAATGGCAAGCCGTCTCATGAGAAAGGATTGGTGAGATCAGTTTTTTCGCACAGAAAATCTCATTTTTCATTTGCTTGACTTAATAAGATAAAAAGCTCATTTTTCAACTCAGAATAAGTTCAAGACTCAATTCAACCTGTAAGATATGGCGAGAATCATAAGAGGATCACTAGAGCAAGACTAGTCACAAGATCCAACAAGACATGATTTGATTCAAATCTCTCACAGATACAAAGTTAGCAAGGCAAAAGCTAAGCCAAACACGAAGAGCCACAAAAGAAGTCTAGCAGACTATCACTTGATATGACAAGGTATAGAAGATGAAATTAAGTCATACAAGGATAATAATCAAAGCTCCACTAATTTTAATATACAATGCAAGACAAATGAATTGAAACATGCATTATGATACAATGAGTGCAAAAAGAGCAACTTCCCCCTCAAAACAGCCCAATAGGACTAATAACCCCTAACTCTCCCCGCAAAGCAGCAAAGCGCGAAGAGTCAAGAGCCTTAGTGAAAATATCTGCAAGCTGTTGCTCAGACTCTACAAAGTGAAGCACAACATCACCTTTATCAACATGGTCTCTCAGAAAATGAAATCGAATGTCAATGTGTTTAGTCTCGAATGTTGCTTTGGGTTTTTAGCAATATTAATTGCGAAGTGTTGTCCGAGAAAGAGGAACACTTCCCAAAGATAACCCATAGTCTCGCGGCGTGGACAAAATCCAGAGAACACGAGAGCGACCATCGCGGCGACTACATACTCGGCCTCGGTGTGGATCAGGCAATGTAAGACTGCATTTTCTAGAAGACCAAGAAACAAGAGATGTGCCCAAGAAATGACAAGTGCCAAGTACTCTTCCTATCAACTCTACACCGTGAAATCAAGATCGTAAAATGCTCGAATTGAAAGAGCCAAGAAGAAGAATACCGAGTCCAAAGTCAAGCGTATCTTGAAGATACCGAATATGCGACGCATCGCTTGACGATGAGAAGCACGAGGGGAAGCCTGAAAGCGAGCGCACAGACATACGGCGAATTGTATGTCCGGCCTCGCACGTTGTAAGATAGAGGAGGGAGCCAATCATACTGCGGTACTCCTTCTGGTCCACCGACTCTCCATCCTCATCGTGGTCCAAAGACGGTGGTTGTAGCAATGGGAGTAGACATTGGCCTCTGCTTCCCATATTGAAGCGCCAAGAAGGTCCTTTGTATACTTACTCTGGTGAACGAAAGTGCCTTCTTTCAGTTGCTTGATTTGAAGACCAAGGAAGAATGTCAGCTCTCCCATCATGCTCATCTCGAATTCACCGCTCATAGAATCAAAATCTAGACACCAAAGCATGAGAAGAACCACCAAAATAATATCATCCACATAAATCGAACCAACAAGAAATCACTGCCATGCTCGAGAGTGAACAAGGTTTTATCAACCATTCCCATTTTGAAATCATTTTCAAGCAAGAAACTCTTAAGCTGTCATACCAAGCTCTAGGAGCTTGTTTCAATCCATCTGAGGCTTTAGAGAGTTTAAAACGTGATTTGGGAATTTTGATTTTCAAAACCAGGAGGTTGCTTGACAAAGACCTCTTCTTCTATGAAGCCATTCAAGAAAGCACTTTTAACATCCATTTGAAAAAGCTTGAAACCTTTGGATGTTGCAAATGCTAAAAGAATGCGAATGGCCTCCAATCTAGCTTTGGAGCAAAGGTCTCCTCAAAGTCTAAGCCCTCTACAGGAATAACCTTGAGCTACAAGTCTAGCCTTATTGCGAACAACCAATCCATCCTCACTTTGCTTATTTTTAAAAACCCATTTTGTTCCAATAACATGAGAATCGGAAGGTCGCTCAACTAAAACCT
This sequence comes from Hsuehochloa calcarea, assembly GCA_036346395.1. Taxonomy (NCBI): domain Eukaryota; kingdom Viridiplantae; phylum Streptophyta; class Magnoliopsida; order Poales; family Poaceae; genus Hsuehochloa; species Hsuehochloa calcarea. The sequence goes on along the minus strand of CM070604.1, from coordinate 24,582,021 downwards.
GACTTTGTTTCTTTCAAATTTTCAAGCTCTTCATGCATGGCATTGACCCAAGAGGCATCGATAAAGCATGGGTGATATCTCGGGGTTCAAAGAGGCGACAAAAGCGTAATGTGCATGAGAATCGGGAGAAATAAACACGAGCGAGTGACTCGCTCTTGAAGATCCCCAATCATCCTTTCAGTGGATGTTGTCATTTGTATCTGAAGTGGTGCTCTGGTGCAGACGTGGCCTCTACCTCATGAGTTATGGAGGTAGGAGCAGAGCCACTCGGATCGTCGGTGGGGATAGGAGGAGGTCGCTCACCAAATCAAGTAGTAGTAGCAGCTCTCCACCCCTCGAGGTAGCAGGAGGATGGTTTGGGTCTTCATCCTCGGAATCATCATCGGCGAAGATGCTTTCTTGAGTTTGGGAACACTGTACCAAGCATCGGGTCTAGTACTGTGACTAGCCTCATCAAAAGTGACCGCAAGTCTCAACAATTTTGTTAGTATCAACATTAAAAACACGATAGCCACGAGAATGAGCGGGATAACCAAGAAATATGCCATCAAAACATCTAGACTCAAATTTATCAAGATTGCCATGTTTAAGAATGAAGCACTTGCAACCAAAAATCTTGAAATGAGAGACTTTGGGAGAATGACCAAATCTAAGCTCATAAGAAGTCTTTCCAACCACAGATCTCAAGAAAACCCTGTTGGAAATATAACAAGCAAGAGAGATCGCCTCATTCAAAATCTCCTAGGAGTAGAATGCTCATCTAGCATGGTCCGAGCCATCTCTACAAGGGTTCTGTTCTTCCTTTCTACAACACCATTCTGTTGAGGAACTCTAGGAGAAGAAAGCGATGCTCAATTCCCTATCGGTCTGAGAAGGTAGAAAAGAAGAATTCTTGAACTCATCCCATTGTCACTCCTAATGGCTCTCAAAGCTCCAGTATATCAACAAGAATTCTAAGGACCAAATCTCTAAAGAATCCAAATGCTTCGTCCTTAGAAGCAAGAAAATAAACCCATGAATACCGGAGTAATCATCCACAACCACCAAGACATACCATTTCCCACCACCGATGAACTCTAGAAGGACCAATCAGATCTAAGTGAAGAAGTCTGTCCAGTCCATCACCATTACCAAAGTAAGAGGTGGGTGGGAAGCAGACACCATCTTACCATGTCTACTGAGGTGAGCACACAAGATCTCTAACACCTTGACCTAGGCAAACCTCTAATCAAGTCCTTGCAAGCGACTCTAGACAAATGATCAAAACCTATATGCCCAAGTCTACGATGCCACAAAACAAGGTCATGAGAATCAGAGGCTACAAGACACCTAGGACTGAAAGCAAGAAAAATCTTGAAATTTGCACAGAAGATCTTCTCAAACTGGAGATCTCAAAAACAAGCTCACCTGAGGAATCTAGAACTCTGCACTCACCTCTCTTAAACCTCACTTCTAGACCCCCATCAAGCAGCTGAGAAACAGATAGAAGATTATACCTCAGCTTACTTACCAAAGCAACGTCTTTTAGCATGAACTTGTCGTTGACGCAATACGGTGCCCTTTGCAATCCACGGTCCCAGAGAAGCATCCCCAAATGTAATCAATTCATTGCGGATGCACGTGTGAGGAGGAGAACCATCTAGAATCTCCAGTCATATGTCGAGAACACCCGGAGTCAACAAGCCATATGTCCTCCTTCCTCGCACGACGGACCTAAAAAGCACAATCAGAAAACATCCGTGCCTCAGTACTGGGGTTAGTGATAAATGATCGAGGAATCCAGTACTGAGAGGCACGATGTTTAGGAGCAGCAGTAGAAATAGCAGAAACATGATCAGGAGTAAAATCATGAGGATGCACATGAGAACCACCTAGACCTCTCCGAAACGATCTACCAAAAGATCGATACTCCCCCTGTCTAGGTGCTACCCGTGGTCTCTCCTCACGATGTCCTAATCCAACACGCTGCCTAGACCCACCAAAAGAGTCTACAAAGTTCTCTACAAATCTAGGCCTATGTGTGGTGCGATAAACAGGCTGCCTAGCTCTAGAGACTACAGCTGGAGAAGGGACTCCTCTAATGGATCTTAGAACGCTCATCCTCTCTTTTCTCTCAAGCTTTGCTCTCCGAAAGCAGAACTCAACAGTGTGGCCTTCTTTCTTGCAGAAGGTGCAATGGTACTGGACCTTTTGAGAGGTCTGTACAGAATGAGTGAGAGCACCTTTCTTGCCAGAAAGAGTTTGAGCAAAACCAGCGGATTTGAAAACAACCCCGGATGGCTTAGGAGGTTCTAGCTCAAACAAACCATTCTTCACAACTCTAGCAATCCTAGGTGGGTTTTTCTTGGAATGCTCTAGGGGATTGAAACCTAGACCACTATTTTTCACGCTCACCTTGGATTGATCAAGAATCATGTTGAGTTTCTTTTTCCCACTTGAAAACTTCTCAAGAGTCAACTTGAGGTAATCATTTTCTTTCATTAAACCCTCACATCTAGTGCACTTGCTAGACTTGATTACCTCATTGTTCTTACTCTTAAGAAGGGCCACTTCCACCTTGAAGGCCTCACAAGACACACAATAGGATTCTCTAATCCTATTCAACTGCTCCTTAAATTTGACTCTAAATGCTTCTTGAATCTGATTAATCATGGTTTCAACTTCAGCATTTAAAGCACAAGAGTTAGAATCAATAACTTTCTTAGAAGCAGTAAAAGACATGGATCTTTCAATTTTAGCCTTTTCTTCAAGGGTCTTGTTTAAGGCTTCAATCTCAATTGTAAGCTTGGGACAATTTTCACAAGATGCAACTCTAGAGTAAACTAGCATTTCTTTCATCTCTTGCATCTTAATCTTATTATTCTTACAATGAGAGCAAGTGTGACTAGCATCAAATTTTTGCAATTCTTTTAAGGAGCTATCCAGTTTTAATTCAAGCAAAGCACAATTTGAGCAAGTTAAAGGAATAGCTTCCATGGCAGTCACATCAAGTGAAATGGCATCTAAGCAAGCAGAACTAGACTTGAGAGATTCTAGTTCATCGAGAGCATCTTTAAGTTGATTAGTGACAGAGGAATGAGCAGATTTCAAGCTTGTCAAGTCATTAAGCAAGCTAGTGCAGGATTCACAAAAGTCATCAGGATTAATAGATTTTAGCCTAACAACTTCTAGGTTCAAATTATCAATCATAATGTCCACGCTTCTTAATCATTTTTACTTGCTTATGCAATTTCGCTCAAAGAATCACCAACGCCCTTTTCATGTCGACAATAGAAGGGTATACCTCATCGGGATCACTAAAAGGATCCTCATTGTTGGAGGAGTCATTTGTCGTGGTCGTTCTTGGCCATGAAACACATGCCGGTGAAGTCATGCGCCTTCTTCTTGCCACGAGAGTCACTCTCGTCGTCCTCCGTTTCCGAGTCCACATCGCTCATATTTACATTCTCAAGAGCGGCAAGGACCCGGCTGACAAACTTTCGATAGTTTGTCTTCTTGGGTTTAGCATCCCTCTCCTGGGGATGTCTTCGTGTCTCCTTCTCCTCCTTGCCCTTTAGCTTGGGGCACCTGGAGCGAATGTGGTTTGGCTCACCACATTCAAGCACGTGATAGGTCCACTTCTCCTCCTATTCCTCACTTTGTTATACGCTCTTGTGAATTTGGTGGAAAGGAGGGCTAAGTCATCCTCGGGCAATTTCTCAAGTTGCTCATCACTTAAAGAATGTAAAGCAGATAATGAAAAACCAGATGAGCTACAATCAATAGAATCAGAAGAACAACCCTTGGATTTGTCGACCACTAATGCCATCGACTCTGTCTTGGGGAGACGCGAGATAAAGTCAATCTCATGCGTCTTCAACCTCGAGTAAAGCTTATCCATGGTAAGCTCACTCATGTGATGTTGTCATTGATGGAAGTGATCTTCATTCCCAGCACCTTTACATCAAGAGCACCCGGAAGTGGCGTGCATTCTCGCACTCGAGAAAATACCAAGTCAACAAATAGCGGAGATCATGAAGAATCTTAGAGAATCTTCCCACACTCATCCAAAGATTCACGGGCCTTTGCTCGATCTTAGAGTAAACCTTTTGAGCTGGTTCTGTCTCACTTCCTTGATCGCGATGGACCCTTCGTGATAGTCACAAAGTGTCCGCCAGATCTCGTGAGCGCACCGCAAGTGAGCAACACGCTCAAACTCGGATCGACTAAGGCCTTGGATCAAATAATTCGAGCCTTCTGTTGGCCTCCACATCTCGAGTGATCGTATCGTCATCGGCCGGCACGACATAAGGATTTTTCACCTTTAGCCAAATAGCGTGCCCTTGAGCCTCGATATAAGCTTGCATACGAGCCTTCCAGTATGCAAAGTCAACTCCTTCAAAAATGTGTGGCTTGGTTGAGTACTTGTCAGTCGCCATGGCTCCAAAGACAGGTTAAGATCTATGAGAAGAGCTAACCGGCTCTGATACCACTTGTAGGACCGGAAAGGCGACTAGGGGGGGTGAATAGGCGCTTTCAAAACTTTCTCGCCTAAATCAAAAACCAACACTAACTTTACTCCTTTAGCTATGAAAGCTAAGAAGATCAGTAAGCACACAACGGAAGCCTTGTGTTGGATTTGATAAACCCCTCAACCACACGATACAACCAGAGAAAAGAACTCACTGATCCTTACTGGGACTGGCGGTCTGACCGGCTACCACGGGCGGTCGGACCGACGGTCAACCAGCGGTCTGACCGGCAGCTAACTGGCGGTCTGACCGGTGGACGGCGGTTTGACCGGGCAAACCAGCGGTCTGAAAACACGGGCGGTCGAACCGCCGTTGAAAGGCCGGTCGGACCGGTAGAGTCCAGTACTGAAAAACTCCACCCAAATCCAAAACGAAATTTGATCCAACTTTTGATTCAACCAATAAAACTTGACCAAATTTCTAGCACACCTTCCTAATGGTATTGGAGACCTATTTCTAGCGACGATCCGTCAGATCCACTTCGCAGAATCGATCTCTCGAGATTTTACCAAAGAACTGCACAAACCCTAGAAATGAGAAAATCTTGATTCAAGTCTTGCTTGTGGGGGTTTGATGAACTAGATGACTCTAGGAGTAATCCCACACATCAAAGCAAGATAAAGTAGGCCAAGAGACCAAGCATGAACCTTTGAATCAAGGAAGCACCAAAAACATCCAAAAGAGAGAAGAGCACAAAGGGACCAATTGATCTTTCAATTAAGCATCACCAGATTGTAAACTCACAATAGATGCTTACAAAGCCTCTCCACCAAGGAGGGCAAGAGCTCAACAAGGAGCACACTTCAAACCCTAGTTCTCCTCTCCTCTCCTCCAAACCCTAGAAAAAGGAAGAAGGGGGCTAAATGAATGCTTGGCTTGGTTTTCCATCTCCCCCTTCCTATTTATACTAGAGAGCTAGGGTTTCCTTTTTGGGGTCACTTACACATGGGACCCACACACAAATAACTCTTGAAGCAATCGCCTGCTTCACCACGTGTAGGTTGATCAGCGGTTCTCATCGACGCCAAGCCTCTCTTGTCCGAATCCCATCGGAACCTCCCAGAGACTCGCACCGATATCCGCACCGCCGATCCAACCAAATTGCATCGAACCACCCGCTCGATCCATCTTGTCCATCTCGCACCATGCTTGTGTCACACGACCTCACCCGGATCCCCGATCGCTCGGACCTCGGCTCTCCAAGCGTAGTCCCGATCCACTCACCGCTGACGCCGTTGACTCGCAAGCCACCGCGACAAAGAATAGACAAACAAACCGCTTCCGGAACAAGTTCTTCACAACTTGACCCACGTTAGTTCCGCAATGCAATATACATCAATAAAGCATTGAAATTCATATAATAACACACTCAGAACAAGCTCAATGCAACACTTGGCTCACCTCCAAGTGACTGCCGGTCTGACCGCCTCACAGGGCCGGTCCGACAGATTTCATGCGGTCGGACCGCTCCCACAACGGGCGGTCGGACGGTCCAAAGGACTTAGCCAAAATTCAAGCGAAATTCAAACCTTCGGAAATTTCAATCGAATAGAACTTTTGGTGGGAGCTCCAAAATGATGGGACCACATCCGGAGACTCCCTCACTTGCCTACACAACCTATTTTTGGCCCACCCAAAACCCAAATTTCATTGTGGCGGTCGGACCGCCACCATGGCCGGTCGGATCGCTCCACGGCGGTCGACCGCCCAAGACAACCGGTCGATCGCCCGCCCGATGCTTTGTGACCTTGGAGCAAACCCGAAAACGCGAGATTTTGCAAACCAATAACGCCATTGCCAATTGACTCATCATCCTGAGATCGTGCACATATCCTCACGATATCCACAGCATGCAAAATATTTGAGATTAATCCTAGAGAAGCTCAGGGAACATCAGTTGTATGCCAAGTTCAGCAAGTGTGACTTTTGGAAGAAGAAAGTTGATTTCCTCGGTCATGTGATGACAGCCGAAGGACGAAGGAGTACCAGTTGACCCCGGAAAGGTTAAAGCGGTAATGAATTGGTAGCAGCCCAAGACAGTTACTCAAATTCGTAGTTTCTTGGGAATGGCAGGATACTATCGTCGTTTCATTGAAGGATTCTCAACGATTGCTAAGCCTCTTACGCAATTGTTGAAGAAAGAGAAGAAGTTCATTTGGACCCCAGCTTGTGAAGAGAGTTTTCAAGAATTAGAGAAACGTTTGACTTCAGCCCTGGTACTAGTTTTGCCGGATATCAGTAAGGATTTTGATATCTATTGTGATGCCTCGCGTCAAGGATTAGGATGCGTCCTTATGCAAGAAGAAAGAGCTGTCGCTTATGCGTCAAGGCAATTAAGGCCTCATGAGGAGAATTATCCTACCCATGATTTGGAATTAGCTGCCGTAGTGCATGCTTTGAAGATTTGGCGTCATTATCTCATCGGTAATCGCTGTGAAGTCTACACAGATCATAAAAGTCTGAAATATATATTCACTCGGTCTGATTTGAACATGAGACAGAGAAGATGGCTGGAATTAATAAAGGATTATAATCTTGGAATCCATTACCATCCTGGTAAGGCCAATGTAGTTGCAGATGCACTGAGTCGTAAGAGCTACTGCAATGCTCTGGAAGTAAAAGAGTTGTGTTCAGAACTTCAGGAGTAATTCCAGAAGCTACAACTAGAAGTTGTTTCTGAAGGATTTGTGGCCAGTCTGGAGGTGCAGTCTACTCTGGAGAAACAGATTCGTGAAGCTCAACCCAAGGATTCTGAGTTTGCCGACCTCAAGAAGAAGATGGTAGAAGGGAAATTTAAAGACTTTACCGTGGATGATCAGGACATACTGTGGATCAATGGATGTATCTGTGTACCAGATATTGATGGATTAAGACAGCTGATTCTGAAGGAAGCCCATGACTCAAAGTATTCGATTCACCCTGGAAGTACTAAGATGTATCAGGATGTTAAGAATAAGTTTTGGTGGCCACACTTAAAGCGAGACGTCACAGAGTTCGTTGCCTTATGCGACGTGTGTCAGAAAGTAAAGGCGAGCATCGAGACCCGGCGGGTTTGCTACACCATCGAAGATACGTAATGGAAGTGGGAAGAGATCGGTATGGATTTTATTACCGGTTTACCCAAGACTCAATCAGGTTATGATTCGATTTGGGTAATAGTGGATCGTTTGACTAAGGTTGCCCATTTGTTGCTAGTCAAAACCACTTACTCAGGAGACCGCTTGGCAAAGTTGTATATGTCAAAAATCGTCAGTCTGCATGGTGTGCCTAAGAGGATAGTGTCATATCGAGGATCTCAGTTCACCTCTCATTTCTGGCAAAGTCTACATGAAGCCCTCGGAACTCATCTGAATTTCAGTACTGCTTATCATCCATAGACAGATGGACAGACTGAAAGAGTCAACCAGATATTGGAAGATATGTTGAGAGCCTGTGCTTTAGCAAATGCTACCAGTTGGGATAATAGTTTGCCGTATGCAGAATTCTCGTACAACAACAGTTATCAAGCTAGTTTGCAGATGTCACCATTTGAAGCTTTGTACGGTAGTGCCTGCAGAACTCCATTAAATTGGTCAGAGACAGCTGAACGTGTAGTGTTCGGGCCAGATATTATTCAGGAAGCCGAAGGACAAGTTGCTATGATCAGAGAAAGACTAAAGGTAGCCCAGTCCAGGCAAAAGAGTTATGCCGATAATCGTCGCCGTGACCTCAGCTTTGAACCAGAGGATTTTGTGTATCTTCGAGTTACTCCACTCAAAGGAGTTAAGAGATTCCACACCAAAGGGAAGCTTGCTCCAAGGTATCTGGGTCCGTTTAAGATTTTGGAACGCCGAGGAGAAGTTGCGTACCAGTTGGAGCTACCACAATCGTTAGCAGGAGTGCATGATGTCTTTCATGTCTCTCAGCTGAAGAAGTGTCTTCGTGTGCCAGAAGAGCAGACCCCGTTGGAGTCAATTGAACTGAAGGAAGATCTCACGTACAAAGAACAGCCTGTCAGGATTTTGGATGTCGTAGAGCGCCGCACCAGAAGCAAGACCGTTCATTTCTGCAAAGTCTAGTGGAGTAACCACTCAGAAGGAGAAGCAACGTGGGAACGTGAAGAAGAGTTGAAAGCCGAGTTCCCTAGCCTTTTCTCTAGCTCGCCTGAATCTCGGGGTCGAGATTCCCTTAAGGGGGGGGGTGGTTTGTAACATCCCAATTTTCAGAGCTTTAAAAATCCTTTAAACAGTGGTAGTGAGAAAATTCACCATTTGGATTTATTTGAAAATTTATTTAAAAGCTTAATATGGACTTTAAGGACAAACTGATTTAATGTGCTTAATTCCAACATCATCAATGGCCAAACTTATTTTATTTAGATTCTATTTGCTTGGACATATTTTATAGAATTTTCTAGAATTTTTCCAAGATCATTTGCTATTTTCTAATTGCTATTTGCATTTTCTGGTTTTATTAAAAAGAAAAATCTATTTAAATCTTCCGAATGTCTTTGGGCGAAGCCCAACACTATTCGGCCGTGCGACCCATTCCGCCGCTCGGTAGTGCCTCGTCAGTTGGATGCTTGACGCGTGCCCTCGTTTTCGATCGGACGCACGCGCTCAACCCCGCCTTCCTCCGTTGGATTGCTGCCGCGTGGCCTCGCCCGCTGATCTCGCTCGCTCGCTCGCCCGTACCGGACCGCCACAGGGTCGTCGTCCCCGCGACCCTTCTTCCTCCTCGCGCCCGCGCCTTCGCCCGCCATTGCCGCTGTTCAAAGCTTCTTCCGACAAAATCGCAACAGTCGCTGATTCTTCGGACCGACCCCACCAATTTGTAGCCGTATCTGTCCCGTACTCATCCCTAACCAAATCGGCTACCGAATCCCTCCCAATCTCCCCGAATCTCAAAAATTCCGATCGTGGCCGTTTCGGACTCGAATTGGGGGTTTCCAATTCCGACATCCCCCGGGCCTATAAATACCCCCCTTATCACCGCCCAGACCTCCGCAACCCAAAGCCGACACCCTCATCGCCCCGATCGCTCTAGCGCCGCCGTAATCCAAGATTTAGGGTTTTCGACCGAGGTTCTTCTCCGGTGAATTGCGTCGCCGTCGTTGTCGCCCTTGCTGCACCGACTGCACTACCGTGATCAGCAAGTCCCAGGCCACCACGTGCACCCCTCCTCGTCGCCAGAGCATCGCCGGAGCACCCTTCCGAGAAAACCCGAAGCTCCACCGCCGCTTCTTCCTCGCCGCCGGTTGCCACCGTCGTTGCCAGCTACTAGTAAGGGCACCCCTGATTGCGCAATAGCACGGGGAACAATCTGGTACCCTCCACCGCCGGCAAGTCGCCGCCGTTCGCCGGAGACCATCGGGTCCCGAGCGCCACCCCGCCGCCCGTAGCGCTGTCGGCGCACCGCAATCGCGCGTCGGCTTTTGCTGCGTGTAAGTCCCTCGTGTCGCCGTGTCACCAAGACACGCCAAGACGTGGCTCGATCCACCGCGCGGACCTCCTCGGTTGATGCACTCGGTCCACCGTGAGCCGTGTCACTGACGTGTGTGCCCCACATGTCAGATTTCTTTTTAAATCTATTTATTTTTCTGGAAATTCTCGGCTGACGCAAGCATTGCGCAATAATCTGATTTTCCTTTATAAAAATAATTTGGGAAATTCAATAAAATCCAAATTAGAGTTTTATTTGATTTTCAAACTTCCAAAGCCCATATATTTTGCATCCGAACTCCGATTGAGCCCATTCAAATTTGTAAATTCATATAAAATCAAGATCTATTTAATGGTGAATTTTAATTTATTTTTGGAGTTTGTTTTACTTCTGTTATTTATATATTTTTTGTTTCTTATGTATCGTTTGCAAGTAGACGTCGATACTTCGGGAAATTTTGCTGAAGAAGGAGCACCTCCTCAAGATCAAGACCAGTAGCTAGATTTATTCTTAGGCAAGTTATACCTTTGATCATATTGAACCCAATTTTCAAAATACTTTGTTTCAATGTATTGCATTCTATTTCAAGTATTTATTTAAATACTTTTTGGGATAGTTATTAATCCAATTTGTTATACCACCTTTTCTATTGTATGCCATGATCTTTTGTCACCCTAGATTGGTTCATTATTAGTTGGTACTATCGTAGCACCAACGTGGGTTGGTTAGATACGACTAGATTGCTTAGCCATGCCACGAGTCATCATTTCATGTGAGTTGCAATTATAAACTTGAATAAGTGATTATGGAACTGTGTGAAGGAACTGTGTGTACTGTGTGCTGTTACTCGTGATGGCATGTGTTGCACTTAATCAATAGGGTGGGAAAAGATTTGGACTGAGGCAAGTGGTGGATCTGTGTGAATGGTGGAGTTGTGTGCTTTATAAACTTCGTGATTTGGGTTAAAACTGGAAGTCTTGCCTTGGTCAATTAAGGACTTAACTTTATGCGCCATTGAACTGGGCCTTACTCTACGACCACATGCCTAGTATGGGCTGGGCCTGACTTAGTAAGTTATGGAGTCTTGACATTGACAACTCAGGTTGTATTTAAGCTGTGTGATGGGCTGGAGGTGTGATATGTCACATCGCGGGGACGGTTCATTGCATCCTCGTCCAACGATGTGCGTCGTAACCAAACGCTGTGTGTATCGGTTGGCCGGCAGGAAATCACATCGGGAGTGTCACTGTTTGAGATGAAGTCTCTGAAAGGTTTTGTTATGGTCAGTGCTAGCTACACTGATTGTATCGTGTGGGTAAAGTGTACAATCTCTGCAGAGTGTTAAATCAATCTATTCGAATAGCCGCGTCCTCGGTTATGGACATGCTCGGGAATTTCACACGAGGGGTAGATTCTCATAAAACAATTGGGAAGGGTTAGTTGTGTGAGATAACTTGTACAGCTGTGTGAATAACTTGTTTAGACTGTGTGTCCTTTGTGAAACCAATTGTTAAATTAATATTCTTTAATTGTTTTCAATTATGCTTTCAATCTATTATTTGTATTCAATTGCAAATGTTGCATTTCCGCAAAATAACCACGAAGCCATTCCTTTGGAATAAGCCATCATGTATAAATGCATTCTATGGTATGACTTGCGAGTACGGTGTGTACTCACTCTTGCTAAACAAATCAACGAAGGTGGAGGAGTCGTCGCCTGCTTTTGAAGAAGAGTTCTACGAAGGTTGATCGTTAGGGTCTTGATCCCAGTCAGTTGTCTGTGGTAAATTGATGGGAGCCCACTGGAGTTTATTTCGTTTCCGCTGTAGTTTATTCTTTATTGTCATCCTTGCATGCTTAATAAATGTATAACTCGACCGTTAGGTCCCAACAGTTATTTGTTATTCAAAGTACTCGTTTATTCTTATATTCGTTGTATGGATGTGATATTTCATCGATGTTGACACTGTGTGCAGTAGCGTGATCCTGGAATAGTGCAGAATACACAGACGGTCTAGATTTGCATATTTGGGTCCCGACAATGAGACAAAGATTGCAGCCATCCAAAGCTAGCCGACGCCTACCACTGTGTCACAGGTGCGGAGCTTCCACGGCCTTGCTGGATTCTATCGACGTTTTGTGCGGGAGTTCAGCACCATCGCCGCACCATTGAATGAATTGACAAAGAAATGAGTGTCTTTCCAATGGGGCCCTACGCAAGAGAAGGCTTTCAACTTGTTGAAAGAGAAGCTCACCCAAGCACCCCTACTCCAACTCCTTGATTTTGGTAAGAATTTTGAGATTGAATGTGACGCTAGCGGGATTGGGATAGGTGGTGTATTGATTCAAGAAGGTAAACCGGTTGCATATTTCAGTGAGAAACTAAATGGGCCTAGTATGAATTATTCCACCTATGACAAAGAATTGTATGCCTTTATTCGTGTGCTTCAAATTTGGCAACATTATCTATGGCCCAAAGAATTTGTTATACATTCTGATCATGAATCACTAAAACATATTAGAAGTCAAGCTAAACTGAATAAACGACAAGCTAAATGGGTAGAATTTATTGAGTCGTTTCCATATGTCATAAAGCATAAGAAAGTTAAGGACAATATGGTTGCTGATGCGCTCTCTTGACGTTATGCCATGTTATCTCAACTTGATCATAAGATTTTGGTTTGGAGGTCATTAAGGATTTATATGCTACTGATTTTGACTTTCAGGAAGTGCTTGAACATTGCAAAGGAGGGAAAATATGGAATAAATATGTGCTGAATGATGGTTTGGTCTATCGTGCTAACAAGCTATGCGTTCCAGCTAGTTCTGTTCGTCTTTTGTTGTTGCAGGAGGCGCATGGAGGTTTGATGGCGCATTTCGGAGCAAAGAAGATAGAAGATGTGCTGTCCACCCACTTCTTTTGGCCAAAGATGAGGCGCGATGTTTAGAGCTACGTGGCTCGCTGCACTACATGCAACAAAGCTAAGTCCCGTCTCAATCCACATGGACTTTATATGCCTCTTCCTATTCCTAGTGCCCCTTGGGAGGATATTTCTATGGATTTTGTTTTAGGATTGCCTAGGACAAAGAGGGGGGATAGTATATTTGTAGTTGTGGATCGATTTTCTGAAATAGCACATTTTATATCCTGTCACAAGAGCGATGATGCTACAAACATAGCTGATTTGTTTTTCAGGGAAATCATTTGCTTATATGGAGTGCCCAATACTATTGTCTCGGATCGCGATGTGAAGTTTTTGAACCACTTTTGGAGATCACTTTGGAATAAATTGGGGACAAAGCTGTTGTTTTCTACTACATGCCATCCCCAAACTGATGGACAAACAGAGGTTGTCAACCGCACGTTATCCACCATGCTGCGAGCTATTTTAAAGAAGAATTTGAATATGTGGGGAGAGTGTTTACCGCATATTGAGTTTGCTTACAATAGGTCAGTACACTCCACCACCAAGGTAAGTCTGTTTCAGACAGTGTATGGTTTTAACCCCGTGCTCCTATTGATTTATTACCTTTGCCTACCTCTGAAAAAATTAATTTAGATGCTAAGAAGCGTGCTGGATTTATTCTTAAGTTGCACGAAACAACTAAAGAGAATATAGAGTGTATGACTAAAAAGTATAGGGTTGCTGGAAGTAAATGCAGGAAAGCTATCAAATTTGAACCGGGTGGTTTAGTTTGGGTTCATTTGAGAAAGGATAGGTTTCCAGAATTAAGAAAATCAAAGTTGATGCCTAGAGCTGATGGACCGTTTAAGATAATTAAGAAGATAAATGATAATGCATATCAATTGGAGTTACCAGCAGATTTTGGGGTTAGCCCCACATTTAACATTTCAGATTTGAAACCATACGTGGGAGAAGAAGATGAGTTTGAGTCGAGGACGACTCCAATTCAAGAGGGGGAGGATGATGAGGACATCACTCCTTCGGATACACGCCCTACACAAAATCCTCTAGAGCCGGTTGCTGAACTACAAGGTCCTATGACAAGAGCTCGAGTACATCACTTAATTTATCAGGAATCTAGGACTACGACCAGTTCAAGAAGGTTTACGACCAATTCCGCAGGGTCTATTACCACTTTAGAAGGCCTACGACCAGTTTCTCCAGTACTCGGCGAGTCCAGGACTCGTTGGGAGCAATCTACGTCCAGAGAAGAGCGCACAGTACTCATTGGACACAATCTACGACTAGAGATAGCATGGACTCCTCAAGACCACTCCAGGACCAGTCCTACGACCAGGGCTTCGACCAAAGATACACGATATGAATAGTAAATAAGGTGTTGCGTCACCGTTTTGGGTCTAATAGGGCCTTGTAAGCGTGACGAGGTCAGAGTCCAGGTTGTGTACATCTCTTTCCACGGCCGCACAACCCTAGGTCAACCTCCTCTCGTTTCCCCCAATATATATACAGTAGCCGTCATAGTTTAGGGTGGGTTTTTCTTAGATTATTCTGCCACTTTGCAGTTTCACCGATTATTCGGTTTGAGGAACCCCACTTTATGAACTTCATCCATATTCGTAATACAATTCAGATTGCATCTTCCTTGTTCTTGTGAGTTGCTTCGATTACTTGCAGGAATAATAACCCTCGTGGTAAGGTTGATCGCGTGCAAGCATGGCCGATAACGATAGTCGTGCGGGTGTAACGAATTGCGAGGTGATGGTCTGCGGGTCGAAAGCCTCAAAGCGTCAACGTCCTCACGACGAAATCAATCGAACCTATCGGAAGATCGGGATGCCGTACCTCATCACACATGAGGGAACAGTCCTTGAACAAGCAAGTAAAAACACACACTCAAAAATATCATCAAAATCACATCATCACAGCACCGACGTGTCACACTGATGGATCTCTCATGCTTAAGCCAAACCGACTTAATTAAGGCAAATCTACCAGACGAAGTACCCACTGTCCCAGTAGTAAAATTTCTATTACTTACACATCTGAACTCCAAATTGAACCAATCAGGACTTTCTAGAATCCTCACGTAACAAACTACATTTTCCTAGTTATGATGAAACTTTGATTCTACCGTTTTCTACCCCGTTTCTTTACCCGAAGACAGATATGTTTTCTTCTGGACAACAGACTTCCAAAATCCATATCACACAATTTGTGCATTAAATTGACATCAATAAAAATTCTACCGAAAGCTATCAAAATTCTCTACAACTCACTAGGAGATGGAATTATCAAATTATGCCTCTATACTACCCATAAAAATAGTACAACAGTATTGCAGACTAACGTGATCAACTAATCGTTTCCCTAACGAACACTTGCTACTTCCGTTCTAGTCCATACTCTAATCTCTACTAAAATAACTAGAAAACAGAGAGAAAAAACCAGATCATTACCACATGATGGACGCCAAAATTCTGATCTAATCCTTGCTTTTCCTTTCCTCACTTCTCCTATTCTCCTAGTTCTTCCTTTATCTATTGTTCAATCCTCACGTAGCCATACAAAGCATGCAACACTTACCTAGTCAAGCAATAGCAGCATCTGCAACAAACATGCACGTGGCAGGTGGCTACGCATGGGTGTGCGCATGCATGCGGGCAGGCATGCTCGGGCAGGAGATGACGCACGGGCGTACGCACGGGCTGACGGCGAAATGGGCACGCGGCCGGGCAATGCTTCACGCACACGGGCAGGTGCCGGAATGGGCAGGGAACACACTGGCCGAGCGGCTCTCAGGCATTGGCGAATGTACGCAGCACGCGGTGACAGTGAACGGTCAAGCGACGAAAGGCGGCTTGCGATGGAAAAAGAATGTGGCAGAAAGATACAAGGCGTGCAGCGGCTGAATAAAACAGAAAGCTAGTGTTTGGGATTTCTCTCCGATGATTCTTTTATCCTAGCCTCTTTCTGACCCAAACTCCAACTGCCTTGTAAGACTCATTTCGGCTAAACAACTCCTCTCTAAAAACCCCAAGCGTCCTGTTTTCACGAATTCTCTTTTGTCAAATTACACAAAGGGCCTCGTGAGGGTTCTTTTCAGAAAAAACCACACAAATCCTTTTTGTTCTCTCTCGAAGGCATTTCTGGGCAAACAAATAGTTTGTGTGTGGAATTGATGCTTTCAATTTTGTAAAGGTGTATGTGTACCGCTCCTAAGAGTTATACAATACATCGAGAGTTGGATATTTGATTTGTAATGCTAGAACCAACCGAATGATTAATTGTTACAAGTTAAATACCCTGGATTCTCACAATAAACCATTTCCTCCATTTCGAACGAAACTTTTTTTATGAAAACCAAGACTACACCCATTAAGACTGCACTAAGCACTCTCATGACCGCGAGCGTGGCTATTTAAATATATTTACTCTCCGGAGGTGTACAATTTAACCCACAACACACGAATTCTCTAGTTTATTTGGTATCTGCCGATACCACCGCTCACTAGCTTTGGAAAGCAGTTGTAACACCCCAGCCCAACATGAGCCTCGAATGCTACTAAAATAACCTGGTAACAATTTAAAATCTAAAACATTATACTAAATTTTGGCATAATTCCCTTTGTATAATTAACCATACAAGTGATTCACTACTACAGAAAAGCTCATCACAGACGGTTCTAAACCATCATCACAGACGGTTTTTGAACCGTCTAAATTTTTGTGTCTGTGATGACACGAGGTCATCACAGACGGTTTCTTAACCGTTTGTGAAAAATGATATCACAGACGGTTCTATTCACGAACCGTCTGTGATAGCGACTATCACAGACGGTTCTATTCTCGAACTGTCTGTGATAGTCTATTTTCACAGACGGTTCGTGAATAGAACCGCTCAGTGATATTCTATTTTCACGAGCACGGTTCTAAAAAAGAACCATCTGTGATAGTAACTATCACAGACGGTTCTTGTTTAGAACCGTCTGTGATAGTTTTTTCTATGGCAAAAAAAAACGAAAATGGATTTTCACTTCGTATGGAGCCTCCCGAGCCTCACGAACAAAGCTGATATTGATTTTCGGATTTCGCTAGCTTTCCCACAATAGTTAGAGCATCACAATAGCATCAACTCAGTCCATTCACAGAGCACTAAAAACAACACGACATGCATCACCCACATCACAGTAGCATCAACTCAAACAATTCACAGAGTACTAACACATCACAGTAGTAATCTACATCACAGAGCAAAAGGGGGGAGTAGAGAGAGTGAGGTCGTGGGAGGCTGGGGTGATGAGGTCATGGAAGGCCGGCGACGATGAGGCCGGGGCAAGGTGGAGGAGGCCGCAGCGGCAGACTCGGGAGGCCGTGCGGCGAAGTAGAGGAGGCCGGGGCGACAAGTAGAGGAGGCGGGGGCGACGAGTCGTGGAGGTCAGGCGGCGAGGTCGTGGGAGGCCCGCGGCGACGAGGCTGGAGCGATGTAGAGGAGGTGGAGGAGGCCGCGGGAGGGGAGGCCAGAGGAGAAATGACAGAGGGGGAGAAATGGCAAAGGAGGAGACTACTACAAAACAGGCTATAGAAGACGCCTCATCACAGACGGTTCTAAGACGAACCGTGCGTGGTATGTCACTATCACGAGCGGTTCTAGAGAACCGTGCGTGATATCTACATATCACAGCACGGTTCGTGCTTAGAACTGTCAGGAACCATCACGAATAGTTCTAACCACGAACCATCGTGATACCAAGAATATCACAGACGGTTCGTGGTTAGAACCGTGCATGATGGTTCACATACGGTTCTAAGCACGAGCCGCTGCGTGATATCGAGAATATCACGAGCGGTTCTAACCACGAACCGCTCGTGATGAGTATTCATCACGCAGCGGTTCGTGGTTAGAACCGTTTGTGATTTTAGGGTTTTACCATGGCTTGGATTTTAGGGTTTTGTGAAAACAGACTATCACAGACGGTTCTATTCACGAACCGTCTGTGATGTGTGCTATCACAGACGGTTCGTGAATAGAACCGTCTGTGATATCATTTTTCACAGATGGTTAAAAAACCGTCTGTGATGACCTCGTGTCATCACAGACACAAAAATTCAGGCGGTTCAAAAACCGTGTGTGATGATGGTTTAGAACCGTCTGTGATGAGCTTTTCTGTAGTAGTGAGATGGAGATGGCAAAGGGGGAGATGGAGATGGCAAAGGGGGAGATGAATGACTCTGTTAATATAGAGATATTTTCGGGAGCCCGCCATTATGTGCAAATTTTATCACAGACGGTTTTATACAAAAATCGTCTGTGATGACATATCACAGATGGTTCGTATCACGAACCAAATGCGTGATAAGTGTCTCATCACGAGCGGTTCTAACCACGAGCCGTGCGTGATGTGATACTCATCACAGACGGTTCGTGGTTAGAACCGTCTGTGATTTTAGGGTTTTACCATGGTTTGAATTTTTCCTTATTCTCTGATTTTACCATGGCAACCAATACTCTGCCGTGGTAGGGTTTGGCAGCCGATACTCTGCCGCGGTAAGGTTGGGCAGCCAATCCATTGCCGTGGTAGGGTTTGGCAGCCAATCCACTGCCGCGGTAGGGTTTGGGTAGCCAATCCTCTGCCGTGGTAAGGTTTAGGTAGCCAATCCTCTACCGCGGTAGGGTTTAGGTAGCCAATCCTCTGCCGCGGTAGGGTTTGGGTAGCCGATTCTCTGCCGCGGTAAGGTTTGGGTAGCCGATTCTGCGCCGGTAGGGTTTGGATTGTTGCCAAACCCTACCACGGCGATGGATTAACTAACCAAACCCTACGCTGGCGATGGATTGGTCGCCAAACCCTACCGCAGCACAGTATCACGCCAAACCCTACCACGGCAGTAGTTGGTTGCCATGGTAAAATCAGAGAGCCATGGTAAAACCGTAAAATCCAAGCCATGGTAAAACCCTAAAATCACAGACGGATCTAACAACGAACCGTCTGTGATGAGATACTCATCACAGACGGTTCGTGGTTAGAACCGTCTGTGATATTCTCAGTATCACAGACGGTTCGTGCTTAGAACCGTCTGTGAACCATCACAGACGGTTCTAACCACGAACCATCTGTGATATTCTTCTAAGCACGAACCGTCTGTGATATGTAGATATCACAGACGGTTCTTGTTGGACCGAAAAGGCGACTAGAGGGGGGGTGAATAGGAGCACGCTCACTTTTTCCTAAATAATGAATTCAACACAATTTCACTCTAATAGCTATGATGAAGCTATGAAGATCAATATACCAGGACAGCGGAAGACTAGTATTGAATCCAATTAAATCCCCTAAGCAAAATCACAAAATCAACTAAGATTGCAAGAACTCACAAAGACGCCGCGGCGGTCGACGCTGGACCCAACCGGTCGGACCGATTGCGGGCGGTCGACGCTATTGTGCGGCGGTCGGACCGCTCAAAATCGGTCGACCGGTGATGACGGGCGATCGACTCTGCCGACTCGAACCGATCCGCATAAGATAAAATCAGCCCGATGACGAAGTTGCAATTAGGTCAAACTTTTGATTCTCAACTCTAATCTTAATGAAACTTTGCACACACCTTCTATATGCTATTGAGGACCTATTCCAATCGAATATTATGATAATTCTTGGAACGATCTTGAGCAATTGCCAATTGATTAACGAAGGTCTAAAAGCAGGGCAAGAACGAAAACTTGATCCTAAAGCTTGTTCGTGAGAGATTGATGATCAAGATGATGCTAGATAGATTCACACATATCACAGCAAGCTAATTCACGTGAAAGAATCAATCACAAACTCGCGGATCAAAGAAAGCCCTAAAAACACGAAATTGAAAGCAAGAACGAAAAGAGACTTATCTCAAGCAAACCTTGCATAGATTGATTTCTTGATTGATGCTGGATTACATCCACACCATCATGGATCAGTGGACAATCAAAGATCACGAAATTCACCACAAACCATCAAGAGCCCTAGCCTCCACCTCAACTCCCCTAAAGACAATTATGGTTTTGAAACATAAAAAGGCGAGAGAGAGCGAGAGGGGTGCAGCCACCACCTCCTCCTATTTATAGTGGAGGCCTAGAACTCCTAGGGTTTGACTCAATTGGGCTCCCGTTAAGGCCCACTAACAAACGGGTCACACACGCACGCTTCGCAAAGCGCCGTCTTTAACCTTTTGACCTAAACCGCTTCACCATGCGTTATGGATTTGCCAATAGGTCACCCTTGTCCATCTTGAGTCACGCTTGAGTCGTTGACCTCTCCCGGCATCGTCGATCGTTCTGGACCTCAACTCTCCAAGTCTAGTCCCGATCCTCCTCGCCGTTGACCGTCGTTGACCACCAAGCAACCTGCACAACCACAGACAAGCAAACACGAATTCGGGTACAAATTCTTCACAACTTGACCCATGTTAGTCAAAACATGCATCATGCAAATCATATGCCATGAAACCAATGACTTTGACCTAACAAAACAACATCGCCACGGTTGGCGGCGTTCAAGTTATTACGGTCGACCGCTCGGGAGCCGGTCGGATCGCCCTTGGCGGTCGGACCGCTCCCTGTCGGCCGATCGGACCGCCTTGGGACTTAGCCAATTTCAACCCTGAAAATCCAAACCTCTCGAAACTTTAAACCAATAGAACTTTTAAGCGGAGACTCCAAAATCATGAGACCAAGTGCATTGGGATCCTCACTTGCCTACAACACCTATTTTTGGCCCACTGCGTTTTGACCACTTTGGTCATCGCCGTCCGATCCCACATGGCCGGTCCGACCGATTTGGGACCGGTCGGACCGCCGTGCAAGGACCGGTCGGACCGCCCCTTTCCAGTAAGCCTGTAACTTTGTCGAAAATACGTGAAACGATAAACCGTAAACACCATTGCCAATTGTCACATCATCCTAAGATCTGGAACATATCCCCATGAAATCCACAATCTCCCCCTTGATGAACACATTGGCAATTATCCAGAAAATGTAAGGAAGACGTTTGAAAACGAGTTTACTCGCAGTTTTCGCACAAAGACACAAGTTGGTCCATAAGTAAGAAAAAGCAATGTAAATGACCAAACTGGCATCAGAATAGTATAGGCATGTGAGACAAGGCAAAAGTAAGCATAAAAACTTTGATTTCCAGAAAAGGGTCAAAATTCTCACATAAGGTCCATATGAAAGAATAATTGTTCAATCGACCTATGATCATTGTGATGATAAAAGAATGCAATTCAAGTTCAGAATATTCAATAAGACAATAAGAATGCAACTCAAGAACTCCCCCTCACTATGATCCTCAATTTTCAAATTTTCAGTTTCTCCCCTTTGTACAAACTTCCCCCCCAACAAAGAAATATATTCTCATTAACACATCTTCTCTTCTCATTTAACACATCTTCTCCCCCTTTGACAATGGATTCATCAAGGAATCACGCCTTCCTCTCATCCAGAGATAATAAATATAGAATAAAGGAAGAAGCAGAAACACAAGAAGCATAAAGAGGAATATGCATGAAGTGCAATGGAGTGGCTTCAATTTTTGTATTTTTCAATTTTTGATTACAAGAAGCTTTGGAGATTACCCAAAAGAACAAGCTAGTATCTCTAATATTGCACAAACAGCATATCAAGCCTGACAGCGCTAGCAAGATCATGGTAAGACATATATATCAAAGCTAAGCACAAAGGCTCAAAAGTAAAGCAGTAGATTTGATCAATTTAAGCAACGCTTCAAATTCAGCAAGTTCATCAATAGGGATCCTAAAGTGAAATTGGCCATGTCAAAATGTCAAAGTGAGATAAAAAATCTAACAAAGACCACATTAAGAGTCAATCAAGTCCCTTATTGAATCATTTTGCTCAATATTTTGTAAACGCCCATTTGTCAACATTTTTCTCATTTGCATTGAATATTGAAGTTGACTAATGATCTAACTTAGTGACAAGATCTGGACTAGGAGCCATCCACAAACTCATCCTAAGCTTGACCAAAAGTTGATTAAAGGTATATCTTAGTAAAGAAGATCACGGACTAGGAGCCATCCACAAACTCTTTCTAAGCTTCTACAGGCGACAAATCTTGAGGTTCATGTCATTTCGACAAGCGGTCCCCATGAGATCGTTCGTTCATCAAACTATCTCCAAGTTCATGTCATTTGACAAGCGCCTCGTAAGAATAGTTTGGCACGATTTAAGCATAAGACAATCTTGATTTTCATTTTTCACATGAGCAGTTTTAGAATCTCAAGAACACAAAAGCTTAAGTAATGGTCAATTTTAGATCAAAGAGTTAACAAAGCAATTCTGACAGGGCCAATGTCACAAGAGGAGCACTAATTGCGCAACTCGCTAAAACATCCACAAATTGCAATTTCTTAGTTTGAGTTGTTTAAAAGGTACTAGCTCATATAGCAAAGACTTAGCTACACATGTAAAAGCATGATAATTCTAGCAAGTCAAAGAACTAGACATGACATTGAGCAAGAATTGAAATACAAAAGCTCTAAAGGGTAATAGGCAAAGCTTCATCAATTTTTTTTTAAAAAAGGGGAAAATCTTATATTACAATGCATCTTTTTGGATTTTTCATACCATTTGTTGTAACCACTTGTTGGAGTTTTCATATGAATGCAATATGACACAATGAGATGCAATTAAAAAACCTAAAAACCTAAAAAGTTCGAAAAGATCACTAGGTTCAGAAAAAGAACAATAAAAGGTCAAAAGAACAAGGAAAGATAAGAAAAAGATCAAACTCCCCCTCAAACCAACCCATAAGGATAAATTACCCCTAACTCGCTTCTCAAAGAGGAAAATCTGGTTTGATCTAAAGGCTTGGTAAGAATATCTGCCAATTGAGCTTCGGACTCTACGAAGTGCATCACAATATCACCTTTTTCAACATGATCTTTAAGGAAGTGAAAGCGAATGTCTATGTGTTTAGTCCTAGAATGTTGCACTGGATTTTTAGCAATATTAATAGCAGAAGTGTTATCACAGAAAAGAGGAACACTAGCAAAGTTTAACACATAATCTTTCAAAGTGGACGTCATCCACAAAATCAGCTCTGACAACTAGCGTGACTACATACTCCGCTTCAAAGAATGGATTGTGCAATGTAAGACCGCTTCCTAGAGGACCAAGATACAAGAGAAGTGCCTAGAAAGTGACAGGTGCCTGAGGTACTCTTCCTATCTAACCGACAGCCCGCAAAATCAGAATCTGAAAAACCTCTAATGGACAAAGCTGAAGAGCAGGAATACCAAATGCCATATAAGAGGGTAGAGTGTAAATACCTGAATATGCGCTTAACGGCTTGGCGATGGGAAGTTCGGAGGCGCTGAAATCTTGCACAAAGGCATACCGTGAAGTGAATGTCCGGTCTCGAGGCCGTCAAATGTGAAGGAGCCGATCATCTTTGCGGTACTCGCGTTGATCCACGACTTCTCCTTCCTCATCCGAATCCAAAGCGATCGAAGTTGCCATGGGAGTGGAAATTGGCTTGCAGTCACCCATGTTGAAGCGTTTGAGTAGATCTTTAGTGTACTTCGTCGATGGATGAAAGTTCCTTCCTTGCATTGCTTGATTTGAAGTCCCAAAAGTAATTAACCTCTCCCATCATACTCATCTCAAATTCCACGGACATAGTGTCGGAAAAGTGGAAACAAGAGCATTAGAGGAACCACCAAAAATAATATCATCCACGTAAATTTGAGCAAGCAAGAAGTCATTTCACGCCTAAGAATAAATAGAGTTTTATCCACTTTACCCATCTCAAAATTATTTTTAAGCAAGAAGGTCTTAAGTCTATCATACTGGGCTCTAGGGGCTTGTTTAAGACCATATAATGCTTTAGATAGCTTGAAAACACGATTTGGATATTTAGGATCCTCAAAACCGGGGTTGCTTAACATACACTTCCTCATCTATGAAACCATTTAAAAGGCACTTTTAACATCCATCGATATAATTTAAAACCTTTTGATGCGACAAATGCAAGCGAGAATGCGAATGGCCTCTAGTCTAGCAACAGAGCAAATGTCTCATCAAAATCTAACGCCTCAACTTGGCTGAAACCCTGAGCTACCAATCTGGCCTTATTTCTAACCACAGAACCATCCTCACCTTGTTTATTCTTAAACACCCAACGGGTTCCTATAACATTATGACCACTAGAAGGTTCTACTAGGTTCCAAACTTTGTTTCTATCAAAATTCTCTAACTCCTCATGCATGGCATTTACCCGGCTAGAATCGGATAAAGCATGTGATATATCGCGGGGTTCAAAAGAAGCAACAAAAGCCGAATGAGAGTAGAGATTTGGATCATTATACGGGCGAGTGACTCGCTCATGTAGATTACCTATTATACATTCCGAGGATCTTTGTCTCTGAATGCGAAGTGGGCGCCGGGTGAGATACCGTTTCTTCGACCTCATGATGCTAGCGATGATGAAGATGCAGCAGAGCCTCAATCGAAGGTGAAGTAGGCGTAGGTGTTCTTGTATCAATATGGGCGCTTGAAGAGCAAAGCAGATGAAGGAATGATATTAGCCGTCCTCATCTTCCTCCACAAAAATGCTCACTGTAAATCATCTCAGAGCAATAGATCTAGCTCGGGCTAGTCTCATCAAAAGTGACATTACAAGTCTCTGAATAATGTTAGTCTCAGATTAAAACCCGAAAACCCCTCGAATGAGCGGGATAACCCGAAATAACCCATCAAAAGTTCTTGATTCAAATTTATCTAAGTTGCCTGTCTTAAGAATAAAACATTTTGATCCAAAAACTCGAAAATGCGAAACAGAGGGTTTTCTACCAAAACGAAGCTCATAAGGAGTCTTGCCTAAAGAAGGTCTCAAAAAGACACGATTTGCAATATGGCAAGCAGTAGCAATAGCTTCGGCCCAAAATCTCCTCGGTGTGTTATACTCGTCTAGCATCGTCCTAGCCATTTCGACTAAGGTCCTATTCTTCCTTTCCACCACGCCATTTTGTTGAGGGACGTGTGGAGAGGAGAAGCGATGCTCAATACCACGCTTTCGGCACAAAAGAAGCAAAGAAGTATTTTTGAACTCCGTGCCATTATCACTGCGAATCGCTCTCAAAGCACCGAGAAGCTCGAAACCAAGCGAAGAACAAGGTCATGAAAATAACCAAAAGCTTCATCTTTTGAAGTAAGAAAGAACACCCAAGTATATCTAGCAAGATCATCGACTATGACAAGAATATACCATTTTCCACCGACTGACCGGACTCTAGCAGGACCAACAGTATCCATATGAAGCAACTGTCCTGGTCCGTCAGTCATAACCATAGTCACAGAAGGGTGTGAGGCGGCAACTTGTTTGCCATGCCTACAGGGCGCACATACAGCATCCTTGACAGCTTTGAGTTTGGA
Organism: Hsuehochloa calcarea; assembly: GCA_036346395.1. Taxonomy (NCBI): domain Eukaryota; kingdom Viridiplantae; phylum Streptophyta; class Magnoliopsida; order Poales; family Poaceae; genus Hsuehochloa; species Hsuehochloa calcarea. The sequence goes on along the minus strand of CM070604.1, from coordinate 24,556,741 downwards.
CAAACCTCTCATGAGATCAAGGTTGCTAACTCGTGTCAGATAATCAAAACCAATGTGCCCCAAACGTCGGTGCCAAAGCCAGAAATCAGAAGAAGATGTAAGCAAACATTTAAGAGATCCGAAGAAGAGATTCGAAAAATCGGCCCAAAAATTCTACCAACTCTAGAGATTCCAAACACAAGCTCACCAGTAGAATCAAGCACACGACAAGCATTTTTCTTAAAAACAGTCTCATAACCATCATCAAGAAGTCGAGAAAGTAAAGGAGATTATACCTAAGCTTGTCCACAAGAGCGACATCCTTTAGAATGAATTTGTTGTTCACCCTAATTGATCCTATTTTTTCAATTCGCCCTTGTGTATCATCTCCAAAGGTGATGAAGTCATCACCTGTTGCCCGCGTGAAAGAGGTGAACCATTTTGAGTTTCCGGTCATGTGGCGTGAACACGAGTCGACGAACCACGTGTTCTTCCCTTTCCACGGTAGTCACGAAAATCAAGGAACAAAAGAACGATGTGTCTCAATACTGGGGTTAGATAAACAAGATTTAGGAATCCAGTACTGAGACACACGTCTGCAAGGAGTATACAAACCAGAAGTACTATCCTTGATTTCATCTAACATTCGGTTATGAGCAATGTTTAAATTAACATGAGACTTAAAGCTGTCCATGGGCGATCTCGATCCGTTGTCTGCGGTCGATCCGCCGACGACAAAACAGTCGACCAGTGACCACTCGGTGGTCGGACCTTGATCGATAAACATTAGAATTAGGATATCTAGAAACATAATGATTTGCATGAGAGAAAAATCATAATCCAGTTTATTCTTTTCGGTGTTACCATGTCTCATAGAAGCTCTAGGTTGCATGAATGAAATTCTATCAAAATTTTTCCTATCATTTTCAACCTCACGCCAACAATTCAATCAAATGCCCACCTTTCTTTCAATAAGTGCAATGGTACTTGGTACCACTAGAAGAAGCACCATTTGAATTAATACAAGGTTGGGCAAAACTCGCAGATTTAAAAGATGTTTTTGTGTTGGGTTTTGAATTCAATTAAACCTTTTCCAAGACTTGAATGACTTTTGGGTTTGAATTGTCTTGAAAAGAATTGAATCCTAAACCTTGCTTCTTATAAGGAGTTTTAGACTTGTCAAGAATCATGTTTAATTGTTTCTTACCTTTAGAAATTTTCTCTAATGTATCATGAAGGTAAGCATTTTCTTTTCTCAAGTTAACACAAGCATTACAAGTATTATTCAAAGATTTCTCCTTATACAAAGCAATTTCAAGCTTAAGAGTGGAACATGAAGCACAAGTAGTATTTTCAATATCGTCCTTAAGCTTAGCATATTTGACTCTAGCAGCTTCTAATATATCTTTGATTTCACGTTCTTTTTCTAAACATGAAGTGCAAGGGCTAGAATCAAATACATCAAAAGCAATCAATTTACTAGATTCTAAATATTTTTCACAAGGAGCACTTTTAATTTCATTTAGTTCAGATCTAGCATTCTCAAGTTGTTGTACAGAAATATTATGAGCAGATTGTAACTTGGTAATTTCTGAATGCGCAACATGACAAGATAAACATTCATCAGGTTCAAGAGTCTTAGCATTTTTAAGCTCTACTTTCAGTTTGCTAATTTTTGACTCTAATTTCTTATTTTTTGTCATGACAAATTCTAGTGCTTCATCTTGACTAAGCAATTGCTCAACTATAGAATCATATTTAGCGTAAAGCTCATCATAAGAAAAAGATACCTCATTATCATCAATGTCGTCGATTGTCGACCATGAAGCAAATGCGGTGAAGTCTTTGGCCTTCCCTTTCTTTTGCCTTGAGGATCTCCTCCTCCTTGTCCTCCTCACTCCCGGTATCCACATCGCTCAAGGATTGATCCTCAAAAGCGGCAAGGACCCGGTGAGCAGCCTTCACAAGCTTATTAGCCTCATACCTTGATTTGTTGAAAGGAGGCTTCTTCCAAACTGGCTTTCCTTCCTTATGATTGCTCTTACCTTTCGACTTGGGGCAATTTGCGGATATGATTGAGCTCACCACATTCATAGCATGTCACCGACCACCTCTCTTTTGTTTCTAACATTATTGTAGGCCCGTGTGAATTTTTTAGCTAGAAGAGCTAACTCTGTTTCAGGAATACTTTCAAGCTCCTCTTCATGAATAGCAGATAAACAAGCAAATGAAAATCTAGAAGAAGATTCAAAAGAGTCATCAGAAGCCTTTTTGAGAGGATCTGCTACCAAAGCTAAATTATCTTTTTTGGGATGATCAACTCTTTTAATTTCATGAGTCTTGAGTTTACTATAAAGCAATTCTAAAGTAAGACTTGAAAGATCAACATTTTCCTCTATAGCAGTAGCCTTCATCTCCCACTCCTTGGTGTTGATTGCAGCCAAGAGATGGGTGGCATTTTTGATTGAGAATATTCAATATCAACAGCTTTCATTTGATTAATTACTTTATTAAAGCGACTGAAAATGTCATCGATGCTCTCTCCAGGACGCATCTCGAATTTATTGTATTCACGCTTGTAAACTGTTTGGCGCACCTTTTTGATTTGGGACGAACCCTCATGATATGTTTCGAGAGTGTTCCAAATTTCATGCGCAGTTGAAAGATTGCAAATTCTATCATATTCTTGTCTACCAAGTGCACCATATAAAATATTCTTAGCCTTATTGTTGTTAGCCAAAAGAATCGCTGAAGCAGGTGTTGCAATTTCAGGAATAACCAGCGGGGCTCTAACAACATCCCAAATAGCTTGTCCCTCGCTCTCAAGAAAGACGCGCATACGATTCTTCCAATAGGCATAGTCGTGCCCATCGAAGATATGCGGTTTAGTAGAAAACTTATCCATCGCCAAAGTTCAGTGACCGGTTAAGATCAAGATTGAACTAACCGGGCTCTGATACCACTTGTTGGACCGAAAAGGTGACTAGAGGGGGGGGGTGAATAGGAGCACGCTCACTTTTTCCTAAATAATGAATTCAACACAATTTCACTCCAATAGCTATGATGAAGCTATGAAGATCAATATACCAGTACAGCGGAAGACTAGTATTGAATCCAATTAAATCCCCTAAGCAAAATCACAAAATCAACTAAAATTGCAAGAACTCACATCACGGGCGGTCTGACCGCTGGACCCAACCGGTCGGACCGATTGCCGGGCGGTCTAACCGCTGTTGTGCCGGCGGTCGGACCGCTCCAAAATCGGTCTGACCGGTGATGACGGGCGGTCTGACCGCCGACTCGTAACCGATCCGCAATGATAAAATCACCAGATGACGAAGTTGCAATTAGGTCAAACTTTTGATTCTCAACTCTAATCTTAATGAAACTTTGCACACACCTTCTATATGCTATTGAGGACCTATTCCAATCGAATATTATGATAATTCTTGGAACGATCTTGAGCAATTGCCAATTGATTAACAGAAGGTCTAAAACCGGGCAAGAACGAAAACTTGATCCTAAAGCTTGTTCGTGAGAGATTGATGATCAAGATGATGCTAGATAGATTCACACATATCACAGCAAGCTAATTCACGTGAAAAAATCAATCACAAACTCGCGGATCAAAGAAAGCCCTAAAAACACGAAATTGAAAGCAAGAACGAAAAGAGACTTATCTCAAGCAAACCTTGCATAGATTGATTTCTTGATTGATGCTGGATTACATCCACACCATCATGGATCAGTGGACAATCAAAGATCACGAAATTCACCACAAACCATCAAGAGCCCTAGCCTCCACCTCAACTCCCCTAAAGACAATTAGGGTTTTGAAACATAAAAAGGCGAGAGAGAGAGGGGTGCAGCCACCACCTCCTCCTATTTATAGTGGAGGCCTAGAACTCCTAGGGTTTGACTCAATTGGGCTCCCGTTAAGGCCCACTAACAAACGGATCACACACGCACGCTTCGCAAAGCGCCGTCTTTAACCTTTTGAACTAAACCGCTTCACCATGCGTCATGGATTTGCCAATAGGTCACCCTTGTCCATCTTGCGTCACGCTTGAGTCGTTGACCTCACCCGCATCGCCGATCGCTCGGACCTCAACTCTCCAAGTCTAGTCCCGATCCTCCTTGCCGTTGACCGTCGTTGACCACCAAGCAACTTCGCACAACCACGGATAAGCAAACACGAATTCGGGAACAAGTTCTTCACAACTTGACCCATGTTAGTCAAAACATGCATCATGCAAATCATATGCCATGAAACCAATGACTTTGACCTAACAAAACAACATCGCCACGAAGTTGGCCGACGTTCAAGTTATTACCGGTCTAACCGCTCCAGGTGAGCCGGTCGGACCGCCCCTTGGCCGGTCGGACCGCTCCCTGTGAGCCGGTCGGACCGCCCCTTGGGACTTAGCCGAATTTCAACCCCTGAAAATCCGAAACCTACTGGAAACTTTAAACCAAAAGAACTTTTTACTGGAGACTCCAAAAATCATGAAACCAAGTGCATTGGGATCCCCTCACTTGCCTACAACACCTATTTTTGGCCCAGCTCGTTTTGACCACTTTGGTCATCGCCGGTCCGACCGCCCCACATGGTCGGTCCGACCGATTTGGGACCGATCGGACCGCCGTGCAAGGACCGGTCGGACCGCCCCTGTCTAGTAAGCCTTTAACTTTGTCGAAAACACGTGAAACGACAAACCGTAAACGCCATTGCCAATTGTCACATCATCCTAAGATCTGGAACATATCCCCATGAAATCCACAGTTCTCTAGAACCGTCTGTGATAGTGACATACCACAGACGGTTCGTCTTGGAACCGTCTGTGATTACTTTAGCACTTACGGTTTCCAAGAACCGTCTGTGATGAGGCGTCTTCTATAGCCTGTTTTGTAGTAGTTCTTACAAAGCTACAATAACATAAACAAATATTTCAACATCCAACTAAAAACATAATCATAAAGACTTCATGATATTAAAATCAACACTATTACAAGCAACGTTGGCATAAATACATAACTAAATAAATCATCTTATCAGTTTGCTCAATTTATGATCTCATAGTCCAAATCTATCATTCATGAGTTATTTGTTGTTGAGTTCATCAAATCTTATTTCTAGCCCCTCCCATGCATGACGTCCGTGTAAAGGTACCTAGAAAAACAAAAACAAAAGCAAGTATGAGTCCATGACTCAGCAAAGTACAATTAAGTCTGTAAACCAATACACAACCTTTTACACAATCAAGCAATCGTAATACTTCATATCAAATCAGCTCATATGCTCATGCAATGCAAATATCATCGATGCACCTTTTCTTTTCTCTTTGCATTTACCGATAATGCGGAGTATGCATCTGTCGATGCATACCTATGCATGTGCCTTCCAGCACAGGGACCATAAGCCTACACTCCACGTGTGTAGGGACCTCAAGCCCGTCTAAAACATGACGGGAACCTCAAAATCAATACTTGGCCACTACATCGCCAAGTCTCAAGGATGCCAACATGATGCATATGAGCCTATTCAATTATCCAACATAAGATTGTAATAATCAGTAGAGGTATTCATGTGTACAGAACATAATCACAATACAAGTATTCATGAGCATTCACTTTAATATTTCTAACAACAAATTGCACTTGCCTCAACCGTGTGAAGCTTGATGGCCCGAAGAGGGCGCTGCCCCCGGAATCAAACCACCACTTGAATATTTTTAACAACCATACTAAGAGAACATTTATGGAGAAGGCATTGTTAGAAACAAATATACGACAACTACGCTGCCTAGCGCAACCCAAAACACCAACTCCCATGAATAACGATATGTCCCAAAACAGGACAGTCCCCTTCCAAGAATCATACCATTTCATAGATTTATCCGCAAATCGTGATCTTTTACCCACTGCAAAGCTTACTAAATTTTCCACATTAAACTAGTTGGTGAGATTCCCAGATTCGGTTATTAACTATGTCTACTAACCTCCAGTATGACCATCACAAAAATATGTTCTTTAGCTCTCTAGAAAGTTATGAATTCACCAACAACTTTCGTGTAGGTGATATCCTGTGATTATTTGGTTAACTAATTTATATTGTCCAATTAATACAATGGCCGTAATCCCGATCAATCAGAGGATGACTACATTGTAAAATCTATGACTTAAGATTCACTCCTCCAAATGATGTGATCTAGGACTCTACGAAAAGAAAAAAACATTACCCACAAATCTCTAGAGCTGGCCAGATCAAATTCCGTCGTTAACAATCCTAAAACAACCGGGCACTACAGTCTGCCATAAATTAATCTAATACCGATATTGCCAAATCGCAAGACTACAAAGCTAATCAAGTGGGATCAAGGATTACCCTGGGAGAATCCACTGAAGAATGCAAGAACCACCACGTGATGTCCCTCCCTTCCTTTTTCTTGGCCGGCCAACACCAAAGGAGCCCCATTCTTCTTCTTCTATTTGACCGGCAGCAGGAGAGGATCTCTTGGCCGGCAGCAGGGGGTCACGCCAAGGGAGGAGGCACTGCCACGGGGTGCTGGACTATGAGGAGGAGACGCTGGGAGGGGAGGAGGCATCGGTCAAGGGGGCTGTGGTGGTGGCGGCCAAGGGGGGAGATGGTGGTGGCGGCCAAGGGGGAGGATGACGCCCTATGGTTTTCCCCACCTTATGGCCGGCTTCCCCCCTTCCCCCTTTTGACCAAAGTGCTCTGGGCTGGGAGCCCACAGCCCAGGTTATCTAAACTTTGTGAAAAGCCCCCTCTAAACTTTTGTTAATTACATTTTATAATTGACTCTCCTCCCTGAATTCTTTTCTTCCTACTTAAATAAACTTTTGGGGTATTACATTCTACTCCCCTTAAATGGAATTCGACACCGAATTCTAATTACGCTTAATGTCCAAAAACAATCACAACTAAAATTTACCAATTGTTATCACGTACATGCTGTGAATAACTCTGGATATTGCTCGCGAATGCGAGAGTACAATTCCCAAGTGGCCTCTCTATCGGTGTGATGCGACAATAGCACCTTGACATACTTGAATGTTTAGTTCCATAAGACTCGTTCTGAATTCTCCAGGATTTGTACCGGCTTGGACTCAAAGGATAAATCTTGCTCAATGGTTAAAGGTTCTAGCAAAATCATATGCTCTGGGTCCCTCAAGTACTTCCTCAACATGGAGATATTAAAAACATTATGCACACCGTGCACGGACTCTGGAAGGTCCAAACCATATGCCAATTTTCCAATCCGTGCCAGAATCGAAAAAGGTCCAACATACCTTGGGCTAAACTTCCCTTTGGTACCAAATCGCACAACACCTTTAGTGGGAGAAACTCTTAAGAGTACCTGATCCCCCACTTCAAACTCCAACTCTCGTCTCCTCACATCAGCATTGCTTTTCTGTCTGCTCTGGGCTGCCAATAGATTCTTCCTCACCAAGGCTACACGTTCCATGGTCCTCGGTACCCAATCCAGGCCCAACACCACCTTCCCACCCGCTGCCTCCCAACAAAGTGGTGACATGCACTTCCGCCCATATAAAAACTCGAATGGTGCGGCTTTAATACTAGAATGATAGCTATTGTTATAAGCACACTCTGCTAATGGAAATTGATCCTCAAAACTACCCTTCCAAGACAACATGCTAGACTGCAACATGTCTTCCAAAGTCTGAATGGTACGCTCTAACTGTCCATCTGTATGTGGGTGAAAAGTCGTACTAAGACGAAGCTGAGTGCCCAACGCACTCTGTAGATTCTCCCAAAACGTGGAGACAAACTTGGTGTCCCTGTCGGAAATGATGGTCTTTGGTACACCATACAACCTCACAACCTCACGTTTGTGAATAGGAGCCAAATCGCTCGTTGAGTTTGTCGAGCAAATAGGTATAAAGTGTGCAGATTTGCTGAAATGATCCACTATTACCCAAACTGCATCCTTCCCTCGCGGCGAACGAGGTAACACAACAACGAAGTACATGGAGATATCATCCCAGGGCCACTGAGAATCCTGCAGAGGCTGCAACAATCATGTAGGACATTTATGCTCGGCTTTCACTTGCTGACAAACCCCACAAGAAGCCACATAATTAGCGATATCCACCTTCATCCTTTTCCACCAGAAATTCTATTTCAGATCACGGTACATTTTTGTCTCACCTGGATGAACAATGTACGGGGTGCGATGAGCCTCCCTCTGGATATCATCTTTGACCTTTGCCTTTTGTTGTACACAAAGGCGACGCTTAAATCGCAAAGTATCGAAATCATCAAAACTGAAATCTCCTTCTTTACCTCTATCCAGATGTTTTTCGATATTGCGATGTAGGTCATTCTATTGTGCCTCCCTTTGCGACGGCCCGGAATGGTCGACTCAAGGATCAACTGGGTCTACCCATGTGCCGTGCCTGGATATCAATATGATATCCCCATGCAGTAAATTCGAAGAGTAAGGAAAAAATTCAAACCATGGTAAAACCTCATCACAGACGGTTCGTGGTTAGAACCGTCTGTGATGAGACACTATCACGCATTTGTTCGTGATACGAACCGCTGCGTGATATGTCATCCTGCATCGCTTTTGTATAAAACCGTCGTGATACTTTAATTTCGTTAGGCGGGAAAACGAAAATTTACACATAATGGCGGGCTCCCGAAAATCACTCTATATTAACAGAGTCATTCATCTCCCCCTTTGCCATCTCCATCTCTTCCTTTGCCATTTCTCCCCTCCGTCATTTCTCCTCTGGCCTCCTCCCGCGGCCTCCTCCACCTCCTCTACCTCGCCCAGCCTGCCGCCCCGCCTCCCACGACTTCGTTGCCCCGGCCTCCTCTGCCGTCGGCCCGTCCTCCCCGAGTTCTGCCGCTGCGGCCTCCTCCACCCTGCCCCGGCCTCATCGTCGCCGGCCTCCCATGACCTCGTCACCCCCAGCCTCCCACGACCTCACTCTCTCTACTCCCCTTTTGCTCTGTGATGTAGATTACTACTTTGTGATGTGTTAGTACTCGTGAATTGTTTGAGTTGAAGCTCCGTGATGTGGGTGATGTGGGTGATGCATGTCGTGTTGTTTTTAGTGCTCTGTGAATGGATTGAGTTGATGCTATTGTGATGCTCTGGCTATTGTGGGAAAGCTAGCGAAATCCGAAAATCAATATCAGATTCATTCGTGAGGCTCCATACGAAGTGAAAATCCGTTTTCATTTTTTTTGCCCTAGAAAAAACTATCACAGACGGTTCTTTTTTAGAACCGTCTGTGAAAATAGAATATCACAGACGGTTCTATTCACGAACCGTCTGTGAAAATAGACTATCACAGACGGTTCTATTCACGAACCGTCTGTGATGTGTGCTATCAAAGACGGTTCGTGAATAGAACCGTCTGTGATATCATTTTTCACAGACGGTTAAAAAACCGTCTGTCATGACCTCGTGTCATCGCAGACACAAAAATTCAGACGGTTCAAAAACCGTCTGTGATGATGGTTTAGAACCGTCTGTGATGAGCTTTTCTGTAGTAGTGAGATGGAGATGGCAAAGGGGGAGATGAATGACTCTGTTAATATAGAGAGATTTTCGGGAGCCCGCCATTATGTGCAAATTTTATCACACGGTTTTATACAAAAACCGTCTGTGATGACATATCACAGATGGTTCGTATCACGAACCTTCTGTGATAAGTGTCTCATCACAGACGGTTCTAACCACGAGCCGTCTGTGATGAGATACTCATCACAGACGGTTCGTGGTTAGAACCGTCTGTGATTTTAGGGTTTTACCATGGTTTGAATTTTTCCTTATTCTCTGATTTTACCATGGCAACCAATACTCTGCCGTGGTAGGGTTTGGCAGCCGATACTCTGCCGCGGTAGGGTTTGGCAGCCAATCCACTGCCGTGGTAGGGTTTGGCAGCCAATCCACTGCCGCGGTAGGGTTTGGGTAGCCAATCCTCTGCCGCGGTAGGGTTTAGGTAGCCAATCCTCTGCTGCGGTAGGGTTTGGGTAGCCGATTCTCTACCGCGGTAGGGTTTGGGTAGCCGATTCTCTGCCGCGGTAGGGTTTGGATTGGCTGCCAAACCATACCGCGGCAGTGGATTGGCTAACCAAACCCTACCGCGGCAGTGGATTGGCTGCCAAACCCTACCGCGGCAGAGTATCGGCTGCCAAACCCTACCACGGCAGAGTATTGGTTGCCATGGTAAAATCAGAGAGCCATGGTAAAACCCTAAAATCCAAGCCATGGTACCACGAACCGTCTGTGATGAGATACTCATCACAGACGGTTCGTGGTTAGAACCGTCTGTGATATTTCGATTATCACGCATTCGGTTCATGCTTAGAACCGTCAGTGAACCATCACGCACGGTTCTAACACGAACCGTCTGTGATATTCTTGGTATCACAGACGGTTCGTGGTTAGAACCGTCTGTGATGGTTCAGAGACGGTTCTAAGCACGAACCGTCTGTGATATGTAGATATCACAGACGGTTCTCTAGAACCGTCTGTGATAGTGACATACCACAGACGGTTCGTCTTGGAACCGTCTGTGATTACTTTATCACTGACGGTTTCAAGAACCGTCTGTGATGAGGCGTCTTCTATAGCCTGTTTTGTAGTAGTTCTTACAAAGCTACAATAACATAAACAAATATTTCAACATCCAACTAAAAACATAATCATAAAGACTTCATGATATTAAAATCAACACTATTACAAGCAACGTTGGCATAAATACATAACCAAATAAATCATCTTATCAGTTTGCTCAATTTACGATCTCATAGTCCAAATCTATCATTCATGAGTTATTTGTTGTTGAGTTCATCAAATCTTATTTCTAGCCCCTCCCATGCATGACGTCCGTGTAAAGGTACCTAGAAAAACAAAAACAAAAGCAAGTTTGAGTCCATGACTCAGCAAAGTACAATTAAGTCTGTAAACCAATACACAACCTTTTACACAATCAAGCAATCGTAATACTTCATATCAAATCAGCTCATATGCTCATGCAATGCAAATGTCATCGATGCACCTTTTCTTTTCTCTTTGCATTACCGATAATGCGGAGTATGCATCTGTCGATGCATACCTATGCATGTGCCTTCCAGCACAGGGACCATAAGCCTACACTCCACGAGTGTAGGGACCTCAAGCCCGTCTAAAACATGACGAGAACCTCAAAATCAATACTTGGCCTCTACATCGCCAAGTCTCAAGGATGCCAACATGATGCATATGAGCCTATTCAGTTATCCAACATAAGATTGTAATAATCAGTAGAGGCATTCATGTGTATAGAACATAATCACAATACAAGTATTCATGAGCATTCACTTTATTATTTCTAACAACAAATTGCACTTGCCTCAACCGTGTGAAGCTTGATGGCCCGAAGAGGGCGCTGCCCCCGGAATCAAACCACCACTTGAATATTTTTAACAACCATACTAAGAGAACATTTATGGACAAGGCATTATTAGAAACAAATATACGACAACTACGCTGCCTAGCGCAACCCAAAACACCAACTCCCATGAATAACGATATGTCCCAAAACAGGACAGTCCCCTTCCAAGAATCATACCATTTCATAGATTTATCCGCAAATCGTGATCTTTTACCCACTGGAAAGCTTACTAAATTTCCCACATTAAACTAGTTGGTGAGATTCCCAGATTCAGTTATTAACTATGTCTACTAACCTCCAGTATGACCATCACAAAAATATGTTCTTTAGCACTCTAGAAAGTTATGAATTCACCAACAACTTTCGTGTAGGTGATATCCTATGATTATTTGGTTAACTAATTTATATTGTCCAATTAATACAATCTGTCAGAATCCCGACTGAATCAGAGGACAGCTACATTGTAAAATCTATGACTTAAGATTCACTCCTCCAAATGATGTGATCCAGGACTCTACGAAAAGAAAAAAACATTACCCACAAATCTCTAGAGCTGGCCAGATCAAATTCCGTCGTTAACAATCCTAAAACAACCGGGCACTATAGTCTGCCATAAATTAATCTAATACCGATATTGCCAAATCGCAAGACTACAAAGCTAATCAAGTGGGATCAAGGATTACCCTTGGAGAATCCACTGAAGAATGCAAGAACCACCACGTGATCTCCCTCCCTTCCTTTTTCTTGGCCGGCCAACACCAAAGGAGCCCCATTCTTCTTCTTCTATTTGACCGCCGTGAGAGAGGATCTCTTGGCGGCAGCAGGGGTCACGCCAAGGAGGAGGCACGCCACGGGGTTTGGACTATGAGGAGGAGGCTGGGAGGAGGGCGATCGGTCAAGAAATTTGTGGTGGTGGCGGCCAAGGGGGGAGATGGTGGTGGCGGCCAAGGGGGAGGATGACGCCCTATGGTTTTCCCCACCTTATGGCCGGCTTCCCCCCTTCCCCCTTTTGACCAAAGTGCTGTGGGCCGGGAGCCCACAGCTCAGGTTATCTAAACTTTGGGAAAAGCCCACTCTAAACTTTTGTTAATTACATTTTATAATTGGCTCTCCTCCCTGAATTCTTTTCTTCCTACTTAAATATACTTTTGGGGTATTACATTCTACTCCCCTTAAATGGAATTCGACCCCGAATTCTAATTACGCTTAATGTCCAAAAACAATCACAACTAAAATTTACCAATTGTTATCACGTACATGCTGTGAATAACTCTGGATATTGCTCGCGCATGCGAGAGTACAATTCCCAAGTGGCCTCTCTATCGGTGTGATGCGACAATAGCACCTTGACATACTTGAATGTTTAGTTCCATAAGACTCGTTCTGAATTCTCCAGGATTTGTACCGGCTTGGACTCAAAGGATAAATCTTGCTCAATGGTTAAAGGTTCTAGCAAAATCATATGCTCTGGGTCCCTCAAGTACTTCCTCAACATGGAGATATTAAAAACATTATGCACACCGTGCACGGACTCTGGAAGGTCCAAACCATATGCCAATTTTCCAATCCGTGCCAGAATCGAAAAAGGTCCAACATACCTTGGGCTAAACTTCCCTTTGGTACCAAATCGCACAACACCTTTAGTGGGAGAAACTCTTAAGAGTACCTGATCCCCCACTTCAAACTCCAACTCTCGTCTCCTCACATCAGCATTGCTTTTCTGTCTGCTCTGGGGTGCCAATAGATTCTTCCTCACCAAGGCCACACGTTCCATGGTCCTCTGTACCCAATCCAGGCCCAACACCACCTTCCCACCCGCTGCCTCCCAACAAAGTGGTGACATGCACTTCCGCCCATATAAAAACTCGAATGGTGCGGCTTTAATACTAGAATGATAGCTATTGTTATAAGCACACTCTGCTAATGGAAATTGATCCTCAAAACTACCCTTCCAAGACAACATGCTAGACTGCAACATGTCTTCCAAAGTCTGAATGGTACGCTCTAACTGTCCATCTGTATGTGGGTGAAAAGTCGTACTAAGACGAAGCTGAGTGCCCAACGCACTCTGTAGATTCTCCCAAAACGTGGAGACAAACTTGGCGTCCCTGTCGGAAATGATGGTCTTTGGTACACCATACAACCTCACAACCTCACGTTTGTAAATAGGAGCCAAATCGCTCGTTGAGTTTGTCGAGCAAATAGGTATAAAGTGTGCAGATTTGCTGAAACGATCCACTATTACCCAAACTGCATCCTTCCCTCGTGGCGAACGAGGTAACACAACAACGAAGTACATGGAGATATCATCCCAGGGCCACTGAGAATCCTGCAGAGGCTGCAACAATCATGTAGGACGCTTATGCTCGGCTTTCACTTGCTGACAAACCCCACAAGAAGCCACATAATTAGCGATATCCACCTTCATCCTTTTCCACCAGAAATTCTATTTCAGATCACGGTACATTTTTGTCTCACCTGGATGAACAATGTACGGGGTGCGATGAGCCTCCCTCTGGATATCATCTTTGACCTTTGCCTTTTGTTGTACACAAAGGCGACGCTTAAATCGCAAAGTATCGAAATCATCAAAACTGAAATCTCCTTCTTTACCTCTATCCAGATGTTTTCTGATATTCTGCAGTAACCGGTCATTCTATTGTGCCTCCTGCACACGGTCTGTAACATCCCAAAATTGGTTTGTGTTTCAAATGTAATAAAAATGAGGAGAAATTAAAACTTTTTCTCTGATCTTGATTTTTGTAATCAGTTCCATAATTTTTGTAAAGGAATTATGTGAAATCAAAAAAAATCAAATTGCCATTTGGACACCAACACAAATCTCCTTCATGAAAATCTTGTGCCCAACCTTTGGAAATAATTTTCATTGAGCCTAGGAGTGATGTTTAACACCTCTGAATTATCTCATGATTTTTAGGAATTATTTGATAATTTTTGGAGGCAAGTCAAACTGGTCAAACCATAATTTCCCTCTTGGAATTTCGGAGAATAATTCAGTGCAGAAAAATCTCTGAAAATTTTATAGGAGGTTCCTACTGCTGTCAGCAAGCTCCAGTTAAAATTTCATAAATTTTGGAGTTTGTTTGCTACCTCAAATAATTCCTCAAAAATCAGTTATTCAAATTCAAACCCTAACTGGCTTTCACTGTTCCTCGGGTTCGGACCAGACTCGGGCTCGAGCCACTTGATTTGGTTCATCAACTAAGCGCACCGGCTCGATCGTTGGGCGCGAGGTTGTGAGTCGTTGGATCGACATCGAGCGGCCCACGATCGCGTGAACGTTCGGACCGTCTGGACGCGCCGATCCATTTGAACCGTTGGATTCTAAATCAAGGGCCCACGATCGCGTGAACGTTCGGACCGTCCGAACGCCTCGCGCAACGTGAACCGTAGGATCCAAATCAACGGTCCAGGATCGAGTGAGCGTTTGAATCGTTATTCTCGACCCGTTCTTTTTCAACCGTTCGATTTCGATCCGACGGTCGTCGTTCGTCGTCTACCTCCGATCGCGCGTGCTCGGTGAAGTCAGCGGTGGCGGTGAAAATTGCGAGCGTGGCGTCGGGTCACCTCAGCTTTTGGCCAACGACTCTCAGCATTTAATGCCCCCGTTCCACCGCCCCCATAGTCGTCGTCCCCACTGGTTTCACTTGCTCCCATCGCTCTCAGCCGCCCCCACCCGTGAGCTCACCATTTTCATGCCGTTGCCCTCTTCTTGCTTCTTCGGCCTATAAAACTCCTCCAGTGGCTTCCTTATCTTTCTTTGAACACCCTTGAGCTCCAGAGCCACTGTTAGTGCATTGTTTGAGCTCAATTTCGAGTTTGCACCTTCGGTCGCCATTGTCGCCATTGCCGAGCTTCAAGGTTCTTCGGTGAAAGTGGTGCTCCGGTTTCTCTCGCTCAAATTCCTTGCTGCCCCTGCTTCCTCTCCTCTCTGTGAGCAATAACCCTCACTCAATTTCTCGGTTGCTTGCAGGGAGCAGATCAAATTCGGTTTTCCCCCAAACTCGGCCGAAAACCTTCAATTTCGTCTCCAGCTCGGGTAAGTCCTCCATTGCTCGATTCCTTGCTGCTGTAGATGCGCATTAGTATTAGGATCTTGTTGGTGCTCTTGGTTAGCATAGCCGTGCTCTAGATCGCCGGCGTTTAGCCGGAGATCCTCTCTGTTTCTTTTGTCGGACGAGAGCGCGGGTCGTCTTTTGTCGATGACTGCGGACCGTCGATCTTGATCGGCGGCCCAGCAGAGAGCGTTCAATACAGCCCGCGCTCGATTCGCGTGAACCGTTGGATCCGGATCAACGATTGGCGTTTAGGGTTTCGACGCGTAGTAAGGCGCGGCGTAGCCGGAGTTTGGACCGTTGGATCCAAGATCGACGGTCCCGATTTGAGTGAACGTTCGGACCGCCGAACTTCCCGTAGCATCTCGTCCGTTAGTTTTTCATCTAACGGCTGGAGAGTAGGGTGGCGCGTTCGTTCTGTTGCCGCGCGTGGGAATCGTCGGATCCAAGATCGACGGCTCGCGTGCGCGTGAACGTTCGGACCACCGAACGCTCTGGGCCACGTGAACCGTTGGATCCAGATCCAACGGTTCACGCTTGAGGCTTCGCGCTGCGCTTGCAGTTAATAGTTGCTGAAGCGCGGACCGTCAGATCCGCGATCAACGCTCCTCGCTCGGCCACGTCATTTCTAAATTCTGATTTTCCCGAAGAGGTTTATTTATCAACTGAAAAATGTGATAACTTGTAAAATGCATAACTAATTCATTTCAAATCCTTTTCGGTTGATTCAAATTTTGTTGGTTATATTTTTAACTCATCTTTAAATTAAAAATGTTTCCAACCTCAGTATAGCTCCAGAAATTTTTGCTAATGAATAGTAGCATTTTTTATTTATAAAAGCTGAGCAAAATTATTTTGGTCATATCTTTGGCATGAAGAATCCAAATCAATTGGTTCTTGTTGCTAAATTCATTATAAATCAAGACCTTGCTACTGTAAAATTTTTAGAATTTTTGGAGGGAGTTTACTGTTGGGTCTTTGTATTTTATTCGTTCTTATCGGTTGCTTTTGCTTTCTCGTTAGGATCCGAAGAGCACATTCATAATCTTGTTGATCCACAGCAGACACCTTGACCCACGACAAGCGAGGCAAGATATTTGATCATAAATGTCCCATTACTTTCAAAGTCTAATATCTTGTTTACAAATTATATGTACGCATTGCTTTTGTGTCCAATTATTTTTGCCCTGTTTAGAGGTAGCTATCCCTAATGCATTGTTGCCATGAAAATGTTATCCCCTGCCACAACCATAAGTTATTATCATCATTTGGTGAATTAGAGCCCGTGATTTAATTATGCTCTTTTCTTGTCTTTGCGATGTCATGCTTAGAAATGCTTAGCTACGGTAGAATTGGCGGTTATCGACTTAGTCGATGACCTTGATCACACAAATCATTTTGTTTATTTTGGTTCAGCACCTTATGCTTTAGTTTTGTAAAAACGAAAATGAAACAAAATGATTTGACTTGGGCACAATGGCATGTTGGTGTGATTGTTGGGTGTGACAAGGAAGGTGCCCGAGTCCCTAAGGACCGAAAATGTTGCTTGCGCCATTGATCCAAGTACTTTGCGTACTAACCACATGAGGGTTATATGGGACCCCTCTTGACTTAGTACTTTGGCGTGTGTTATCTCGAGTCGCAGGAGGGGTTGTGTGTGTTGTGTAAAATATGATATGTGTTCTCTGTGTTCTTGTGTTGGGTGTGCGGTGGTGGAGATTAGGGTAGGCTCTCCACCTCGAGGAGCATTGTAGTTGTCAGAGGCTTTACTGCGACGGGTAGTTGACCGAGGCTTTACAATGACTCAGAGACACAACGTATGGGTTTCTATCCATACAGGCGGCTCGTAGTTAATACACAATATTGGAAATGTCTCGTAGGACTTAGCTGTGCCGGCATACCAAAGGAAGTGTGCTTAATCATGTGGCAAAAAGGCGGTCTGACATGTGGGTAAGTTGGTACACCCGCAGGATAAAACTTTTGAATAGCCTCGTCCTAGGTTATGGACACGCTTGGGGATTTCCCAAGATCTAGACTTCAACAACTGTTTTTGTTTTTAAAATTAAAATTTGACATGGTTGGCATGAATGGGTAATTCATGCTATTGTTGTGGTGACTAATGGCTTAGTCACTTTCAGGACTGTTTTACTATTGTTGATACTTGATTACTACTGTTTTTATCGAATAAAATCAGATTGTAAAATTGCTTTCAATCTATTACATTATTGCAAATAAAACTTGCTTTATGCTTAAAAATTTGAGTCCTAACTTGCTCCACTTAAATAAGCTTGCATGTAGTTATTGCATAGATCATTATCATTCTTATATATCTTAAGTAGTACATTCAATGTACTCACCCGCTTTTTGCCGGGTTGCTTTTGTTCTGCAGAGGAAGAAGGTGAGCCCCAAGGGCCTCACTTTTGTGAGTTGTCTTTGTGGATTAGACGACTAGCTTTGGCGGTCGGTCGGTTGCCTTGTGGGTTAAAGGCACATTGATTGGCTCTTTTGTTTATAGCCATCTTATGGCACTTTTGCTTCATTGTTAATTTTCTTTATGTATTTGTCATTTGGCCGGTTGGCCTCTCTTTTGTAATGACTATCCTTTATTTATGATATCTTCTGGATTGTTGTTTATGTTTCGGTTCTATGTGAATGAATGGAATTGATGCATGAACTTTGTAAAGAGGTGTGTATACTGCACTCTGGGAAGTATACATGTCTCGAGTCTCGGCTTATCTGCTTTGTGATGCTAGGACCGGATGGATGGTTAAGCATTACAAGCCGGATAAACCGGGGTCTCACAAGGTTTGGTATCAGAGCCATACTGACCGTAGTAACCCAAGCATGGTCGTCTTTTAGGATATTTTGGATAATATTATTTTCAAGGTATCAAATGATTTTTGAAAGCTTAAGGAATTCTCAGATTTTATTCCTTACATGTCTTAGCTTTCTCCTCTCATCTTACTCTAATTTGAGTTTTGAAAGTTGTTTTCCTTTCATCTCCTTTTCAAAGATAGTGTTATCGATTAAATGGGTTTTGGGAACCACTGAGTTTGGCAAATTGAAGTTCTTAGGGTTTTGAAGTTTCTGGACTGAAGGTTTCGGCTAGAGGCTTGGATGCGGAATCTGGACCGCACGCTTCAATTTCCAGACAGCAAGCTCAATGGTTTCTGATCGGACAACTGAGCTTGGCAAATTGAAGTGTGCCAGATTTTGAAGTTTCTAGGGTGGAAGACTTCGACTGGGAGCTTGGATGCAAAATCACTACAACTACTTCAATTTCCGGACAGCAAGCTCGATGGTTTCTAATGGGGTAGAAAATGAGAGGCTAATCAACTAAAACTTGTGGGAATAAAAGGGTAAGATGTGATACTAGTTAGCTACGTATCTAACACTATTTTCGCTGATTGAACCTTGCTCTTTAATAGTATTAGGTCTTACCTTAATCTTCTGATTTTTATCTTCTCAATCAATTACTCGTTCATTCAATACGGGTTAGTTGCATTGGGGAGTTGAGCTTTGGTTTTATGATTCCTTGCCGTTTTTGGAGTCTTTTTATAAACCTGTTTAAGTTTATACACATACTGTTTTTGGCTTTCGATTAGGGTGATATTCCATTCCCCTAGTCGCTAGCTTTTCGTTTTCTTTCGGTTTTTAATCTTTGAGTCTAGTTTTAACAAAAGTTTCTTGTAGCAGGATGGCGGGCCTTTTCGTAGCGGCCAAGGCGATCATTGGTCGGGACGAGGATCTTCCTCCTCCTCCGACCATGGCCGAGGTCCTTCTTGGTCGAGCGCAACCTGCGAGAGGGCGGAGGGTTCTTACGGGCGTCATCACGCGCAACACTTCCGCCCTTTCCGGTGCTTCGGGATCCGGGCAAGGGGTGGACACCGGCCGCGTGGGGACTTGCGGAGTTTCTTCGCACTCCACCCCCTCGTTCTCTAGGTCCGAGGACCGCTTGACGCAGCGATCGCGTCGCGGTGGAGCGGAAGCCGCAGATAGCGCAGCGATGCGAGGAGCACGAAGGCGCTGCTTGCATCGCACCGGTGGAGGGTGCGGCTTTGTCTTGGTGGGAGAGCTTTTCGCCATGCGACTGCGGTCACACCGTCACTTGGGAGGAGTTCCGTCGCCTTCCGCGCTCTCATATTCCTTGAAGCTTGATGAAGTGAAGAAGAAGGAATTCTTGTCGCTCGAGCAAGGCGTCGTTCGATCACGGAGTATCTTTACGAGTTCAACCATTTGGCTCGTTATGCTCGGAGGAGGTGGCCTTGATGAGGCCAAGCAAGAGAAGTTCAAGGATGGTTTGTGCGAGGAGGCTGCGGGACAAGCTATCCATCGTTGACTTTCCGGTTCCGGGCCTTGGTGGACAAGGCCATCGTTGCTCGGCACGGGAGAGCACATGTGGATTCCGCAAGTGCAAGTGGGAGGCCCACAAGTCGTATGAGCGGCTCTTTCCGTTCGTGTTGGGCGGTCTCGGGGTCCGTCCTCGCCTTGGCACCCGAGACCGTCGGACTGTTCTTCGCCCTTCGCGAGCCGTGCCCCAATCACGTGCACCGCGAGTCGGCCGAAGGCCTCCGACGGCCGCGGATGTCACCCGCTATTACGCAACAACAAGGGGCATTATGCGAACCAATGCCCCAAGAAGGCGAGAGCGACCCCTCGTCCTAATGGAGGACGCGGGCCGAGGTGGTTCTTCTCGGGACTGAAGATAGTCCCTACTACCCAAGGCGTGGGTAGTGGTCGAGTCAACCTCATCTCGGCGGAGGAGGCACGGGAGGCACCCGACATCGTCTTTGGGTACACTTTAGTTAACTATCATTACGCTCTTTGTTTTGTTTGATTGAAGCATCTCATTCTTTTGTTTACGAGTCTTTTGTTGCTATTAGTGAGCTCCTCTTTACTCCATTGTTGATCCCATTGCTCATTCGCTCTCGGGTTGGAGTTGAGAGCTGAATCGAGTGTAGGGATGTCCCAATTGAAATCGAGGAGTAAGATTCCTGCGAATCTTATCCTCCTCCATTCAACAAGTCTAGATGTAATTCTTGGTATGGATTGGTTGTCTCAAAGATAAGGGACGATCGATTGCGCCAAGAAGTGTGTCTCTCTATCTAGTCTTTCCGGTGGCGGGTTAAGCTTTCGCAAGCTTGCTAGGTCCGCATCTCTTCGCGCTTGAAGCAAAGCCCGCTCTAGATATTAGTGAAGTCCCCACGATTCGTGACCGTTGATGTCTTTCTGAAGCTCTTCGGGGATGCCACGATTCGAGACCTCGAGTTTGTCATTGAGTTGGTTCCTGTATCGCCCGATTTCAAAGAGGCATTATCGGATGCCACCGAACGAGTTGGTGGAGTTGAAGAAGCAACTGAATGAGCTGCAAGAAAAAGGTTTCATTCGCCCTAGCTCATCTCCGTGGGGTTGTCCTGCAATCTTCGTAAAGAAGAAGGACAATACTTTGCGCATGTGCGTTGATTACCGTCCGCTTAATGAGGTAACGGTTAAGAACAAGTATCCATTGCCCGCATTGATGATCTCTTTGATCAATTAAGCTGGGCTCGAGTATTCTCCAAGATTGATTTGAGAATGGGATATCATCAAGTTCGGATACGACGAGGATATTCCAAAGGCGGCTTTCTCTACTCGCTACGGCTTGTATGAGTATACCGTCATATCATTTGGCTTAACCAATGCTCCCGCCTTGTTCATGAACCTCATGAATTCGGTATTCATGGAGTATTTGGATAAGTTTGTCGTGGTCTTCATCGATGATATTCTTATCTATTCTAAGAACGATGAGGAACATGATGAGCATCGAGGCTCGTGTTAGGCAAGCCGTGAGCACCGGTGTATGCCAAGTTCGACAAGTGCGCGTGCAGTTGAAGGAAGTAGCCTTTTTGGGTCATGTTCTTTCAAATAGAGGCGTGGCCGATTGACCCTAACAAGGTCGATGTTCTTTCATGGGTTCACCTACTTGGTAATCGAAGTGCGGAGTTTTCTCGGGTTAGCGGGATATTATCGCCGTTTACGAGAATTTCTCCAAGATCATGGCCGATGTGAGTTGCTCAAGAAGGACAAGAAGTTCTTGTGGTCCGATGCTTGTGAGGAAAGCTTCCAAGTACTCAAGAAGCGTTTGACCACCGCTCCGTCCTTGTTCTTCCCGATATTCATCAAAGTTTCGACATCTTCTGCGATGCTTCTCGTCGAGGACTCGGTTGTGTCCTTATGCAAGAAGGCAAGGTAGTGGCCTATGCATCAAGGCAATTGAGACCTCATGAACTCAACTACCCTACCCATGACTTGGAATTGGTTGCTGTGATTCATGCACTTAAGATTTGGCGACATTACCTAATCGGTGTCGTTGTGAAGTGTATTCGGATCACAAAAGCCTAAAGTATTTGTTCACCCAACCGGATCTGAACCTCGGGCAAAGAGATGGTTGGAGTTGGTCAAAGATTATGACATGGGTATTCACTACCATCGGGCAAGGCTAACGTCGTTGCCGATGCGCTCGATCATAAAGCACATTGCAATGCCTTGTTGCTCCAGGGATGTCAACCCACCCTTCTGGAGGAATTTCAGCGTCTCAACTTAGGTTTGGTTGAGTGTGGTTCCCTCGCTGCCTTGGTTGTGCAATCAACCTTGGTAGATCGGATTAAGGTCGCTCAGCAATCGGATCTTTGGAATAAGCCGCATCAAGGAAAATGTCAAGAACGGAGCGACCAAGTGTTTCTCGAGGATGAGCATGGTGTTGTAAGGTTCGCAGCGCCTTGTGGTTCCAAAGGACATGGGCTGCGGGATTTGATTCTCCGCGAGGCCCATGATTCGCCTTTGTCTATCCATCCCGGGGCCACAAAGATGTATCAAGATCTCCGTCAGAGATTTTGGTGGACCCGAATGAAGAGGGAGATCGCGAAGTTCGTTGCCGAGTGCGGCGTGTGTCGTCGTGTCAGGCCGAGCATCGCGTCAGCGAGCTTGCTTGACCTTTGCCTATTCCGAATGGAAGTGGGATTCGATCGGGATGGACTTTATCACGATGCCCACGTCACAAAGGGAATGATGCTATCTGGGTAATTATTGATCGATTAACCAAAGTGGCACATTTTCTTCCAGTCAAGACCAAGCTTCGTGCCGATCGTCTAGCTGAGCTCTATGTCGCCAGGATTGTAAGCTTGCATGGCGTGCCAAAGGCGATCATTTCGACCGTGGTTCACTATTTACCTCCGGTTTGGCATAGTGCGCAGAAGCTATGGGCACTCGTCTTTCTTTGATTCGACATATCATCCTCAAACCGATGGCGGTGAAAGAGTCAACCAAGTGTTGGAAGACATGCTCGTGCTTGTGTTCTCTCCTATGGAAAGAATTGGGAGAAATGCTTGCCATTTGCCGAGTTTTCCTACCACAAGAGCTTTCAGGCCAGTCTCGGCATGTCACCCTTCGAGGCCTTATACGGGAGAAAGTGCAGAACCCCGTTGAATTGGTCGGAGGCAGGCGAAAGACCTTTCTTTGGCGGACTCGATCGATGAGGCCGAGAGTCAAGTCGACTTATCCGTGATCGTTTGCGCCTGGCTCAATCCGAGCAAAAGAGCTATGCGGATCGCCATCGTCGTGAATTGAGCTTTGAGCCCAATGATTTTGTTTATCTCAAAGTCTCTCCTTTGAAGGGCCATCGCGTTTAGGCGTCAAGGGCAAGTTAGCTCCTCGATATGTCGGTCCTTACCGTGTTATCGAGAAGAAAGGAGTCATTGCCTATAAGTTGGAATTGCATTTGCACTTGAAGGGGTACATGATGTTTTCCATGTGTCCCAACTAAAGAAGTGTCTCCGTGTTCCAAGCGAGGAAGCTCGTTGGAAACTCTTGATGTTTAGGAAGATTTGACATACAAGGAGCACCTGTTCGCATCCTTGAAGAGGTGAGCGAAGGGCGAGGAATCGTGCCATCAAGTTCCTTAAAGTTCAGTGGTCGAACCATTCCGAGGATGAGGCTACTTGGGAAAGGGAAGATCGTCTCGTGCGGACTATCCATCTTTCTTTCTCGAGTGAGTCAAATCTCTGGACGAGATTTTGTAAGGGGAGGTTTTGTAACATCCCAAAATTGGTTTGTGTTTCAAATGTAATAAAAATGAGGAGAAATTAAAACTTTTTCTCTGATCTTGATTTTTGTAATCAGTTCCATAATTTTTGTAAAGGAATTATGTGAAATCAAAAAAAATCAAATTGCCATTTGGACACCAACACAAATCTCCTTCATGAAAATCTTGTGCCCAACCTTTGGAAATAATTTTCATTGAGCCTAGGAGTGATGTTTAACACCTCTGAATTATCTCATGATTTTTAGGAATTATTTGATAATTTTTGGAGGCAAGTCAAACTGGTCAAACCATAATTTCCCCTCTTCTGGAATTTCTGGAGAATAATTCAGTGCAGAAAAATCTCTGAAAATTTTATAGGAGGTTCCTACTGCTGTCAGCAAGCTCCAGTTAAAATTTCATAAATTTTGGAGTTTGTTTGCTACCTCAAATAATTCCTCAAAAATCAGTTATTCAAATTCAAACCCTAAGCGGCTTTCCTTTGTTCCTCGAGTTCGGACGGACTGGGCTCGAGCCACTTGATTTAGTTCGATCAACTAAACGCACCGCTCGATCGTTGGGCGCGAGGGTTGTGAGTCGTTGGATCGACATCGAGCGGCCCGCGATCGCGTGAGCGTTCGACCGTGCGGCGCGCCGATCCATTTGAACCGTTGGATTCTAAATCAAGGGCCCACGATCGCGTGAGCGTTCGGACCGTCCGAGCGCCTCGCGCAGCGTGAACCGTGAGATCCAAATCAGCGGTCGAGGATCGAGTGGCGTTTGAATCGTTATTCTCGACCGTTCTTTTTCAACCGTTCGATTTGATCCGACGGCCGTCGTTAATCGTCTACCTCGATCGCGTGCTCGGTCAGAAGTCAGCGGTGGCGGTGAAAATTGCGAGGCGTAGCGGCGTCGGGTCACCTCGGCTTTTGGCCAGCGACTCGGCATTTAATGCCCCGTTCCCGCCCCATAGTCGTCGTCCCCCACTGGTTTCACTTGCTCCCATCGCTCTCGGCCGCCCCACCCGTGAGCTCACCATTTTCATGCCGTTGCCCTCTTCTTGCTTCTTCGCCTATAAAACTCCTCGATGGCTTCCTTATCTTTCTTTGAACACCCTTGAGCTCAGAGCCTTTGTTAGTGCATTGTTTGAGCTCAATTTCGAGTTTGCACCTTGGTCGCCATTGTCGCCATTGCCGAGCTTCAAGGTTCTTGGTGAAAGTGGTGCTCGGTTTCTCTCGCTCAAATTCCTTCTCGCCCTGCTTCCTCTCCTCTCTCGTGAGCAATAACCCTCACTCAATTTCTCGGTTGCTTGCAGGAAGCGAGATCAAATTCGGTTTTCCCCCAAACTCGGCCGAAAACCTTCAATTTCGTCTCCAGCTCGGGTAAGTCCTCCATTGCTCGATTCCTTGCTGCTGTAGATGCGCATTAGTATTAGGATCTTGTTGGTGCTCTTGGTTAGCATAGCCGTGCTCTAGATCGCCGGCGTTTAGCCGGAGATCCTCTCTGTTTCTTTTGTCGGACGAGAGCGCGGGTCGTCTTTTGTCGATGACTCTGGACCGTCTGATCTTCGATCGACGGCCCATAGCAGGGAGAGCGTTCAATACAGCCCGCGCGCTCGATTCAACGTGAACCGTTGGATCCAAGATCGACGGTCCCGATTTGAGTGAACGTTCGGACCGCCGAACTTCCCGTAGCATCTCGTCCGTTAGTTTTTCATCTAACGGCTGGAGAGTAGGGTGGCGCGTTCGTTCTGTTGCCGCGCGTGGGAATCGTCGGATCCAAGATCGACGGCTCGCGTGCGCGTGAACGTTCGGACCACCGAACGCTCTGGGCCACGTGAACCGTTGGATCCAGATCCAACGGTTGACGTTTGAGGCTTCGCACGCGCGCGCGTGTTAGCGCTGGGGCGCGGACCGTCAGATCCGCGATCAACGCTCCTCGCTCGGCCACGTCATTTCTAAATTCTGATTTTCCCGAAGAGGTTTATTTATCAACTGAAAAATGTGATAACTTGTAAAATGCATAACTAATTCATTTCAAATCCTTTTCGGTTGATTCAAATTTTGTTGGTTATATTTTTAACTCATCTTTAAATTAAAAATGTTTCCAACCTCAGTATAGCTCCAGAAATTTTTGCTAATGAATAGTAGCATTTTTGATTTATAAAAGCTGAGCAAAATTGTTTTGGTCATATCTTTGGCATGAAGAATCCAAATCAATTGGTTCTTGTTGCTAAATTCATTATAAATCAAGACCTTGCTACTGTAAAATTTTTAGAATTTTTGGAGGGAGTTTACTGTTGGGTCTTTGTATTTTATTCGTTCTTATCGGTTGCTTTTGCTTTCGTTAGGATCCGAAGAGCACATTCATAATCTTGTTGATCCACAGCAGCACCTTGACCCACAAGCAAGGTGCAAGATATTTGATCATAAATGTCCCATTACTTTCAAAGTCTAATATCTTGTTTACAAATTATATGTACGCATTGCTTTTGTGTCCAATTATTTTTGCCCTGTTTAGAGGTAGCTATCGCTAATGCATTGTTGCCATGAAAATGTTATCCCCTGCCACAACCATAAGTTATTATCATATTTGGTGAATTAGAGCCGGTGATTTAATTATGCTCTTTTCTTGTCTTTGCGATGTCATGCTTAGAAATGCTTAGCTCCGGTAGAATTGGGCGGTTATCGACTTAGTCGATGACCTTGATCACACAAATCATTTTGTTTATTTTTGGTTCAGCACCTTATGCTTTAGTTTTGTAAAACCGAAAATGAAACAAAATGATTTGACTTAAACACAATGGCATGTTGGTGTGATTGTTGGGTGTGACAAGGAAAGGTGCCCAGGTCCCTAAGGACCAAAAATGTTGCTTGCGCCATTGATCCAAGTACTTTTGCGTACTAACCACATGAGGGTTATATGGGACCCCTCTTGACTTAGTACTTTGGCGTGTGTTATCTCGAGTCGCAGGAGGGGTTGTGTGTGTTGTGTAAAACATGATATGTGTTCTCTGTGTTCTTGTGTTGGGTGTGCGGTGGTGGAGATTCGGGTAGGCTCTCCACCTCGAGGAGCATTGTAGTTGTCAAGGCTTTACTGCGACGGGTAGTTGACCGAGGCTTTACAATGACTCGACACAGCGTATGGGTTTCTATCCATACAGGCGGCTCGTAGTTAATACACAATATTGGAAATGTCTCGTAGGACTTAGGTGTCTTGTAGGCATACCAAAGGAAGTGTGCTTAATCATGTGGCAAAAGGCGGTCGACATGTGGGTAAGTTGGTACACCTGCAGGATAAAACTATTCGAATAGCCTCGTCCTAGGTTATGGACACGCTTGGGGATTTCCCGCAAGATCTAGACTTCAACAACTGTTTTTGTTTTTAAAATTAAAATTTGACATGGTTGGCATGAATGGGTAATTCATGCTATTGTTGTGGTGACTAATGGCTTAGTCACTTCCAGGACTGTTTTACTCGTTGTTGATACTTGATTACTACTGTTTTTATCGAATAAAATCAGATTGTAAAATTGCTTTCAATCTATTACATTATTGCAAACAAAACTTGCTTTATGCTTAAAAATTTGAGTCCTAACTTGCTCCACTTAAATAAGCTTGCATGTAGTTATTGCATAGATCTGTTATCATTCTTATATATCTTGCGAGTACATTCAAAGTACTCACCCGTTTTTTTGTCAATGCTTTTGTTCTGCAGAGGAAGAAGGTGAGCCCCAAGGGCCTCACTTTTGTGAGTTGTCTTTGTGGATTCGACGACTAACTGGCGGTCCGGTCGGTTGCCTTGTGGGTTAAAGGCACACTGATTGGCTCTTTTGTTTTATAGCCATCTTATGGCACTTTTGCTTCCGCTGTTAATTTTCTTTATGTATTTGTCATTTGGCCGGTTGGCCTCTCTTTTGTAATGACTATCCTTTATTTATGATATCTTCTGGATTGTTGTTTATGTTTCGGTTCTATGTGAATGAATGGAATTGATGCATGAACTTTGTAAAGAGTGTGTATACTGCACTCTGGGAAGTATACATGTCTCGAGTCTCGGCTTATCTGCTTTGTGATGCTAGGACCGGATGGATGGTTAAGCATTACAAGCCGGATAAACCAGGGTCTCACACGGTCTGGAATGGCTGACTCAAGGATCAACTGGGTCTACCCATGTGCCGTGCCTGGATATCAATATGATATCTCCATGCGGTCAAAGTCAGAAGTGAGGGAAGCTAGAGTAGTAGGAGTCGCCTTGCGACTAAGAGCATCAGCAACAACATTTGCCTTGCTAGGATGGTACTGAATTGAGAGATGATAATCCTTAATCAGCTCCAACCACCTACGCTGCCTTAAATTCAGATCCTTTTGCGTGAATATGTACCTAAGACTTTTATGATCTGTGAAAATATCACCAGTCTCACCATACAAATAATGCCTCCATAGTTTCAAGGCAAACACCACTTCAGCCAAATCCAAGTCATGGGTTGGGTAATTCTGCTCATGCTTCTTCAATTGCCGTGATGCATAAGCGATTACTTTATCTTCTTCCATGAGAACACAGCCCAGTCCAACTCGAGAAGCATCTGAATAAACTATGAAGCGCTTCCCAGGGAGAGTAAGAACAGTAGCAGTCACCAGTTTTTCTTTCAAGGTATGGAAACTGTGTTCACAGTCATTATCCCACCTAAATTTCATATCTTTCTGCTTAAGCCGGGACAACGGCTTGGCAATAATGGAGAAATCCTACACAAACCACCGATAATACCGTGCCAAACCGAGGAATCTCCTTACTTCTTTGATGCTGGTCGGTCTCCCCCATTCTACCACTGTGGAAATCTTTCCCGTGTCAATATATATCCCCTTGTCATTTATGATATACCCCAGGAATCCCACATCTGACATCCAAAACACACACTTTTTAGTTTATCATAAAACTTATTCTCTCTTAGGGTCTCCAATACAAGCCTCAGATGACGCACATGATCTTCTTCGTTCTTTCAGTAGATTAAAATGTCATCAATAAAAACCACTACAAACTCATCTCGATACTCATGCAACATCCTGTTCATTGTCACCATAAAAGCAGTAGGGGCAATTGTTACTCCAAAAGACATAACCTTGAATTCAAAGTGCCCATACCTCATGGAGAATGCCATCTTTTCAATATCCTCTTACAAACAGGTATCTAATTGTACCCAGACTGAAAGTCAATCTTTGAGAATACTTTAGCTCCCCTTAATTGATCAAATAAATCCTCAATGTGAGGTAATGGATACTTATTCTAGATTGTTAACTGATTAAGGGCACAGTAATCAATACACATACGTCAAATACCATCTTTCTTCATTGTAAAAAGGACGGGAGCTCCCCAAGGAGACACACTGGGACGAATGAGATCTTTGGCTTTTAGATCATCCAACTGTTTCTTTAATTCCTCCTAGAAAGGACGAGCCAAATGGTAAGGAGTCATAGAAACAGGTCGAGCACCCGTAACCAGATCAATACAAAACTCTACTAGATAAGGTGGAGGCACGCCAGGCAACTCCGCAGGAAAGACATTCAGAAATTCCCGAACCACTGGAATTTTTTCAACAGTTAGGGATAAACTTGGTTTTTCTATAAGAGATCTAGAAACCCATTGTTTGTTGCATGTCTACCAGGAAACAAATTAGCCAGCACAAAAAAGTGAGTGAGATGGTGCGCTCCCCTAAAAAACTAACTCTTGCCTAGACGGAGCTTGCAAGGTCACTAACTTCCAAAAACAAGAGATGACAGCACGGTAATGATGTAACCAATTCATACCCAAGATAACATCAAAAGGTTACATCTTCATAACCATTAGGTTGACAACAAATTCTTCTCCATCTACAGAAATCACAAAACTAGGACAAAATATGGAACTAGAAAGAATA
Organism: Hsuehochloa calcarea; assembly: GCA_036346395.1. Lineage (NCBI taxonomy): Eukaryota > Viridiplantae > Streptophyta > Magnoliopsida > Poales > Poaceae > Hsuehochloa > Hsuehochloa calcarea. The sequence goes on along the minus strand of CM070604.1, from coordinate 24,527,280 downwards.
CCCCCTGGAGAGTTAACCAATCTGACTAAGCTATCTGCTGCAAACTCAAATTTGCCTTGCTAGCAAATTCTAACGATACAAAAGAAAATGTAGCCCCTGAATCAAAAAGAACAAAAGCCTCCACTGAATCCACTAAAAGCGTACTTGTCACCACATCGGGACGTCCTACCGTCTTGGCGGTAAGCATGGCATAGGACAGCGACGCTGGGCAGGAGCCCCAACACCCAGGGGTGGTGCTGCAACAGCTGCTGAAATTGCCTTGCATAGAAACGGAGTCACTGGAGGAGGCGGCCAAAAGTACCCGGGTGGCGGAATCCATGCAGGAGCGAGGAAGGGGGGGTGTAATGCTGTGGCGGTACCCAATTCGGAGTGACAGTAGCTGCTATCATCTCCACCGATCCTCGAGAAGAAGCAGCGGGTGCTATCGCTTGAATTGGCTCCCACTTAATGATACTAATTGGATTCCGCCGACACATCAATGCCTTGTGGCCCTCCTGACCACAGTGGCGCCATGGGCCAGTACAAAAACACTCTGAAGCACGATGCCCATTGCCACACTTGAAACATATCATACCTTGGCCTGGAACTGGTCGAAGCATAGGAGCACCTGCTGATGGTCGAGAAGTGACTGAAGACTGTGGCTTCGAGAACTTAGGCTTGAATGAAGACTGAGGTCCTTTGAATTTCTTGGAAGTAGGCCGCTGAAAAGATCCACCTCCTCCACCAAAACTCCTCTTTTGACTACTACCAGAACCACCAAGAGTCATAGTGTCTCCAGAGCCTTGCATCTCCTCACTGAGCTGCATCTCTATCTCCATGCCCCCGGCTTTCTCTACCAACGAGCTAAAATCACGCAACTCCAATGCTCCCGTACTTGACGGTACTGAGGTTTAAGCCCCCTACGAAATCACTTTGCTTTCTCCAAGTCATTCGTGGCACAGCTGTAACGAAGCGAATTAGGTTATTGAAACCCTCTTCATATTCAAACACCGACATCTTGCCCTGCTTATAATTATTCAAAGAAACCTCCATCCTCTCCACAAAAGAATCCGGATAAATTTCCACCTAAACTACACAACAAATAACGCCCAGGTAACAGGCCCATGGGCAGCGGTCCTAATTGATAGGACTCCTTCCCACCAGATATCTGCCTACCCCTTCAGTTGGAAGGCCACAAATTGAGTCCTCATCTCTGAAGTCATTCCCAGTGCTCCAAAGTGCCTCTCCATATGACGCAACCAATTTGCAGCATCAGTTGGTGTGCCCAACCCGTCAATGGTGTCCAACCTCAAAGCGTTCCATTGATGGAGACCCATAGCGAATACAGCAGGAGCCACAGCAGGAGCAGCCACAGGAACGGCAGCGAGAACAACCATGGGAATGTGTTGGGGTGAAACATGGCTCCCCTGTACCTCCCCATGTTGAACCGCTGAAGCAACTTCTTCTTCTGATCTTGCTTGACTGCCCTCTCCAGCTACAGATTCCTGCACCACGGGTGGTGGCATCGCTTGGCCCGGACCGGCACCCTGCTGACCACGGCCACAGCCCCGGCCCCTACTGTAACATCCCAAATCTGGAATTGAGTTTCAAGTGTAAGAAAATCAGGAGGAATTAAAACTTTTCTTGCATCTTGAAACCCCTGGTCCTTTTTGTAATTCTTTTAAAAGAATTGTGGAAGATCAAATTCAAATCCTCATTCGACGCTAATCAAAAACCTCCTTGTCATAGACCTTGTGCCAAACCCTTGGAGATATTTCTACTGAGTTCTAGGGAGGCTTGGCAACACCTCTGAATTATCTCATGACTTTTAGAAATTATTTGATGATTCTTGGAGGCGAGTCAAAGCTTGGTCAAACCCTAGCTTCCCCTCTTCGAGAATTTACGGAGGAAAATTGATACATTAGAATCTCTGGAAATTTCATATGAGGTTCCTCCGGTCGTCGACAAACTTGATTAAAATTTCATAATTTTTGGAGCTTGCTTGCTACCTTAAATAATTCCTCAAAATCGGTTATTCAAATCCAAACCCTACGGTTTGCCTTGTTAAAGTAGGTTCGAATCGGACTCGGGCTCGAGCCACCGACTCGGTCGATCCACTAGTTGTGCCAACTTCGGTCGTTGGGCGCTAGGGTCGTGAGCCGTTGGATCGGTATCGAGCGGTCTTCGACCACCAACGCCGGGTCGTTCAATCCGCTCGATCGGCCCGGTAGTTCGATTTCAATCCGACGACCAGAAGTCGTTTCCTTCCCTCGTCCATGCGCGTGCGCTCGCCATGGCGTCTTGGGAGAAGCGATGGCGTGCGATCCACACTATGTCCACCTTTAAGCGGCTAGCTCGGCGCATTAAATGCCTGTCGCGCTCATCTCTCGAGGGCCATGACTCAAGCTGCTTCCATCGCTCTCAAGTGCTCTCATGGCAGTGTTGACCCGACTGGAAAAACCCGGCCGTTGCTCTCTGCCATTGTTCTATTTAAACCCCATTGCTTCACCCTTAGCTTCCTTTAGCACTTCGCAACTCCAGCTAGCACTCACCCTCTTGCTTGAGCTTCATCCCTCGCACTCTCTTCGGCCAGGCATTGTTGAGTGTGGAGCTTGGTGGAGGCGGTGCAATGGGGTTTTCTTCTTCAAGTCTTCGCCCATTGCTCCCCCTTTACTCTTTGGAGCTTAACTCTCACGCGGTTTGGTTCTCTCTGTGCCTGTGTCATTTGTGGCCTAGCGAGAACCTTACCACCGCCGTTCGGATACTCGTCGCCGGAGCCACTCCGTGGGTCTCTGGTCGTTCTTCGGCTCAAGTAAGTCCGTATTGCCCTGTAGGAGCTCAGGCGTGTTTTCATTATTCTTTTGGTATTGTTCGTTCGGGAGTCCTCCCGAGCCATACCTTCTCGGCCGCACTCCGTGGTCGTACCACCGTATGACTATACTCAGGCCGATCTTGGCGCGGTCGAACCCTTCAACTTTTGGGACACTCATCCCCGCCCTTGGCTGGCGCCGCTGTGGTCGGAGATCGCCGCCGAGCCACTGGCAAAGCGTGCGGGAGGCGTTACCTAGTGGTCGGATTTTCGACCCGCTTACCTAGCAGTCGTAAGCTCTACTACGATGTATAGATGGTCGTAGGTCTTACTACGACTATGCCAGGGGCATGAGTCCTTCTACGACTAGTACCTAGTCGTAAGTTCCATTACGACTTGTACCTAGTCGTAAGTTCTTCTACGACCCTTAGCTGGTCGTAAGTTCTTCCACGACTAGAACTTAGTCGTAAGACTTGCTACGACTACGTCATAGTCGTAGGTTTCTTTCGACCACTACGGTCGTAAGACCTTCTTCGGTCGTAGTTTTGGCATTAAGAATCCAAATCAATTGGTTCTTGTTGCTAAATTCTTTATAATCGATGTCTTGCTTGGTAAGATTTTGAATTTTTGGAAAAAGTTTCTTTGTTGAGTCCTTGCATTTTATTCGTTCTTATCGATTACTTTTTGCTTTCGTTAGGATCAGAAGAGCACATTGACAACATAAGTGATCCCCGACTACATCTTGACCGCGACAAGCGAGCAAGCGGTTTGATCATGTTCATCCCATTATTTTTCAAGTCTACTATATTGCTTTCAACTCGTATGTATGCATTGCTATTTTGTTGTTAAAATACGGTTAGTTTCCTATAGTTGCACACTCTGTAGGACTTGTTTATCCTCTACTACCTTGAGCTTAGGTTATTGGCTGTGGTCGGAGTTCGATGGATGGACTCGGTCACTTAGTAGTTTCGATTGAAATTGCTTAGAAATGCTTAGTTCCGGTAGTACTGGGCGATCATCGATTTTTAGTCGATGATCTTGATCACACATTTAAGTATTATGTCAGTGCGACCAGCACTTATGCTTTGTTATTTTCTAAAGTCAAAATCTGAAAATGAAAAACTGATTTGGACTTGGGCAAGTGGTCGGATGGTGGGTTATTGGGTTTGTGGATGTCTTGCCTAAGTCAACAAGGACCGAACATCTTGTGTCACACTCTCCAAGCATTTTTGCGTACTAACCACGCGAGAGGGATATGGGACCTCTCTTGATTTAGTACTTTGGCGTGGGTTATCTCCGAGTCGCAGGAGGGGGTTGTGTGTGTTGTGTGAAACAAGATATGTGGTCGTGTTCTTGTGCGGGTGTTGTGTGCTTAATAGCTTGGCAAAAAGGCGGTCTGGCGTGTGGGGAAATTGGTACACCCTGCAAGGATAAAACTATTCGAATAGCCTCGTCCTAGGTTATGGACACGCTTGGTTAGGTTTTGCAAGAGTTAGACTTCAACCTTTTAAACTAAAATTTGACATGGGTGGTATGAATGGGTAATTCATGCTATTGTTGTAGTGACCAGCGGTCGTGGTCACTTCGAGTTATTCTTTGTTCCTATCTCTTTGTTATATTGTTGTCTTTTGCGATTATTTGATCGTTAAAAAAACCGATTTGAATAACATTGCCTTCAATCTATTACATTATTGCAAATGGAAAATTTCTTTATGCTAAAACCAAAACATCTGACCTCCACTTCTATGAGCTTGCATGTAGCATATGTACAGTTTGTTACACCATCGTAAGTCTTGCGAGTACATTCAAAGTACTCACCGGCTTTTGCTTAATTTGCTTTTGTTCTAGGGAAGAAGGTGAGCCCCAAGGGCCTCACTTTTGTGAGATGTGCTTGGGTTTGGCGACTAGCTTGGCGGTCCGTCGGTTGCCTTGTGGGTTATAGGCACACTGGTCGGCTCTTTTGTTTATAGCCATCTTATGGCACTTTTGCTTCCGCTGTTAAATTTCCTTATGTGTATGTCTTTTGGCCGGTCGGCCTCTCTTTTGTAATAACTATCTTCTATTTATGTTATCTTCTGGATTGTTGTTTTTGCTTTGGTTCTATGTGAATGAATGGAATTGATGCATGAACTTTGTAAAGAGTGTGTATCTTGCATTTAAGGAAGTATACATGTCTCGAGTCTCGGATTATCTGCTTTGTGATGCTAGGACCGAATGGATGGTTAAGCATTACAAGCCGATAAACCGGGGTCTCACACCTACCTCTTGGCATAGCTAAACACCACAAACAAGAACAATCATATGTTAAGCACACCATGCACTACCTCTGTGGTACTTGAATTATTAATCTTAACACACTATGCACAATGATCAACTATCAACTCAATCACAATCACAACTATACTATTGAACGAAAATGTATATGCAATGCAATAACCCAAATCCCACCAATTGTGCATAGTATGTCAAGATTAATAATTCAAGTACCACAGACCTATAACCTGCCTCTGATACCAACTGTAACACCCCAGCCCAACATGAGCCTAGAATGGTACCAAAATAACCAGGTAACAAATTAAAATCTTAGACATTACACTAAATTTCAGTAGAATCACCTTTGTATAATTAACCATACAAGGGATTCTAACAAAGCTACGATAACATAAACAACTATTTCAACATCCAACTAAAAACAGAATCATAAAGACTTCATGATATAAAAATCAACACCATTACAAGCAACAGAGGCATAAAGACATAACCAAATAAATCAACTTGTCAGTTTGCTCAATTTATGATCTCATAGTCTAAATCTGTCATTCATGACTTATTTGTGGTTGAGTGCATCAAATCTTATTTCTAGCCCCTCTCATGCATGACGTCCGTGTAAAGGTATCTAAAAAAACATAAACAATAGTAAGTGAAAGACTATAAACCAATATACAACCTTTTAAACAATCGACCAATCATAATACTTCATATCAAATGAGCTCATATGCTCATGCAATGCAAATGTCATAGATGCACCTTTTCTTTTCTCTTTGCATTTACCGGTAATGCGGAGTATGCATCCGTCGATGCATACCCATGCTTATGCTTTCTAGCACAGGGACCATAAGCCCACACTCTACGAGTGTAGGGACCTCAAGCCCGTCTAAAACATGACGAGGACCTCAAAATCAATACTTGGCCTCCACATGGCCAAGTCTCAAGGATAACAACATGATGCATGTGAGTCTATTCAGTTATCCAACATAAGATTGTAATAATCAATAGAGACATTCATTTGTAAAGAACATAATCACAATACAAGTATTCGTGAATATTCACTTCAATATTTATATCGACTAATTGCACTTGCCTTAACTGTGTGAAGCTTGATGGCGCGAAGAGGGCGCTACCCCCGGAATCAAACCAGCACCCATGGAGAATCCGCTGAAGAGTGCAAGAACCAACATGAGATCTACCTCCCTTCCCTTCTCCATTCTCACTCCTTCCACCTTCCCTTCCTTCTTACTAGGCCGGCAGCAACACCGGAGGCTTCTTCTTCTTTCTTCCTCTTGGGCGGCAGTGAGGAGGGTCTCCAATGGAGGATGGACGTAGGAGGAGGTGCTAGACAAAGGAGGGAGGCCCAGGGAGAAGGTGGGGGTGGCGTCCAATGGATAGGAGGGGGCGGCTAGGGTTCCCCCATTATGGTCGGCTGCCCCTCCCCCTTGGGCCTCAATGCTGTGGGTTGAAAGCCCACATCCCAAGTTCTTCATTTTTGTGAAAACCACCCCTCAAAAACCTGTTAATTCACCCCTCTGAAAAACATACACTCTTTCAAGAAAATAGGGCATTACAGAATCAATTCTTAGCTACCACGTAGTCCAAGGTTCATGAATGAATGTCATGATGCAAAAGAACTTAATATTCTCAACCCACCATGAGAGAATAACGTTCAGCGATAAAATCATAGATAAACTTCCATTAAATTAAACCATGCAATTATGATGAATATATAGTACCACAATTACTCTACACTTCTTGCACTTGCCTCAAGCACAAGACGGATGACGACGAAAAGAGGACTCTATCCCCGGATTCTCACCATCACCTAACATTTGTAAAGCATACTAAGAAAACCATTCAATTTCATATAGCATAGGAATAAAACTAAGCAAACTCATTTGCTCCTACTCGCGACCCGAAACAATACCATTACGTTGCCAGGTCCCAATCTGTTCAGAATAGATAGCCACCATTGGACAACCATAACTTTTGATTCAAAACTCTAAAAATCATGAACTCAAATTCTCTGGAATCTACATGTACGCACATACCCACAAATTCTCAGGTGACCAGAAATTCAGATTAATCCATCTAAACTGTTGTTTTTATCTCCGAATACAGTTTTGTCATATTCGGTACTATCGACTTAGAAATTATATATCTTTTAATTGGTACAACCAAACACAATGATAAAAGTCATTCTGGAATCTACAAAGAACTAGTGCCCATAATAAATTTATTATAATTTTTCCATTGTGCGGCAAAAGTTGCTAACAGAGCAATATTTCCCGACTGTCCCCAACAGAGGGACAGAACTGCAACGAACAATTAACAATTACGTAACTTTCATTCTACTTGTCCAAAAAATATGAACTTACACTCTCTAGAATCATTATTAAGTTATCTATCTAAGTCACAAGTCCAGATTAATCCATTTCCAAACCTTAATATGCAAAACCATGTTCGTTGCCCAAATCCTAGGGACTGAACAGGCACTCAGATTGTAAAAATCGTAACTAAATATCAATCAAGCCAAAAATTGTGATCCAAGACTCTCCAGAAAGCTATCGCAATTACCAACATAACTCTAGGAGACCCTAGTCCTTGATTTCGCTTAGAACTAATTCAAACGTACGGATCATCAGAACTGCATAAATACCGATCTACAACAGCAGGGTACTAATCTAACTTTCAACGATAAATCACATATAAAAGAATTACAATAAATAATGGGGAACACGAATTTACCCATGAATTATCAGCTGGACCTCACTGAAGTCCTCGTGAAGATTCCCCTTCTTCTACCTCTTCCTCTTCCTCTTCTTCTTCCTCTCTTCCTCTTCTTCTTCCTTCCTCTCCTTCCTTTCTCCTCCTCTTAGTATAGCAGCAGGGAAGGGCTACTATAATACCCTGTGGATATCGTGAGGATATGTGCACGATCTCAGAATGATGAGTCAATTGGCAATGACATTGTTGGTTTGCAAAATCTCGCGTTTTGGTTCGTCAAGGTGTCGGACCACAAAGTGGTCGGCCCGGTGTGTCGGCGATCAGGACCGCCGTGGAAGGTCCGGCCGGCCATGGTGGCGGTCAGGCCGATTTTCAAAAAGTGCTTTTTGGAGCTGATCCAAAAATAGGTTGTGTAGGCAAGTGAGGGGAGTCTCCTGGATGTGGTCCCATCATTTTTGGAGCTCCCAGTCAAAAGTTTTATTGAGTTGAAAATTCCGAAGGTTTGGATTTTCATGGCTGGAATTTAGCTAAGTCTTTTTGGCCGGTCGCCGCCGTTGTGGGGAGCGGTCGGCCAGGCTGAAATCGGTCGGACCGGCCTTGTGGGGCGATCGGACCGTAATGACTGGAGGTTAGCCAAGTTTGCATTGAGTTGATTTGAATTGGTTTTATGTATGAAGTTCAATGCTTTATTGTTGTATATTGCATTGCGGAGCTAACGTGGGTCAAGTTGTGAAGAACTTGTTCCCAGAAACGGTTTATTTGTCTATTGCTGTCCAGGTGGCTTGCAGGTCAACAACGTCAACGGTGAGTGGATCGGGACTACACTTGGAGAGCTGAGGTCCAGAACGATCATGGATACCGGGTGAGGTCGTCTGACTCAAGCATGGTGCAGGATGGGCAAGATGGATCGAATGGGTGGTTCGGTGCAGTTGGTTGGATCAGGCGGTGCGGATATCGGTGCGAGTCTCTAGGAGGTTCCGATGGGATTCGGACAAGAGAGGCTTGGCGACGCGATGAGAACCGCTGATCAACCTACACGTGGTGAAGCAGGCGATTGCTTCAACAGATGTCTGTGTGGGTCCCATGTGTAAGAGGTCCCAAAAGTGAAACCCTAGCCCTCTAGTATAAATAGAAAGGGGGAGATGGAAAACCCCCTTAAGCATTCATTTGGCCCCTTCTTCCATTTTCTAGGGTTTGGAGGAGAGGAGAGGAGAACTAGGGTTTAGAGAGTTTGGAGTGTGCTCCTTGTGTGAGCTCATGCCCTCCTTGTTGGAGAGGCTTTGTAAGCATCTAGTGTGATCGAACAATCTTGTGATGCTTAATTGAAAGATCATTTGCTCCCTTTGTGTTCTTCTCCCCTTTTGGATGATTTTTGTGCTTCCTTGATTCAAAGGTTTATGCTTGGTCCCTTGGACTATTTTATCTTGCTTTGATGTGTGGGGATACTCCTAGAGTCATCTAGATCATCAACCCCCACGGGCAAGTCTTGAATCAAGATTTTCATATTTCTAGGGTTTGTGCACTTCTTTGTTAAATCCGTGAGAGATCGATTCTGCGAAGTGGATCTGAAGGATCGTCGCTAGAAATAGGTCTCTAATATCATTAGGGAGGTGTGTACGAAATTTTGTCAAGTTTCATTAGTTGAATCAAAAGTTGGATCAAATTTTGTTTTGGTTTTGGGTTGAGTTTTTCAGTTCTGGACTCAACCGGTCAGACCGGTGTTGCAACGGCGGTCCGACCGCCTGTGTATTCAGACCGCTGTACTGCCGGGTCGAACCGCTATCCACCGGTCCGACCGCCAGTTAGTAGCCGGTCAGACCACTGATTGACCGTCGGTCAGACCGCCTGTGGTAGCCGGTCAGACCGCCTGTGCCCAGATCTGCTCTTTGAGATTAAGTCTCCACCTTTGTGTCGTGTGGTCATCGGGGTTATCGAATTCAGCACAAGGCTTCCACTGTGCGCTTACTGATCTTCTTAGCTTTCATAGCTAAAGGAGAAAAGTTCGTGTTGAATTTGATTTAGGCGAGAAAGCAGAGAAAGCGCCTATTCACCCCCCCTAGTCGCCTTTACGGTCCTATAAGTGGTATCAGAGCAGGTTAGCTCTTCTCATAGATCTTAACCGGTCTTTGGAGCCATGGCGACTGACAAGTACTCAACCAAGCCACATATTTTTGATGGAGTTCACTTTGCATACTGGAAGGCTCGTATGCAAGCATATATCGAGGCTCAAGGGCACGCTATTTGGCTTAAGGTGAAAAACCCTTATGTCGTGCGGTAGATGACGATATGATCACTCCGGATGTGGAGGCCAACGACAAGGCTCGGAATTACTTGATCCAAGGCCTTAGTCGATCTAAGTTTGAGCGTGTTGCTCACTTGCGGTCTGCTCATGAGATCTGGAGGACACTTTGTGACTATCACGAAGGGTCCACTGCGATCAAGGAAGTGAGACAGAACCAGCTCAAAAAGGTTTACTCTAAGATCGAGCAAAGGCACGGTGAGTCTTTGGATGAGTGTGGGGAAGATTCTCTAAGATTCTTCATGATCTCCGTATTTATTGACTTGGTATTTTCTCGAGTGCGAAAATGCCGCCCGACTCACAGGTGCTCTTGATGTGAAGGTGCTGGGAATTAAGATCACTTCCATCAATGACAACCTTTGTCATGAGTGAGCTTACCATGGATTAGCTTTACTCGAGGTTGAAGGCGCATGAGATTGATTTTATCTCGCGTCTCCCAAGGCAGTCGATGGCATTAGTGGTCGACAAATCCAAGGGTTGTTCTTACGAGTCTCTTGATTGTAGCTCATCGGTTTTCATTATCGCTTTACATTCCTTGAGTGATGAGCAACTTGAGAAGCGCGAGGATGACTTAGCCCTCCTATCCACCAAATTCACAGAGCGTACAACAAGGTGAGGAGTAGGAGGAGAAGTGGACCTATCACGTGCTTCGAATGTGGTGAGCCCAACCACATTCGCTCCAGGTGCCCTAAGCTAAAGGGCAAGGAGGAGAAGGAGACACAAAGACATCCCGGAGAGGATGCAAAACCCAAGAAGACAAACTATCGCAAGTTTGTCGGTAGGGTCCTGCCGCTCTAGAGAATGTGAATATGAGCGATGTGGACTCGGAAGCGGAGGGCGATGAGTGACTCGTGGCAAGAAGAAGGCGCATGACTTCACAAGCATGTGTTTCATGGCCAAGAACAGCCACGACAGCAACTCCTCCAACGACGAGAATCCTTTTAGTGATCCTGATAAGGTATGCCCTTCAATTGCTGATATGAAAAGGGCTTTGGTGCTTCTTTGAGCGAAATTGCATAAGCAAGTAAAATTGATTAAGAAGTTGGATATTATGATTGATAATTTGAACCTAGAAGTTGTTAGGCTTAAATCTATCAATCACGAAAAAATTGTGATTCTGCACTAGCTTGCTTAAAGATTTGACAAGCACGAAATCTGCTCATTCCTCATTACTAATCAACTAAAAGATGCTCTCGATGAACTAGAATCACTCAAGTCTAGTTACGCTTGCTTAGAGTGCCATTTCACTTGATGTATTTGCCATGGAAGCTATCCCTTTAACTTGCTCAAATTGTGCCTTGCTAGAATTAAAGCTGGATAGCTCTTTAAAAGAATTGCAAAAATTTGATGCTAGTCACACATGCTCTCATTGTAAGAATAATAGGATTAAGATGCAAGAGATGGCGAAATCTTTGGTTTACTCTAGAGTTGCATCTTGTGAAAATTGTCCCAAGCTTACAATTGAGATTGAAGACTTAAACAAGACTCTTGAAGAAAAGGCTAAAATTGAAAGATCCATGTCTTTTACTGCTTCTAAGAAAGTTATTGAGTCTAACTCTTGTGTTTTGAATCTTTGAAGTTGAAACCATGATTAATCAGATTCAAGAGGCATTTAGAGTCAAGTTTAAGGAAGCGATTGAATAGGATTAAGGAATCCTATTGTGTGTCTTGTGAGGCCTTCAAAGTGGAAGTGGCCCTTCTTAAGAGTAAGCTTGATGAGGTAATCAAGTCTAGCAAGTGCACTAGATGTGAGGGTTTAATGAAAGAGAATGATTACCTCAAGGTGACTCTTGAGAAGTTTTCAAGTGGGAAAAAGAAAATCAACATGATTCTTGATCAATCCATGGTGGCGTGAAAAATAGTGGTCTAGGTTTCAATCCTAGAGCATTCCAAGAAAAACCCACCTAGGATTGCTAGAGTTGTGAAGAATGGTGCATTTGAGCTAGAACCTCCTAAGCCACCGAGGTTGTTTTCAAATCCGCTGGTTTTGCTCAAACTCTTTTTGGCAAGAAAGGTGCTTTCACTCATTGCATGCAGACCTCTCAAAAGGTCGATACCATTGCACCTTACGCAAGAAAGAAGGCCATATTGTTGAGTTACGCATCCGGAGAGCAAAACTTGAGAGAAAGAGAGGATGAGCGTCCTGAGATCCATTAGAGGAGTCCCCTCTCCAGTTGTAGTCTCTAGAGCTAGGCAGCCTGTTTATCGCAACACATATAGGCCTAGATTTGTAGAGAACCTTGTAGGCTCTTTTGGTGGGCCTAGGCAGCGGGTTGGATCAGGACATCGTGAGGAGAGACCACGGGTAGCACCTAGACAGGGGGAGTATCGATCTTTTGGTAGATCGTTTCGGAGAGGTCTAGGTGGTTCTCATGTGCATCCTTATGATTTTATTCCTAATCATGTTTCTGTGTCGGGACCCAAATATGCAAATCTGGACCCCCTGTGTATTCTGCACTAGTCGAGGATCACGCTAGTGCACACAGTGTCAACATTGATGAAATATCACATCCATACAACGAATATAAGAATAAACGAGTACTTTAAATAACAAATAACTGTTGGGACCTTATGGTCGAGTTTTACATTTATTAAGCCATGCAAAGTGACAATAAAGAAATAAAGCTGCAGTGAAACAAAATAAACTCGGTGGCTCCCATCAATTTACCACGAACAACCGATGGGATCAAGACCCTAACGTTCAACCTTCGTAGAACTCTTCTTCAAAAGCGGTGACGACTCCTCCATACGTTGATTTGTTTAGCAAGAGTGAGTACACACCGTACTGCATAAGTCATACCACAGAATGCATTTATACATGATGGCTTATTCTAAAGAAATGGCTTACGTGGTTATTTTGCGTAAATGCAACATTTGCAATTGAATACCAAATAATAGATTGAAAGCATAATTCAAAACAAATAGACAATAATAAGTTAACAATTGATTTCACAAAGTACACATAGTCTAATCAAGTTCTTTCACAATTTGAACAAGTTATCTCACACAGTGACCCTTCCCAATTGTTTTTATGAAAAACTACCCCTCGTGTGAAATTCAGAGCATGTCCATAGCAGAGGGCGCGGCTATTGAATAGATTGGTTTGAACACTCTGCAGAGTTTGTACACTTTACCCACACGATGAAACCAACCGGATCAGAGTTGATCACAACAAAACCTTTGTGAGACTTCATCTCAAACAATGACACTACTGGTGTGCTTTACTACCGTCAATTTGTACACACACCCTTGGAGCGACACACACCATTGGGCGGGGATCGTGAACCGTCCGCGATGTGACATATCACACCTCCGACCCATCACATAGCTTAAATACAACATGAGTTGTCAATGTCAAGACTCCATAACTTACTAAGTCGGGCCCGACCCATACTAGGCATGTGGTCGTGCAGAAGGCCAGTTCAATGGCGCACAAAGTTAAGTCCTTAATTGACTAAGGCAAGACTTCCATTTTAACCCAAATCACAAAGTTTAATAAGCACACAGCTCCACCATTCACACAGAATCCACCACTTGCCTCAGTCTAAATCTTTTCCCACCCTGTTGGTTAAGTGCAACACATGCCATCAACGAGTAACAGCACACAGCACACACAGATTCATCACACAGTTCCATAATCACTTAGTCAAATTTATAATTGCAACTCTCACATGAAATGATGACTCGTGGCATGACTAAGCAGTCTAATCGTATCTAACCAACCCACGTTGGTGCTACGATAATACCAACTAATAATGAACCAACCTAGGGTGACAAAAGATCATGGTATACAATAGACAAGGTGGATATAACAAATTGGATTAATAACTATCCCAAAAGCATTTAAATAAATACTTGAAATAGAATGCAATACATTGAAACAAAGTATTTTGAAAACTGGGTTCAATATGATCAAAGGTATAACTTGCCTTGGAATAGATCTAGATATTGGTCTTGGTCTTGAGGTGCTCCTTCTTACGCAAAATTCCCAAGTATCGGCGTCTACTCATGAAGCGAGACAAAATAAATAAAACAAATAAATAACAGAGGCAAAACAAACTCCAAAATTAAATAAAATTCACCATTAAATAGATCTTAATTTTATATGAATTTACAAATTTGAATGGGCTCAATTGGACTTCGGATGCAAAAGATATGGGCTTTGGAAGATTGGAAAATCAATTAAACCCTAATTTGGATTTTCTCGAATTTCCCGAATTATTTTTATAAAGGAAATTCGGATTAATGACGTCGGGCTGACGTCGGCAATGAATTTCCAGGAAAAGAAATAATTAAAAACCGTACTGACAGGTGGGACCCACTGTCAGTCTCTGGGCTCACGGTGGACCAAATCCACCAAGCCTCTGGATCTGATGGTCGAGGTGGTGCACCCACGCGGGTGGCATTGACGGCGCCAACAAAGGCGACACGCACGCCGAGGTGAGGTGAGGTGGAGCGACGACTCTGGCGGAGGCGGCTTCGGGAACCAATGGCAGCAATGACAGCGGCTCTTCGCGGCGGTGAGTGGTACCTGCGTGTAGAGGAGGTTAATGCGCACACATAGGCCTTGGTTTGAGCACACAGGGTTGACGGAGATGGCGGCGGCGAGGAAGAAGCGGCGGAGAAACCGGTTTTGTCGGACGGGCGCTCGGCGATGCTCGGCGACGAGGAGGTGCGCGCGAGGTAGCTGAGACTTGCCGATCACAGCAGTGCGATCGGTGGAGCAAGGCGGCGGCGGCGGCGCAATCCACCGGAGAAGAAGCTCGGCCGAAAACCCTAAAGCTTGCAATGCGGCGGCGCTAGAGCGTCGAGGCGGCGAGTGGCGGTTTAGGGTTGCGGAGGCGGCGGAGCTAAGGAGTACTTATAGGCTCGAGACGCCGAGATTTGAAACCCCAATTGGTCCGAAACAACGGGTTTTGAATTCCAAGATGTTCGGAGATTGAAACCGATTCGGGTTTGATTTGGTTTGAAACGGATAAGGAATAACAGGAGACACGATTTGGTGGGAATTCGGCTCAAGAAATCGTGAGAGAATCGCCGTTGTCGTCATGGGAGTGAAGCTCGGTAATGGCGAACTTCGGGCGGTAGCGCGAGGAAGAAGAAGGCAAGCGGAGATGGCGACTTCGGTGGCGGTCCCACTGGCAGAGAGAGGCGGTAGCAGCGCGGCGGCGGATCGACCAAAGGGACACGGCGAAGATCCGGTAGGGCAAGGCGGGCGAACTCACGGCGGCGGCGAGGCGATCTTGATCCAACGGTGGGAGTGGCGGGCTGGAATAGTGTTGGGCTTGGCCCGAGATCATTCAAGGATTTAAAATAGGTTTTTCTTTTAAATAAATCCGAGAAAATGCAAATAGCAATTAGAAAATAGCAATTGACCTTGGAAAAATTCGAGAAAATTCTATAAAATATAACCAAGCTATAGAATCTAAATAAAATAATTTTGACAATTGTTGATATTGGGATTAAGCACATTAAATCAATTTGTTCTAAAAGTCCAATTTAAGCTTTTAAATTAATATTCAAATAATCCAAATGGTAAATTCTCTTGCTACCAATATTTAAAAGATTTTTAAAGCTCGAAATTTGGGATGTTACAAACCTCCCCTTAAGCGAATCTCGTCCCGAGATTAGGCTAGCTAGAGAAAAGGCTAGGGAACTCGGTTTCAACTCTTCTTCACGTTCCCACGTTGCTTCTCCTTCTAAGTGGTTACTCCATTGGACTTTGCGAAAGCGAGCGGTCTTGCTTACAGTGCGGCGCTCTGCGACATCCAAAAATTGACAGTTTGCTCTTTGTGCGTGAGATCTTCCTTGATTCAATTGACTCCAACGAGTGCGCTCTTACAGCACACGAAGACACTTCTTGGTGAGAGACATGAAAGACATCATGCACTCACCGCTACTTTATTGCGGTAGCTCAAGCTGATACGCAACTTCTCCACGGCGTTCCAAAACCTTGAATGGACCCACATATCTAGGAGCAAGCTTCCCTTTGGTGTGGAATCTCTTAACACCTCGGCGGAGTAACTCGAAGATACACAAAATCTTACGGTTCAAAGCTAAGGTCACGACGGCGATTATCGGCATAACTCTTTTGCTCGGGGTGGGCTATCTTTAGTCTTTCTCGATCATAGCAACTTGTTCTTGACTTCTGAATAATATCGGTCCGAACACTACGCGTTCATTTGTCTCGACCAATTCAATGGAGTTCTGCGAGCACGACCGTCTGAGCTTCAAATGGTGACATTCGCAAAGCGCTTGATAAGCGTTGTTGTCGAGAATTCGCATACGGCAAACTTTTATCCCAAGCGGTAGCATTAGCTAAGGCACGGGCTCTCAACATATCTTCTAATATTTGGTTGACTCTTTGATCATCCATCATGCGTGGATGATAAGCGATCTTGAAATTTAGATGAGTTCGGGGCTTCATGTAGACTCGCCAAAAGCGAGAGGTGAATTGAGATCCTCGATCGACACTATCTTCTTAGGCACACCGTGCGGTGACGATTTTGACATATACAATTCCGCCAAGCGGTCTCTGAGTAAGTGGTTTTGGTGGCAAGAAATGGGCAACCTTAGTCAAACGATCCACTATTACCCAAATCGAATCATAACCTGATTGAGTCTTAGGTAAACCGGTAATGAAATCCATACCGATCTCTTCCCACCTCCATTCTGGTATCTTCAGCGGTTGTAGCAATCCTGCTGGTCTTTGATGCTCTGCCTTTACTTTCTGACACACGTCGCATAAGGCAACGAACTCTGCGACGTCTCGCTTTAAGTTTGGCCACCAAAACTTATTCTTAACATCCTGATACATCTTAGTGCTTCCAGGGTGAATTGAATACTTTGAGTCATGGGCTTCCTTCAGAATCAGCTGTCTTAATCCATCAATATCTGGTACACAGATACGTCCATTGATCCACAGTATATCATGATCATCTATGGTGAAGTCTTTAAATTTTCCTTCTAACATCTTCTTCTTGAGATCAGCAAACTCAGAATCCTTGGGTTGCGCTTCACGAATCTGTTTCTCCAGAGTAGATTGCACTTCTATGCTGGCCACAAATCCTTCAGGGACAACTTCTAGCTGTAGCTTCTGGAATTCCTCCTGAAGTTCTGAACACAACTCTTTTACTTCCAAAGCATTGCAGTAGCTTTTACGACTCAATGCATCTGCAACTACATTGGCCTTACCAGGATGGTAATGGATTCCAAGATTATAATCCTTTATTAATTCCAGCCATCTTCTCTGTCTCATGTTCAAATCAGACTGAGTGAATATGTACTTCAGGCTCTTATGATCTGTGTAGACTTCACAGCGATTCTGGATGAGATAATGGCGCCAAATCTTCAAAGCATGCACTACTGACTAATTCCAAATCATGGGTAGGATAGTTCTCTTCATGAGGCCTTAATTGCCTTGGCGCATAGCGGCAGCTCTTCCTTCTTGCATAAGGACACATCCTAATCCTTGGCGTGACATCACAATAGATATCAAAATCCTTACTAATATCAAGCAAAACTAGCTTTGGGGTGAAGTCAAGCGTTTCTTCAATTCTTGAAAACTCTTTTCACTGGTGGGGTCCAAATAAAATTCTTCTCTTTCTTCAACAATTGCGTAAGGGCTTAGCAATCGTTGAGAATCCTTCAATGAAACGACGATAGTATCCTGCCATTCCCAAGAAACTACAATTTGAGTAACCATCTTGGGTGCTCCCAATTCATTCTGACTTTAACCTTTCCGGGGTCCATTGCTACTCCTTAATTTGTCATTACATGACCGAGAAAATCAACTTTCTTCTTCCAAAAGTCACACTTGCTTTGAACTTGGCATACAAGCGATGTCCTCTGAGCTTCTCTAGGATTAATCTCAAATGTTACGTATGTTCTTCTTACGACTTTGAGTATACCAAAATATCATCAATAAACACTACCACGAACTTATCAAAATATTCCATGAATACTTTGTTCATCATGTTCATGAAGTAAGCGGGGGCATTAGTCAATCCAAAAGACATGACTAAAAACTCATAATGTCCATACGGGTTGAGAAAGCGGTCTTTGGTATATCCTTAGGACAAATCTTCAAGCGATGGTAACGATCGCAGATCGATCTTGGAGAATACTCGGCTCCTTTCATCAGTCGAACAAATCATCAATTACGGGCAATGGGTACTTATTCTTGATTGTGACTTCGTTGAGAGAAGCGATAATCGATACACATTCTCATACTTCCATCTTTCTTTTTGACGAACAAAGCTGGTGCTCCCCATGGCGGCGAACTAGGTCTTACAAAACCTTTCTCGATAGTTCTTCTATCTACTTCTTCATTTCCACAAGTTCATCATTGGCATCCGATAGGGTCTCTTGAAATTGGTGCTGTTCACGGCACTAGATCGATGACAAACTCAATGTCACGGTCGGTGGCATTCTGGTAATTCTTACGGAAATACGTCAGGATAATCTCGACTACGGTACATCTTCCAAAGCGTCTTGGTGTTGACTACAAATGTCCATCACGTCTTGAGGTGGCTAGGAATTCAACTTTCTTTCTGTGGTATCCTCTATTATTACGGCTCTTGACCACAATCTAGCTTTGCTTTATGTTTGGATAACCAATCCATACCAAGGATGACATCTATGGTGCGAGTGTCTAGAACTATTAGGTTGGCTAGAAACTCAACTCCGCTATGAGTAGCCTAGCTCCTAAACATCCAACTTTAGAACTTAGCTCTGCTCGGTATTGGACTAAGAGTATGCTTAAGATGCATAATTTCCAATTTATTCTTGGTTGCAATAATTCGGATACAAGCGAATGCGAAGCTCGAATCAAAGCAGGCGATGCAGTCTTGAATTTACTAGGAACTTACCCGATTACAGCGTCGGGTGCTTCTTGGGCTCCTTCTAGAGTGGCGTGGTTGACACGACCTCGACCAGCGATGGCGGTGCTCCTCGGATTGACCCGTAGCTTGAGAAGTTCCTTGATGGTTGCCTTGTATTGGTGTCTTGGTGGTGTATTCCCAAGGTTGAAGCGTCTTTGGGTGATAGTCCCATTCTGCGGACATCGGTTGGCGAAATGCCTGGCCGGCGGCGGGTAAAGCAAACTCGGTTGTGATACGTGGGTTGCTTCTTGGATTGGGGTTGGTAGTGCGGGATTGCGGAAGTTACGAGCAAGCTGGCGAGTCTTGAAGTTGGTGCGGTGGTGCTGCGAGTGCTTTGGTGGAAAGCGGCTAAACTGCGGTGGAATCATTCTTGCCCTCGGTGGGGTTGGTGACTTCCTTCTTTGAGCCATTCTGCGCTTACGATGATCTTCCAATTCCTTGCGCTTATCCTCTAGAATCAAAGCCTTGTTGATCAACTCTTGAAAATCGGGAAAGGTGTGGGCGATCAAGTTGACTTGAAGTCGATGTTCAATCCTTTGAAAACGACTCGGCGAGCCTTGTCGATTGGCGACATCTTCTGCGACATATCGAGCAAGTTGAGAGAACTTGTTGAGGTGTCGATCAGCGACATTCCTCCTTTCTTGAGAACGCGAATTCATCCTTCTTTAGATCCATGATTCCTTCGGTACATGATCTTTGGCGGCGGTTGTGAACTCTTCCCAAGTAATGTCTTGCGGCGTTCCATGCGTTGCACAAAGTTTTCCACCATTCGGCGCAATGCCTTCCATCGATGAGAGGCGTATGAACTTTTTCATGATCATTGCATTGAGTGATCAGCGGCTTTCTCTCAATAACACGAAGCCAATCATTAGCTTCTCTTGGTGAGACATGTCGAGAAAAGGTTGGTGGGCGGGTTCTCATAAACTCGACCAACTTGGATGATCCATTGTGACCATGAGCAAGCTGGGGTTCCATTGTGATCTTGATTGTTGTTGTTACGATTATTCATAGCTTGCATCGATTCATCATGGTGTACATCATTTGAGTTTGGTGTCATGAATGCTCCAAAATTCTCGAGATCAATGAAGGTGCTTGTGGTGGAAGCGCTGCGAGGATTTGCTCCGTCAGCCACGACCTTTGGAGTATCAGAACCACTTGCGTGACTTGACGAGTGCGAACCATCTAGTGAATCTCAAGGGTTAGATAAGGTAGCAAGCACGAGATAAGTTGTAGAACTAAGCGGGGTAGGTAAAACCCAACATATTTTAAGAAAGCTCAATGAAACTCTTATATTGATTAAGATAATAGTATGGCTTGCAACAAATGCCTAAGGGCCTTTGCGGCTCATACTTGCACACAAGAAAATAAGGGCGAATTTAAGCACACCAAACTACCGCCTAAAGGCGACTCAAGACTTAAAGCGGCTAAGCACGAAACAACTCGAGCAGACTACTCGATCAAATAGCCTCCGTGACCTTGGCGGTGCTCCGCTTTCTTGTAGACACGAAAGTGGTGGCATCCTCGCAAGCCCGATCCCGATGTCCGGGGTGGTGCAATAGGAGCAGTGTCTCAGTGCAGTCTTCTTTGGTTCCTCCGCTCTTACGCCTCTGCTGGCTCTTACGGTTCGGCCGGTCCATCGACTTCTTACAGGTCTTCCTCTTGATGTCTTCTTCGTGATCGTGTCGTCCATAAAGAGTTTCTTCTAATATGGCGATCCTTTCTTGACTCTCGAAGAGTCTCATAGAGTACACTCCAGCTCTGTCGCGGCTAACTCAACGATTCTTCTGACGTGGCCGGCCGGGCAAGATGCACTGCGGTGGCGTTGTCTTCTCCTTTGTAGGCGGAAAGCGTGCGGCAAGATCCACGTCGGAAGTGCGGGGATGTAGCGGAAAAGCGTGTCACGAAGCTCTCGAGTAGATGTTGAAGATCCTCGGGATGGCAAGGCGTGAAGACTCTGGATTGCTTCAATCCAAATACTCCTTGAGTGAGATGTTCGATGGTTTGCTCGCCTTGGTGTTCTTCTGGCGTGAAGCGGTCAAATGGCGATCACTCCACGATCTCGGCCGTTCACAATCCAAGCATTGCCACGGTACAATGGACGATCGAACCCTCCAAGTACTTGTAGCAACTTCCAAAGCTCGTGGCAAGTCCTCCCTTGCGCTCTCCATAACTCTGAAGCCGAGGCATCTGTCAAGATGGACAAGGATATGAAAACAACTTTAAAGCAATGGGAGAGAAAGAATTTCAGCAATAGTTGAGTCAAGAGAGACATGAGATGAGTTAAGGAGTTCAATTAATCTTGCAAGTAAATTTTGCTTTAGAAAATAGTTTGGACTCACTAAGAGCGGCCAATCTAACTAGGGTCAAGACCTACGATCGAGTATGGCTCGATACCACCTCTGTCGGGACCCAAATATGCAAATCTGGACCCTCTGTGTATTACGCACTAGTCGGGGATCACGCTAGTGCACACAGTGTCAACATTGATGAAATATCACATCCATACAACGAATATAAGAAAAAGCAGTACTTTAAATAACAAATAAGCTGTTGGGACCTTATGGTGAGTTTACATTTATTAAGCCATGCAAGGTGACAATAAAGAAATAAAGCTGCAATGAAACAAAATAAACTCCGGTAGGCTCCCATCAATTTACCACAGGCAACTGACTGGGATCAAGACCCTAACGTTCAACCTTCGTAGAACTCTTCTTCAAAAGCAGGCGATGTGTGAGACCCTCAATTATTGAAATGTGTCTTATTAAAATTATACTGATAGCATAATTCTTATTTAAGGAACAGTGCAAATCCTTTATTAAGAATCATACTAAAAGCATAATGATAACAAGTAACAATTTCAACATTCGAGGTTCTCGGATATATGTCATGCAATATTTCCCGAGATCGATGAATATTGCACATATATCCTAAAGCAACATTGCATCAATCACATACAAGTCATACATTCACATAATTATACATCAATACTTACATCACTACTTTCGGTTGCTACAGGACCGAATAAAACAGATGACCTTGGGTCATTAACAAAAAGAGCAACAGCGGAAACGAAAACATAAAAGCAAAACCACCAATGGCCCCATTATCCATGAGCTATTGCGTGGAGGCTAGAACTAGCATTACTCGTTAGCGTCACCCGGTCGGCGCTAACGGGCATCTCATAAAGATATCCATCCTCACGCAACAAGAGGTCATAAACCACGAGTACGAAAGGTACTCAGCAAGTCTTACACAAACTAATAAAAGAAAGTGTTTAGAAGAACCTATACAAAGGAATAGAATTTTATATGCATAAGGTTATCAACAGAAGGCTTAAATGGTTCAATTTGCATAAAGCGATACATATTAACCTACCATTGCTAAATTTTGACAAAGCAATTTTGATAATTCAATTTGGACTAAAAGCAGTAAGTTATTGAACATAAGCATAAGCGAGTATCAATAATAATCACCGATCATTACCAAACCAATCATGACCCTCCTCATGCGAAATTAAAATTTCCAAAACCCAAATGAGAGCAAATTCTATCTGGTGACATCAATCCAAGCGTTGCGTGCAGTGGACACGGCTATTCGAATAGTTTTAATCCTGCGGGTGTACATCTTTACCCACATGACTTAGTTGGCGTAGCCCCTAGGATAATAGCACCTTGCCTTTGGTATGCGGTAGGGTAAACTAAGATTGGTATTTTCAACAAGTTAACACTATTGAGTTGGATGACCCATGTGGCCGATCCCGCTTAAACAACGGTGATAGCATATATTCAGCAGAGGTTCACATGTTTATGCAGGAATGCCGGCCAGTCAATTAAATGCAAACTCGTGTTAGCCACACATATTACACATGATCGGGCCACGAAGTGCGTACATGCGATGTAACACATCTCGCCCTTACCCTTCTAAGAACATCGATATCGATATAAGTTCCACATGGCATACGACACGGCCGAAGACTTAAGCATCTATGCCATATGAAATCAATACACATGTCCTTACTCTCTGTATCCAACTCAATAATATTAACCCTTTACTTAACCAAGCAGCGCCCATACTTTGCATGTGGAAATGCGTTGGTGCTTGAATTGGGCGTCGAGTTGATCCTTAATCAACCAGACAAGACATCCACATTTCCCATTCTCGTGCACTAGGCACCATCACTAGCATCCACTTGTCGATTTGAATTAAGTTTAACCACAAGATTTAGATTCATATCATATTTAAAAAGCTGAACAAAGAATCAATGAAATAAAAATGTATTTGTTGTTCCCAGGTTTGACAAGATAAGCTGTCAAACATTACCGTTCTATGGATTTGCATGGCTAAGCAAAATTGAAAATTTAGTATTATATCACCACAAACTATCGTAGGTTGAGTGTATGATCAATTCAAGGTAAGCCATAAGTTTTGGTCATAGCTAACTAGGAGCAGAACATAAATAGTCTTTTAGAAAATTGCATGCAACGATGTCCTTTGTATTTTATAAATCTCTGATTCAAAAGATTAGGATCAACATAGTGCGAGAGAGGAAGCTTGCCTTGGTAATAATAGATAACCTCTTGTTCGAGTTACGGTGGCTCAACAAAAGATTCAACAATCTCGGAAGAACCGATTATCTAGAACACAAAAGTCAATGAATAGCAAGAAAATGGCAAAGATCAAAATGCAGAAAAGAGTGCATGATCAATAGCTCAATGCATATTTAACAACATGCTTAAGTCATATCTTACTCAAGGACACTACCCCATATATAATAACTAATACATTTGCTATCAGAATATACTGGGTTAGAAAGGCATTACAGGTTCAGATTTGATTAGTAAAGAACTAGAGTTTCAAATTTCAAAATCTGAAATTTAACTTAACACTTGCACTCTTTACTAGAAGGAATAGAGGCCAACAAAAGATTGCATGTGGTCGGCATGACCACCAGTAGTAGCTAAACTGAAATGGAAAACAGAAAAGCTACACTTTCAGTTTTAGCAAAAACTAGAAATCTAGATAGATTGCAAAGAAAGAGTTAGATGTTTCATTAGATTAAGAGAGAATGATGTTTTGATAAAGCTACAACTAAATGGGCAATATTTAAAACCTACTCATCACATAGCATCAGCTAACACTCCCTAGCAGCAAGATCAAAATCTGGACTACAGGTTTCAGACTTTTGACAAAACCGAAAACTGGGCAGAATTTCAAAAATCGGATTGAGGAACTAGGGCATTAGAAGAAAATGATATTCTGGACTAATTCCCAACTAAATGAGAAATATACTAAGTCTAATTCATCTCCTACTATCAGCTATCAACCAACATCAATTTCGTTTAGTACTCTGATTTGAGTTTAGCAAAAATGAAATATGGATAGATTGCAAAATAAAGCTTTGCTGATTTTGCTTTGAACCAAGCAATGAGTTTATTTAGATAACTAGATAATGAGTAAAACTTAAAGCCTAGCATACTATTTAGCATCAAATACTAGTAGACATCAAGATTTGAGGCTTACAAGGTAAAGCAAAAATCAGATTTTGGAAATCTGAAAATGCGGACAGATTTAGAGATGCCAACTTGAAGCTTCATTAGACTATAACAAATTGACATACAAGATGGAGTTATAGCTAGATAAGTACCTATACATGTTTAACTTATCACCTAGCATCCCTTAACACTGATTAGCACATTTGACTCAACCAAAGCAGAATTTTCAGATTTGTCAAAGCGAAAGCTGCAATTCATAAATGTAAACTTGCTACTTCATTTGACTCAAAGAAAATAATATTTCAGATCAAGCTACATCTAAAGAGTATGCTTGAAAGTCTAACTCCTCACCATCATTAGCTAACCTCAACTACGGGTTTGGTTCAAGCAGAATGCGGTTTTGGTTTTACGAAAGCTGAGCAGGACAAACACCAAATGCAAAATCTTTGAGTTAAAAGATCACAAGTAAAGTGCTATACTTTAGCTTAGGGTATTCCTAATTAGATTAGGAAGTTAACCCACCATTTGCTAACAGATAATTGACAAGAAAAATGATGTTCTTTGTGCACTACTAGCCCAGTAGAAAGCTGGACAATGCAGTAATTTGAAAAGATTCTTGATTTCAATTTTTGCGTGTCTTGCTAGTATAACCGAAAATGGGCGATTGCTGTACCGACCACTTAATGACCTCTAGCAACAATTGAAGTGCTGCTACTAACGATTCTCGAGGTTCAAATAAGACCTAAATAAATTTGAAAAGAGACAAGAGAAACCCTAGACCTTGCAATGATATGAAAGACCAGAAAAGCTACAAAAACAAAAGTTTTGTCAAGACAAAACTTGAGCACCACATGCACACAGAAGTGATTTAGATCAGCTATTGAGTCTCCTAAGAATATCAAGAAGAAAAGACATAAGATCATGTCTTACCATTCTGACTAGAGGAGAAAATGAAATCTTTAATTTGAACAAGAAAGCTTTGAAAACCACTTCCCTTCAAAAGCAGGAAAACCCCAAGCAATATTCTAACCAGTTCGGTTCACTGGGAGCTGCTCCATTTTCACTGATAAGGAAGAAGGCATGAGCAGCAGTATGAGCAGCACTTGCAATCTAGAATGGCAGGAGACTAACACTAAGGCTTGGGAAAGGGTTAAAGCTCCAGAGCAAAGGAGAGGATTCTAGAGATCTTGGAGGTTGTCCTTTGACTTGCCAAGATTCTTTGAAAAAGAGGTGCGCTTTGCCCTTGCATGTAGAAAGAGAGAGAGGAGAAGAGATCAGCTACTTGATCTGTTGCATCTTGGTCAAAGCATTGCTGCCCAACCGACAAGAAGGAAAAGAAAAGAACTAGCACTATTCTTTGCCTTGCATTGAGACTTCTTTGCAATTTGCATTGCTCTCCGACCAATGAAAGGAAAGAAAAGCAATTTCTTCTTTGTCTTTGAAGTTCTTTGCTCTGCTTTGGTTGCTATACCCAGCCGAAGAAAGAAGAGAGAAAAGAGATCAGCTGTTTTGCTCTCAGCCAAAAGAAGAAAGGGATGGAATAGAGATTAGCTGCAGCTGCTCTGTGTTGCATTGATGGCAATGACAAGGAAGCAACAAAAATTCAAAGAAAACCGACCACTTAATCAAAAATGGATGGCTGAGATTGAAGGAGACAAAAAGAAATAGCAAATCAATATTTTGGATTGTAACAACATATCTAAGTTTTCAAATAAACAGTGATGTTATGTTTTAACATCTTGCTACTGTTTATTAAAACTGGGCTGTTACAAACCTACCCCCCTTAAGAGAATCTCGTCCCGAGATTTCGGACAGTTCAAAAGTTGCAAAGGAATTCAGCTGAAATGGTTCTTTCTGGAGATAAAACACATGTTGTTTTGATTTCCGATAAAGATAGCAAAGAAAGATTCTAATAGACAACATAGTGTTGTTATTACATCCTTCTTTTACACTGCTTTGTTTAACCTTGCCTTTCTTGACTCAAAGGCAATTTTTAAACAGCGAAAAGATGGGGGTGTTCAATCCTCATCAGATCTTCACGCTCCCACGTGGCTTCATCTTCTGAATGATTAGCCCACTGAACTTTTAAGAACTTGACGGTGCGGTTTCTTGTTCTGCGTTCCATTTCATCAAGAATACGCACCGGTTGCTCTTGATAGGAAAGATCTGGTTGGAGATCAAGATGCTCATAAGCAGTGGCCTCGGTAGGAATACGAAGGCATTTCTTCAGCTGAGAAATATGAAAAGTATCATGCACTGCTGAGAGAGACTCAGGTAGCTCTAATTGATAAGCTACAGCTCCTCGTTTTGCAATGATTCGGAAGGGTCCGATATAACGAGGTGCTAGCTTTCCTTTCACCTGAAAGCGATGAGTGCCCTTCATCGGTGATACTTTGAGGTAGACATAATCATCTACTTCAAAACTTAACTCACGTCGACGATGGTCAGCATAGCTCTTTTGGCGAGGCGGCGGTTTTGATCGGTCTCGAATCGAGACGAACTTGCTCTTGGCTTCTATTACCAAATCGGACCATAAAATGGTCTTTCACGGACTTCGGACCAATTCAATGGAGTCCTACAAGCTCTTCCATACAAGGCTTCAAAGGTGACATTTGAATACTTGCTTGATAGCTATTATTGTAGGAAAACTCCACATACGGCAAAGATTTTTCCCGATTCTTGCCATATGATAGCACACGAGCTCTAAGAAGATCTTCCATCACTTGATTTACCCTTTCGGTTTGACCACTAGTTTGAGGATGATAAGCGATCTTGAAAGAGTTCGATCCCCATGGCTTGATGGAGACAATTCGAAATGAGATGTGGCGAGGTCCACGATGCGAGACAATGACTTTTGGAACACCATGGAGACAAACAATCTTAGCAATATACAACTCGCTAGCGCTTGCCATTGAAAATGGTTTTGCGAGAATAAAATGAGCCACTTTAGTTAGGCGATCAATGATCACCCAAATGGCATCAAACCCATTACGAGTTTTGGAAGTCCGGTAACAAAATCCATCTGACTTCTTCCCATTTCCATTTTGGAATAGGCAAAGGTGAAGGGTACCAGCGAGGTTTTAAGTGCTCGGCTTTAACCCTTTGGCAAATATCGCACTCGACAACATCTTGAGCAATTTGCCTTTTCATCTGCTCCACCAAAATGTCTTCTTCAAGTCTGGTACATCTTAGTACTTCGGGATGTATAGAAAACTTGGAATTATGAGCTTCTTTGAGAATTAGCTCTCTCAGCGAGAATTTGAAGGTACCACCAAGCGATTGCGATCTGAAGGAGACCACTGGCATCTTGAGAGAATTCGATGGCTTTACGCCTTCAAATTTTCCTTGATTTCGCTACTTCGGCATCGGTTTTACGAGCTTTGGATCGATCTTGAGGTTGACTTCACTTCAAAGCGACAAGAAATCCATCGCTACCATTTGAGACTTAAGCGTGAAAATCAGCACATAAGCTCTTAGCGAGGAGTTGTTGATAAGCAATTGCAATGTGACTTTACTGCTTAAAGCATCGGCCACAACATTGGCTTTGCGGGATGGTAGTGAATACCCATATCGTAGTCCTTGATCAATTCAAGCCATCTTCTTTGCCTCATATTGAGGTCCACTTGAGTGAATATATATTTGAGCTTTTATGATCGGTATATATTTATAGCGATTACGAGAAGGTAATGTCGCCAAATCTTTAATGCATGGACTACGACGCCAATTCCAAATCATGAGTAGGATAATTCACCTCATGAGGTTATAGCTACTGGATGCATATGCCACAACTCGGCCTTCTTGCATAAGTACGGCCAAGTCCATGGCGAGAGCGCATCACAATAGATATCAAAAGTCTTATGGATATCGGAAGAGTGAGAACAGGAGCTTGATCGGGAGCTTTCTCGAGTCGGAAGCTGTTTTCACACTCCATTGACCAAAAGAATTTGTTCTCCTTCTTTAGAAGGTGGGTCGAGGCCTAGAAATTTTAGAAGTTTTCAATGAAGCAAGCGGTAATAACCCGCAAGTCAAGAAAACTCGAACTTCATGAACATTTCGAGGTGCTTCGGTCCAATACATCTTGTATCTTCTTTGGGATCAAGCGTAATACCTCCTTGAGATAATACATGTCCCAAGAATGCAACTTGTTTGAGCGAAAGCACACTTGCTAAATTTAGCATCGGTGATGCTTGCGAAGTGTATCTAGCACAAGTCTCAAATCTTGATCATGCTCTTGGCGGACTTGGAATAGATAAGAATGTCGTCAATAAACACAACAACAAACTTATCCAAGAATTCCATGAAGTGAATTCATAAGATTCATAAAATAATTTGGAGCATTGGTTAGGCCAAAGGACATGACGGTATATTCATATAACCCATAGCGAGTAGAGAATCTTTGTCTTTGGAATGTCCTCGGCTCTAACCTTGATCGATGATAGCCGATCGCAAATCAATCTTAGAAAAGACACGGGCTCGATCAAGCGGTCAAGCAGATCATCGATTCGAGGTAAAGGATATTTGTTTTTGATAGTGACTTCATTTAACGGACGGTAATCCACACACATCAGTAAAGTCTTGTCTTTCTTTTGGACAAAGATGGCGGGCATCCCCATGGTGAGGAACTTCGGTCGAATGAATCCTTTGTCAAGCAATTCTCGATTGTTTCTTCAATTCAAACAACTCATTAGAAGGCATGCGATAAGGTCTTCTCGATATGGGAGCAGTACCAGGAACTAGTTCAATCACGAACTCCACTTCCCGATCTGGTGGCATACCGGGAAGGTCTTCAGGAAAAACGTCCGGATATTCACATACTAACCGGTACTGACTCCAAAGTAGGGGTGGTATCCATTTTCATCGCACCCAGATGAGAATGAACCGTTCTAGATTGAAAAATGGTGAAAGGCCATTTTATTAGTAGCGGATATGGTTCGTTGAGCACAATTAATTTGCCCCAGATTCTTGGTCAACCAATCCATTCCCAAAATAACATCTATCCCTTGTGAATTTATCACAATCAGGTCTGCCCAAAAATCTACCCCTTCAATAATGATATTGACATTAAGGCAGATTTGATCAGTTAAAAATACCGACCAGGCGAATGAATAATATGAGGTGGATGAAGATGATGCATAACTAGCGATGTTGAGTAGCAAGCGCCTACTAACAAAAGAATGGGATGCTCGAGTCAAATAAAGCGATGGCGAGCTGGAATTAACTAGGAGCATACCAAGGATAACCCAGTGCCTCGTAGCTTCTTCAAAGATTAATTGATTTTACGGCCGTGGTGGGCTGGATCGAGCTTAGCAATTGCCTTTGGAGAAGGTGCGGGGCGAACAAGAGTGGAGATGGTGAGCAGTGGCAACCCCTTTGCCTTAGCAAAACAACGATTTGCAAAATGCCGGCGTCCACAATGATAGCATATCACACGGCACGACATTGATGGCGGCGGTGGTGCGTGTCCACTAGGTCGGGGGCCCGAGAAGGTGGCGGTGGGCGAAAAGCAAACACTGGCGCCACAGGTGGAACCAAATGGCGCCGGAAAGGTGAGGCCGCCGAGACGCGATCGGTGAGCAGCTCTTGGATGCGAATTGGGTAACCTTTGCGCTTCGCGACTCTTCCAATGCCTTGCTTTTAGTTTGACAATAATGGCTTTGTCCACAAGATGTTGGAAATTTCGAAATCTTGTACCGCCAAAGCCAAGCTGCAACTCTTGGATAAACCATTCATGAAAGCGGTTTCGACGACGGCGTCCGTCGAAACATCGTCGAGCATACCGAGCAAGAAAATTAAACTCATGAAGGTACTCGGTCGCGATTTTCGCCCTTGAGAGGCGAGAAATTCCTGCTTTGCTTGAGCATCATCACTCCCTCGGTATATGGGCCTCGCGAAAGGCCTCCATGAACTCAAGCGGTAGGAGTATATCCGTGGGTTGGATAGCGGATAATTATCCCACCAATTGCTAGCCGGCCCAGTCAAGCGGTAGCTAGCATCTGGGACCTTCTCCCTTCGAACAACTGGGCAATGGTCGACTTCTTTTAATCTCCTTAAGCCAATCCTCTGCCTCCAAAGGATCACAGGAGCTAGAGAATTTGGTGGATTAGTCATTGAAAGTCGACAAGACTTCCACGCCCATCTGGAACTCTGCTCTACCGGTGGTGGAGTGATGGAAGAGGTATTGAGCGCAATCTGCTCCAAGATGCGCGTCTGGTCCATGCGGTTGCGCTCAATTTGCATGAGCACATCCGCCATAGTGGGTGGTGGAGGAAGCTCCTCTTCCTGCCTACCACCTTGCGGACCATGGGATCCGGAAGGGTCCGTCTGCTCCCCCCAGTCGAAGAGCAGGGGTGGAGAACCTCTCCTCTTGTTGTGTTCGCGATCAGTGGTTGGTCTGTCATCCTGTTGCCATATAATGGTTAACATTATAACAAGGATACACTCGTGCTAACACATACAAGCTTTGGAGAAAGAAAATAATTAAATACTAAACCTAAGCATGCAGTATGTCATGATATGCAACCAATTAACACCAAAAACAACGCACAAATTACAATAAAAAGATGCGGCTTCCATTCCATGAAATATCGACTGAACAAAGACTATAACACACTCAATTACAACCAAAAGTCGCATCCACTTTATTAATAGTTAACAGAAACATGTTATACCCAAAATACACAAGTCGGCCACTACCTCACCATGTTTTAAAATACAAGCGTTAGCACACAATATTTTTCTGGACATAGGCTATGCTATTACACACTACTTAATAGACAACTACTAGCCTATTACACAACTAAAGCCGATTACATCCTTGAGTCCTAAACATGGTCGTCTCGGTTAAAATTCACGGAAACTCATTTAGCAAATGAGCCTCGGGTGAACCGATATCTAAAGGGTTCGATGGGCTAATGAGGCGAGTGGGAGAACCCAACGGCAGATGATGTCCCCAGAGTGAGTAGGCGAGTGCGAGGAAATCCGGCGAGACATCACGGCACGGCGACACCGACCAAAAGCAGGAACGGTCAGGAACTTACGAAGTCGCCATCCTTGGAAGTGCGATGGCGGTGGTGGAATCTCATTG
Source organism: Hsuehochloa calcarea (assembly GCA_036346395.1). Taxonomy (NCBI): domain Eukaryota; kingdom Viridiplantae; phylum Streptophyta; class Magnoliopsida; order Poales; family Poaceae; genus Hsuehochloa; species Hsuehochloa calcarea. The sequence continues at coordinate 24,495,737 of CM070604.1, read as the reverse complement.
TTGCCATAAAGCGCGTTACGAGGAGCGGTTTGTGACAACACCAAGCCTCAAATATTCTTGTGCCTCGTGCAAGCGATGGCGGGTCTCCCATAACTTCGTGCGAGGCGGTGATAGGTTTGGGCCATGATACGGACCAACCTAGCTAACTTCAGCGTGCGTATGGGTCCTCTCAAGCGTATCTCATCAAGCGTAATCACATCCGATCTAGGGCCTTGCTTTGGGAAGTGCACATAGGGTGGGTGAGACAGCTCAGTCAAGTCATGTGAAGGAGGCTCATCATCCTCTGTGCGACTTCTGCCGCGACCATAGACTTCGGAGGTGGCACTTATGGATCGATGGGAACACTACCCACCACACATCAGCGATCACATTAATGATAGCTTGGTACTCTTCCATACCGGGCCCTCGGTCTCTCGGTAGATGGCATACTCTGGTGATAAGTGAAATTAGCTCGCCACATCATGTCTCAGTAAAGGTGAAACCCGTCCACACCTTGGTGAGTCTCCTTAATCAAATACCGACCACTCATCTACGGATAAAAGACAAGGTAGGTAAGAAAGCTGATCTTAAAAAAATCAAAAGAAGGGTAGATAAAATTGATACTAAAAGAAGATAAGAAGTAAAAACTGACATGCTTAGATCTTTTAGAAATTAATTATGTTAAAATAGTATCACAGAGACTCACTAAAGGCAACAACCATGCTAATTCTATCCTCTGAGGCAAGCGTATGCTCGATACCATATTTGTGAGACCCTCAATTATTGAAATGTGTCTTATTAAAATTATATCGATAGCATAATTCTTATTTAAGGAGCAGTGCAAATCCTTTATTAAGAATCATACTAAAAGCATAATGATAACAAGTAACAATTTCAACATTCGGGTTCTCGGATATATGTCATGCAATATTTCCCGAGGATCGATGAATATTGCACATATATCCTAAAACAACATTGCATCATTCACATACAAGTCATACATTCACATAATTATACATCAATACTTACATCACTACTTTCGGTTGCTACGGGACCGAATAAAGCAGATGACCTTGGGTCATTAACAAAAAAACAACAATGAAACGAAAACATAAAAGCAAAACCACCAATGGCCCCATTATCCATGAGGCTATTGCGTGGAGGCTAGAACTAGCATTACTCGTTAGCGTCACCCGGTCGGCGCTAACGGGCATCTCATAAAGATATCCATCCTCACGCAACAAGAGGTCATAAACCACGAGTACGAAAGGTACTCGGCAAGTCTTACACAAACTAATAAAAGAAAGTGTTTAGAAGAACCTATACAAAGGAATAGAATTTTATATGCATAAGGTTATCAACGAGAAGGCTTAAATGGTTCAATTTGCATAAGCGATACATATTAACCTACCATTGCTAAATTTTGACAAAGCAATTTTGATAATTCAATTTGGACTAAAAGCAGTAAGTTATTGAACATAAGCATAAGCGAGTATCAATAATAATCACCGATCATTACCAAACCAATCATGACCCTCCTCATGCGAAATTAAAATTTCCAAAACCCAAATGAGAGCAAATTCTATCTGGTGACATCAATCCAGCGTTGTCGTGGCAGTGGACACGGCTATTCGAATAGTTTTAATCCTGCGAGGTGTACATCTTTACCCACATGACTTAGTTGGCCGTAGCCCCTAGGATAATAGCACCTTGCCTTTGGTATCTTGGCGGGTAAACTAAGATTCGGTATTTTCAACAAGTTAACACTATTGAGTTGGATGACCCATGTGGCTGATCCGCTTAAACAACGGTGATAGCATATATTCAGCAGAGGTTCACATGTTGTACGAGGAATGCCGACCAGTCAATTAAATGCAAACTCGTGTTAGCCACACATATTACACATGATCGGGCCTGAAGGTGCGTACATGCGATGTAACACATCTCGCCCTTACCCTTCTAAGAACATCGATATCGATATAAGTTCCACATGGCATACGACACGGCCGAAGACTTAAGCATCTATGCCATATGAAATCAATACACATGTCCTTACTCTCTGTATCCAACTCAATAATATTAACCCTTTACTTAACCAAGCAGCGCCCATACTTTGCATGTGGAAATGCGTTGGTGCTTGAATTGGGCCGTCGAGTTGATCCTTAATCAACCGGACAAGACATCCACATTTCCCATTCTCGTGCACTAGGCACCATCACTAGCATCCACTTGTCGATTTGAATTAAGTTTAACCACAAGATTTAGATTCATATCATATTTAAAGAAACTGAACAAAGAATCAATGAAATAAAAATGTATTTGTTGTTCCCCGGGTTTGACAAGATAAGCTGTCAAACATTACCGTTCTATAATTTGCATGGCTAAGCAAAATTGAAAATTTAGTATTATATCACCACAAACTATCGTAGGTTGAGTGTATGATCAATTCAAGGTAAGCCATAAGTTTTGGTCATAGCTAACTAGGAGCAGAACATAAATAGTCTTTTAGAAAATTGCATGCAATGATGTCTTTGTATTTTATAAATCTCTGATTCAAAAGATTAGGATCAACATGAGTGCGAGAGAGGAAGCTTGCCTTGGTAATAATAGATAACCTCTTGTTCGAGTTACGGTGGCTCAACAAAAGATTCAACAATCTCGGAAGAACCGATTATCTAGAACACAAAAGTCAATGAATAGCAAGAAAATGGCAAAGATCAAAATGCATAAAAGAAGTGCATGATCAATAGCTCAATGCATATTTAACAACATGCTTAAGTCATATCTTACTCAAGGACACTACCCCATATATAATAACTAATACATTTGCTATCGAGAATATAATGGGTTAGAAAGGCATTCTGAGTTGATTTGATTAGTAAAGAACTAGAGTTTCAAATTTCAAAATCTGAAATTTAACTTAACACTTGCACTCTTTACTAGAAGGAATAGAGGCCAACAATAGGTTGCATGTGGCGGCATGACCACCAGTAGTAGCTAAACTGAAATGGAAAACAGAAAAGCTACACTTTCAGTTTTAGCAAAAACTAGAAATCTAGATAGATTGCAAAGAAAGAGTTAGATGTTTCATTAGATTAAGAGAGAATGATGTTTTGATAAAGCTACAACTAAATGGGCAATATTTAAAACCTACTCATCACATAGCATCAGCTAACACTCCCTAGCAGCAAGATCAAAATCTGGACTACAGGTTTCAGACTTTTGACAAAACCGAAAACTGGGCAGAATTTCAAAAATCGGATTGAGGAACTAGGGCATTAGAAGAAAATGATATTCTGGACTAATTCCCAACTAAATGAGAAATATACTAAGTCTAATTCATCTCCTACTAACAGCTATCAACCAACATCAATTTCGGTTTAGACTGCTACAGTTTCAGGTTTAGCCAAAACTGAAATATGGATAGATTGCAAAATAAAGCTTTGCTGATTTTTGCTTTGAACCAAGCAATGAGTTTATTTAGATAACTAGTTAAAGAGTAAAGCTTAAAGCCTAGCATACTATTTAGCATCAAATACTAGTAGACATCAAGATTTGAGGCTTACAAGGTAAAGCAAAAATCAGATTTTGGAAATCTGAAAATCTGGACAGATTTAGAGATGCCAACTTGAAGCTTCATTAGACTATAACAAATTGACATACAAGATGGAGTTATAGCTAGATAAGTACCTATACATGTTTAACTTATCACCTAGCATCCCTTAACACTGATTAGCACATTTCACTCAACCAAAGCAGAATTTTCAGATTTGTCAAAAGCGAAAGCTGCATGCATTCATAAATGTAAACTTGCTACTTCATTTGACTCAAAGAAAATAATATTTCAGATCAAGCTACATCTAAAAGAGTATGCTTGAAAGTCTAACTCCTCACCATCATTAGCTAACCTCAACTACCAGGTTTGGTTCAAGCAATGCGGTTTGATTTTTTTGGCTGAGCAGGACAAACACCAAATGCAAAATCTTTGAGTTAAAAGATCACAAGTAAAGTGCTATACTTTAGCTTAGGGTATTCCTAATTAGATTAGGAAGTTAACCCACCATTTGCTAACAGATAATTGACAAGAAAAATGATGTTCTTTGTGCACTACTAGCCCAGTAGAAAAGCTGGACAATGCAGTAATTTGAAAAGATTCTTGATTTCAATTTTTGCGAGTGTCTTGCTAGTATAACCGAAAATGGGCGATTACGGACCGACCACTTAATGACCTCTAGCAACAATTGAAGTGCTGCTACTAACGATTCTCGAGTTCAAATAAGACCTAAATAGGTGAAAAGAGACAAGAGAAACCCTAGACCTTGCAATGATATGAAAGACCGAAAAGCTACAAAACAAAAGTTTTGTCAAGACAAAACTTGAGCACCACATGCACAAGAAGTGATTTAGATCAGCTATTGAGTCTCCCAAGAATATCAAGAAGAAAAGACATAAGATCATGTCTTACCATTTCTGACTAGAGGAGAAAATGAAATCTTTAATTTGAACAAGAAAGCTTTGAAAACCACTTCCCTTCAAAGCAGGAAAACCCCAAGCAATATTCTAACGATTCGGTTCTTTGGGAGTGCTCCATTTTCAGCGATAAGGAAGAAGGCATGAGCGGCGATATGAGCAACACTTGCAATCTAGAATGGCGGAGACTAACACTAAGGCTTGGGAAGGTTAAAGCTCGAGCAAAGGAGAGGATTCTAGAGTTCTTTGAGGTGGCAACTTGTCCTTTGCTCTTCACTGGATGGCTTTGACCTTGCCCAGTAGAAAGAAGAGAGGGAAAGAGATCACTCGAGTTGCATGTTGGTCAGTGCACTTTGCTCCCCAACCGACAAGAAGGAAAAGAAAAGAACTAGCACTAAGTGCCTTGCATTGAGACTTCTTTGCTCATTTGCATTGCTCTCGACCAATGAAAGGAAAGAAAACAGAAGGCTTTGTCTTCTTTGTCTTTGAAGTTCTTTGCTCTGCTTTGGTTGCTATACCAGTAGAAGAAAGAAGAGAGAAAAGAGATCACTGCTTTTGCTCTCTCGACCAAAAGAAGAAAGGGATGGAATAGAGATTAGTTGCGGTTGCTCTGTGTTGCATTTGATAGCAATGACAAGGAAGCAACAAAAATTCAAAGAAAACCGACCACTTAATCAAAAATGGATGGTGAGATTGAAGGAGACAAAAGAAATAGCAAATCAATATTTTGGATTGTAACAACATATCTAAGTTTTCAAATAAGCGGTGATGTTATGTTTTAACATCTTGCTCTTATTTATTAAAGCTGAGGTATTACAAATTAACGATGACTCCTCCATACATTGATTTGTTTAGCAAGAGTGAGTACACACCGTACTACATAAGTCATACCACGAATGCATTTATACATGATGGCTTATTCCAAAAATATGGCTTCGTGGTTATTTTTGAAATGCAACATTTGCAATTGAATACCAAATAATAGATTGAAAGCATAATTCAAAACAAATAGACAATAATAAGTTAACAATTGATTTCACAAAGTACAAATAGTCTAATCAAGTTCTTTCACACATTTGAACAAGTTATCTCACGGTGACCCTTCCCAATTGTTTTTATGAAAAACTACCCCTCGTGTGAAATTCAGAGCATGTCCATAGCGAGGACGCGGCTATTCGAATAGATTGGTTTAAACACTCTGCAGAGTTTGTACACTTTACCCACGATGAAACCAACCGGATCGAGTTGATCACAACAAAACCTTTCAGAGACTTCATCTCAAACAATGACACTCTGGTGTGCTTTCACGCAGTCAATTTGTACACATAGCCCTTGGAGCGACACACACCATTGGGCGGGGATGCGATGAACCGTTCCGCGATGTGACATATCACACCTCCACCCCATCACATAGCTTAAATACAACTGAGTTGTCAATGTCAAGACTCCATAACTTACTAAGTCAGGCCCGGACCCATACTAGGCATGTGGTCGCAGTGAAGGCCCAGTTCAATGGCGCACAAAGTTAAGTCCTTAATTGACTAAGGCAAGACTTCCAGTTTTAACCCAAATCACAAAGTTTAATAAGCACACAGCTCCACCATTCACACAGAATCCACCACTTGCCTCTGTAACATCCCAAAATTGGTTTGTGTTTCAAATGTAATAAAAATGAGGAGAAATTAAAACTTTTCTCTGATCTTGATTTTTGTAAGTTCCATAATTTTGTAAAGGAATTATGTGAAATCAAAAATCAAATTATCATTTGGACACCAACACAAGTAGCCTCCATGAAAATCTTGTGCCCAACCTTTGGAAACAATTTTTCTTGGGTCTAGGGTGGATGTTTAACACCTCTGAATTATCTCATGATTTTTAGAAATTATTTGATAATTTTGGAGGCAAGTCAAACTGGTCAAACCCTATTTTCCCTCTTAAGGATTTCTGGAGAATAATTCAGTGCATGAAAATCTCTGAAAATTTTATGGGAGGTTCCTACTTGTGTCAGCAAGCTCCAGTTAAAATTTCATAAATTTTGGAGTTTGTTTGCTACCTCAAATAATTCCTCAAAACTCAGATGTTTAAAATTCAAATTTCTAAGCTGGTTTGCTTTGTTCCTCGGGTTCGAATCGGACTCGGGCTCGAGCCAATGGACTCGGTCCAACCAACTAAGCGCACGGGTGACTCGGTCGGTAGCGGGAGTTGTGAGCCGTTGGATCGACATCGAGCGGCCGAGATCAAGCGCGCGATCGAATCGTTATGTCGAACCGATCTATTTCACCGTCCGATTAATTCCAGCGGTCGCCGTTCGTCGTCTTCCTCCGCTCGCGATTTGGCGAAGTCAAAGTGATGGCGTGCCGCGATGCGCCGGTAGAGCCGATCGCGTCTCCCTTTTGGCCAACGGCTCTGCGCATTATTGCTCCGTCCGCCGCCCCACGGTCGCCGTCTCCCTGCGGATTACACCGCCTCGTCGCCCTCGGCCAACCTTAGCACAGTGCACCACCATTTTCCTTCCCGTTGCTTCTCCCTTGCTTCTCGGCCTATAAGACTCCTCCAGTGGCTTCCTTATCCTCCTTTAAACACCCTCGAGCTCCAGTATTGCTTCTAGTGCACTGAGTGAGCTCCATTTCAAAATTTGCCCCCGGCCGCCATTGTTGAAGCTTCGGATCCTTCGGTGGAAGTGGTGCTCCGGGCTTTCTCTCTCCAAACCCTTGCTCCCTCGGTTACTTGGCATCTCGTAGAGTATTAACCCTCTGTCAATTTGGCTTTTGACAGAAAGGAGCAGCTCAATTTCGGACTTTCCCCAATTCGGCCGAAACAGCTACTCTTCTTCACCCGAGCCAATTCAACTCTCCCCTGTGCGTTCTCTGGGCTCAGGTAACCTCTCTTTAGTCCCTAGTGGCCTGGCACCAGCTCCCTTGAACCGCAGCTGAGCACGTTTGCATTTTTCGTTTTAGTCATTTCGGGTCAGTTCGGTCCTCTCCGGCTTGCCGGCGTTCTGGACCACCTCAGCCAACGCCATTGGTACCATTAGGTGCGCAATGGAGTTTGGGACCCATTTTAGGCGTTTGCTCGCCACCGCGCGGCGAGCCGCCGTGGCGGCCGATCTTCCGTCAAATTTTGTCGGACGAAACTCTGGGGTGAAGTTGAACTTGAGTCGTTGCGGACCGTCGATCCTAAGATCTACGGCCCAAGATTGCGCTGAAATTTGAACTAAACGCACGCCTTGATCCGCGAACCGTCGGATCCCAGATCAACGGCTCGCGTGCGTGGGCGCGTTCGGACCACCGGACGCTTCGGATCCAATGGACCGTCGGATCCTAGATCCACGGCTCTCGTGCGCGTGAACGTTCGGACCACCGAACGCTCTGGGCCACGTGAGCCGTTGGATCCAGATCCAACGGTTGGCGTTTTAGGAATCGCGCGCGCGCGCGTTAGCGCTGGGACGCGGACCGTTGGATCCAAGATCGACGCTCCTCGTTCGGCCACGTCTTTTCTAATTTCTGATTTTTCCCGAACGGATTTATTTATCAACTGAAAAATGTGATAACTTGTAAAATGCATAACTAATTCATTTCAAATCCTTTTCGGTTGATTCGAATTTTGTTGGTTATGTTTTTAACTAAACTTTAATTTAAAAATGTTTCCAACCGCAGTATAGCTCCAGAAAATTTTGCTAATGAATAGTAGCATTTTTTATTTACAAAAGCTGAGAAAAATTGTTTTGGGCATATCTTTGGCATTAAGAATCCAAATCAATTGGTTCTTGTTGCTAAATTCTTTATAAATCATTATCTTGCTACTGTAAAATTTTTAGCATTTTTGGAGAAGGTTTATCTTTGGGTCTTTGCATTTTATTCGCTCTTATCGTTTGGTTCTCGCTTTTCGTTAGGATCAGAAGAGCACGTTGACCATATTGTTGATCCTCAAGACACATTGACCCACAAGAAGGTGCAAACAATTTGATCATGTTAATCCTATTATTTTACAAGTTTAATATTTTGAATTCAAGCGTATGTATGCATTGCTACTTTGTGTTAAATTATGGTTAGTTGATCCTATAGTTGCATAACCTGTAGGATGTTGTTTAATCTCTACTACTTGAGCCTAGGTTATTTCTTTGTGATTAGAGTTCGATGGATGAACTCTTGTCACTTAGTAGAATACGAATCGTTGTGCTTAGCCATGCCTAGTTCGGTAGCTTTGGGCGATCATCGACTTAGTCGATGGTCTTGATCACACAAAAATTATTATTCTTCCATTATGTCCAGCACTTTGTGCTTTGTTAATTTTGTAAAGTCAAAAATCTGAAAATGGAAAAATTGATTTGGACTTGGGCAAGTGGTTGGATGGTGGGTTATCGGGTTTGTGGATGTCTTGCCTAAGTCAACAAGGACCGAACATCTTGTGTCACACTCTCCAAGCATTTTTGCGTGCTAACCACGCGAGAGGGATATGGGACCTCTCTTGACTAAGTACTTTGGCGTGTGTTATCTCCGAGTCGCAGGAGGGGGTTGTGTGTGTTGTGTGAAAAAGGATATGTGTTCTTGTGTTGGGTGTGCGGTGGTGGAGATTCCGGGTAGGCTCTCCACCTCGAGGAGCATTGTAGTTGTCCAAGGCTTTACCTGCGACGGGTAGTTGACCGAGGCTTTACAATGACTCCGACACAACGTATGGGTTTCTATCCATACGGGCGACTCGTAGTTAATGCACAATACTGGAAATGTCTCGTAGGACTTAGGTCTTGTAGGCATACCAAAGGAAGTATGCTAATCATGTGGCAAAAGGCGATGCAGCGTGTGGGTACATTGGTACACCCCTGCAGGGTATAAAACTATTCGAATAGCCTCGTCCTAGGTTATGGACACGCTTGGTTAGGTTTTGCAAGAGTTAGACTTCAACCTTTTAAACTAAAATTTGACATGGTTGGTATGAATGGGTAATTCATGCTATTGTTGTGGTGACTAAGGGTTTGGTCACTTCCAGGATTGTTGTTGTTCTCTATCTACTGTTATATTGTTGTCATTTACGATTATTTAAACATTAAAAACCGATTTGTCAACTTGCTTTTAAATGTATTACATTATTGCAAATGGAAACTTGCTTTATGCTAAAATGAAACATCTGACCTACTTTTGATTAAGCTTGCATGTAGTATATGTACAGTTTGTTATTCCACATGTAAGTCTTATGAGTACATTCAAAGTACTCATGGCTTTTGCCTTTGCTTTTGTTTGGGAGAGGAAGGTGAGCCCCAAGGGCCTCACTTTTGTGAGTTGTCTTTGTGGGTTGACGACTAGCTTTGGCGGTCGTCGGTTGCCTTGTGGGTTAAAGGCACACCGATTGGCTCTTTTGTTGTAGCCATCTTATGGCACTTTTGCTTCATTGTTTAATTATTATTGTCTCTTTTATTGTTGGCCGGTTGGCCTCTCTTTTGTAATAACTATCTTTTATTAATGTTATTCCTGTTCTGTTTTGCTTCGGTTCTATATGAATGAATGGAATTGATGCATGGACTTTGTAAAGAGGTGTGTATACTGCATTTCTGGGAAGTATACATGTCTCGAGTCTCGGATTATCTGATTTATGATGCTAGGACCAAGTGGCTGGTTAAGCATTACAAGCCGGATAAACCGGGGTCTCACAAGGTTTGGTATCAGAGCCATACTGACCGTAGTAACCCAAGTTGGTCGTCTTTAGGATATTTTGGAAAACCCTAATTTCAAAGTATCAAATGATTTTTGAAAGCTTAAGGAATTCTCAGATTTTATTCCTTACCTATCTTAGCTTTCTCCTCTCATCTTACTCTAATTTGAGTTTGAAAATTGTTTACCTCTCCTTTTCAAAGATAGTGTTATCGATTAAATGGGTTTTGGGAACCACTGAGTTTGGCAAATTGGAGTGCTTAGGGTTTTGAAGTTTCTGGACTGAAGGTTTCGGCTAGAGGCTTGGATGCGGAATCTGGACTGCACGCTTCAATTTCCAGACAGCGAGCTCAATGGTTTCTGATAGGACCACTGAGCTTGGCAAATTGAAGTGTGCCAGATTTTGAAGTTTCTAGAATGGAAGACTTCGACTGGAGCTTGGATGCAAAATCACTAAAGCAACTTCAATTTCCGGACAGCAAGCTCGATGGTTCCTAATAGGGTAGAAAATGAGAGGGTAATCAACTAAAACTTGTGGGTTTAAAAGGGTAAGATGTGATACTAGTTAGCTATGTATCTAACACTATTTTCGCTGATTTAGCCTTGATCTTAAGTGGTATTAGATCTTACCTTGATCTTCTGATTTTTATCTTCTCAATCAATTACTCGTTCATTCAATACGGGTTAGTTGCATTGAGAGGTTGAGCTTTGGTGTTATGATTCTTTGCTATGGTTGGAATCTTTTTTATAAGCCTGTTCAAGTTTTTACACTTGCTGTTTTAGCTTTCGATTAGGGTGATATTCCCTTCCCCTAGTCGTTAGCTTTTCGCTTTCTTTCGGCTTTGAATCTTTGAGTTTAGTTTTAACCAAAAATTTCTTGTAACAGGATGGCGGGCCTTTTCGTAGCGGCCAAGGATCGGCCATTGGTCGGGACGAGGATCTTCCTCCTCCTCCGACCATGGCCGAGGTCCTTCTTGATTGAGCGCAACCGTGCGCAGAGGGCAGGGAGGTTCTTCCGACGGGCGTCATCGCCACGCAACACTTCCGCCCTTTCCGGTGCTTGAGGATCGGCGGGGAGTGGACACCAAGCAGCGTGGGGACTTGCGGAGTTTCTTCGCACCCACCCCCACGTTCTCGTGTCCGAGGACCGGCTTGACGCAGACGGATCGCCGTGCTCGGTTGAGCGAAGCCAGATAGCGCAGATGCGGGAGCATGAGAAGGCGCTGTTTGCATCGCACCGGTGGAGGTGCACCTTGTCTTGGTGGGAGAGCTTTCGCCATGCACTGACGGTCACACCGTCACTTGGGAGGAGTTCCGCACCGCCTTCCACGAGTCACATTCCTTAGGCTGATGAAAGGTCAAGAAGAAGGAGTTCTTGTCGCTCGGATAAGGGCGTCTCTCGATTCTTGAGTACTGTGACGAGTTCAACCATTTGGCTCGTTATGCTCGGAGGAGGTGGCCACCGATGAGGCCAAGCAAGAGAAGTTCAAGGATGGTTTGTCAGGAGCTGCGGGACAAGCTATCTATCGTCGACTTCCCAGATTTCCGTGCCTTGGTGGACAAGGCCATTGTCGCCGAGCACTCGGGAGAGCGCCAGGATTCCATAGCGTAAGTGGGAGGCCCGAAGTCATCCAGGCGGCTATCTTCGTTTGATCCGTCTTAGGGTCGCGTCGTGACCAAAGACACCCAGGGCGGCGGCACGATTCTTCGTCCTTCGCGGCCGTGCCCGATCCGTGCACTGCGAGTCGCGAGTGGCCCCGCAACCCGGCCGCCGGGTTACTGCTTTGCACGCAGCGGAAGGGCATTATGCGAACCAATGCCCTAAGAAGACAGGAGCAGCCCCTCGTCCTAATGGAGGACGCAAGGTCAGGAGGTGGTCCTTCTCAGGACCTGAAGATAGTCCCTACTACCCAAGGCGTGGGTAGTGGTCGCGTCAACCTCATCTCACGGAGGAGGCACAGGAGGCACCGATGTCGTCTTTGGGTACACTTTACGTTAACTCTCATTACGCTCTTGCTTTGTTTGATTCAGAGCTTCTCATTCTTTTGTTTCGAATCTTTTGCTGCTATTAGTGAGCTCCTCTTTACTCCATTGTTGATTCCATTGCTCATTCGCTCTCCGGGTTCGGAGTTGAGAGCTGAATCTGAGTGTAGGGACGTTCCTATCGAGATTGAGGGAGTAGGGTTCTTAGCGAATCTTATCCTCCTCCATTCAGCAAGTTTAGATGTAATTCTTGGTATGGATTGGTTGTCTCAAAGATAAGGGACAAATCGATTGCGCCAAGAAGTGTGTTTTCTATCTAGTCCTTCCGTGGCGGGTTAGCTTTTCGCTACCGGTCGCTAGGACCGCATCTCTTCGCACTTGAAGCGAAGCCGCTCTAGATATTAGTGAAGTCCCAACAGTTTGTGACTTCGTTGATGTCTTTCCTGAAGATCTTCCAGGGATGCCACCAGTTCGAGATCTCGAGTTTGTCATTGAGTTGGTTCCGTGACGCCCGATTTCAAAGAGGCATTATCGGATGCCACCGAACGAGTTGGTGGAGTTGAAGAAGCAATTGAATGAGCTGCAAGAAAAGGTTTCATTCGCCTAGCTCATCTCCGTGGGGTTGTCCAGCAATCTTCGTAAAGAAGAAGGACAATACTTTACGCATGTGCGTTGATTACCGTCCGCTTAATGAGGTAACGGTAAAGAAGAAGTATCCTTTGCCCCGCATTGATGATCTCTTTGATCAATTAACTGGAGCTCGAGTATTCTCCAAGATTGATTTGAGAGTGGGATATCATCAAGTTCGGATACGACCCGAGGATATTCCAAAGACGGCCTTCTCTACTCGCTACGGCTTGTATGAGTATACCGTCATGTCATTTGGCTTAACCAATGCTCCCGCCTTGTTCATGAACCTCATGAATTCGGTATTCATGGAGTATTTGGATAAGTTTGTCGTGGTCTTCATCGATGATATTCTCATCTATTCCAAGGACGATGAGGAACACGATGAGCATCTGAGGCTTGTATTAGGCAAGCTTCGTGAGCATCAGCTATATGCAAAGTTCAGCAAGTGCGCGTTCTGGTTGAAGGAAGTGGCCTTCCTGGGTCATGTTCTTTCAGCAGGAGGCGTAGCCGTGGATCCTAGCAAGATCAGCGATGTTCTTTCTTGGTGTCAACCTACTTGATGGCGAAGTCAAGCGGAGTTTTCTCGGTTTAATTTGGATATTATCGCGTTTCATCGAGAACTTCTCCAAGATCATGGCCGATGTGAGTTGCTCAAAAGGATAAGAAGTTCTTGTGGTCCGATGCTTGTGAGGAAAGCTTCCAAGTACTCAAGGAGCGTTTGACCACCGCTCCCGTTCTCGTTCTTCCAGATATTCGTCGAAGCTTCGATATCTTTTGCGATGCTTCTCGTCGAGGACTCGGTTGTGTCCTTATGCAAGAAGGCAAGGTAGTGGCCTATGCATCAAGGCAATTGAGACCTCATGAACTCAACTACCCTACCCATGACTTGGAATTAGCTGCTGTGATTCATGCACTTAAGATTTCGCGACATTACCTAATCGGTAATCGTTGTGAAGTGTATTCGGATCACAAAAGCCTAAAGTATTTGTTCACCCAACCAGATCTGAACCTCAGGCAAAAGAGATGGTTGGAGTTGGTCAAAGATTATGACATGGGTATTCACTACCACCCGGGCAAGGCTAATGTCGTTGCCGATGCGCTCGATCATAAGCGCATTGCAATGCCTTGTTGCTCTCCAGCGTCGGCCACCGCTCTTTCGGAGGAATTTCAGCGTCTCAACTTGGGATTGATTGAGCATGGTTCCCTTGCTGCCTTGGTTGTGCAACCAACCTTGGTGGATCGGATTAAGGTTGCTCAGCAATCGGATGCTGGAATAAGCCGCATCAAGGAAAATGTCAAGAACGGAACAGCCAAGTGCTTCTCTGAGGATGAGCATGGTGTTGTAAGGTTCGGGCAACGCCTTGTGGTTCCAAAGGACGTGGAATTGCGGAATTTGATTCTCCGCGAAGCCCATGATTCGCCTTTGTCTATTCATCCCGGGGCCACAAAGATGTATCAAGATCTCCGTCAGAGATTTTGGTGGACCCGAATGAAGAGGGAGATTGCGGTTCGTTGTCGAAGTCGCGACGTGTCGTCGTGTCAAGGCCGAGCATCGGCGTCAGCGGGATCGCTTCACCTTTGCCTATTCCTGAATGGAAGTGGGATTCGATCGGGATGGATTTTATCACCGGTCTGCCCCGAACATCCAAGGGCAAGGATTCCATCTGGGTTGTCATTGATCGATTGACGAAGGTAGCCCATTTTCTGCCAGTACGGACAAACCTTAGTGTGAGTCTACTAGCGGACCTCTATATTTCCCGTATCGCCTGCTTGCATGGTGTACCGAAGACGATCGTTTCGGATCGCGATGCGCTATTCACCGCCAGGTTTTGGAAGTGTTTGCAAGAGGCTATGGGAACCCGCCTCACATTTAGCACCGCATATCACCCCCAAACTGATGGTCAGACCGAAAGGGTCAACCAAGTGTTGGAAGACATGCTTCGTGCTTGCGTCCTCTCCTATGGAAAGAATTGGGAGAAATGCTTGCCTTTTGCCGAGTTTTCCTACAACAACAGTTTTCAAGCCAGTCTCGGCATGTCACCTTTTGAGGCCTTATACGGGAGAAAGTGCAGAACCCCGTTAAATTGGTCGGAGACGGGCGAAAGACCTTTCTTTGGTCCGGACTCGATCAATGAGGCCGAGAGTCAAGTCCAGCTTATTCGTGATCGTTTGCGCACAGCTCAATCCAGGCAAAAGAGCTATGCGGATCGCCATCGTCGTGAGTTGAGCTTTGAGCCTAATGACTTTGTTTATCTCAAAGTCTCTCCTTTGAAGGGCCATCGCTTTAGCGTTAAGGGCAAGTTGGCTCCCCGATATGTGGGTCCTTACCGTGTTATCGAGAAGAAAGGAGCGGTTGCCTATAAGTTGGAGTTGCCAGCTGCACTCGAAGGGGTACATGATGTTTTCCATGTGTCCCAATTAAAGAAGTGCCTCCGTGTTCCAACTGAGGAAGCTCCGTTGGAAACCCTCGATGTCCAAGAAGATTTGACCTACAAGGAGCACCCTGTTCGCATCCTTGAAGAGACTGAACGAAGAACGAGGAATCGTGCCATCAAGTTCCTCAAATTTCAGTGGTCAAACCATTCTGAAGATGAAGCTACTTGGGAAAGGGAAGATCGTCTCCGTGCAGACTATCCATCTTTCTTTACCGAGTGAGCCAAATCTCGGGACGAGATTTTTGTAAGGGGGGGAGGTTTTGTAACATCCCAAAATTGGTTTGTGTTTCAAATGTAATAAAAATGAGGAGAAATTAAAACTTTTTCTCTGATCTTGATTTTTGTAATCAGTTCCATAATTTTTGTAAAGGAATTATGTGAACTCAAAAATCAAATTATCATTTGGACACCAACACAAGTAGCCTCCATGAAAATCTTGTGCCCAACCTTTGGAAACAATTTTTCTTGGGTCTAGGGTGGATGTTTAACACCTCTGAATTATCTCATGATTTTTAGAAATTATTTGATAATTTTGGAGGCAAGTCAAACTGGTCAAACCCTATTTTCCCCTCTTCTGGGATTTCTGGAGAATAATTCAGTGCATGAAAATCTCTGAAAATTTTATGGGAGGTTCCTACTTGTGTCAGCAAGCTCCAGTTAAAATTTCATAAATTTTGGAGTTTGTTTGCTACCTCAAATAATTCCTCAAAACTCAGATGTTTAAAATTCAAATTTCTAACTGGTTTGCACTGTTCCTCGGGTTCGAATCAGACTCGGGCTCGAGCCAATGGACTCGGTCCAACCAACTAAACGCACCGGGTGACTCAGTCAGGCGCGGGAGTTGTGAGCCGTTGGATCAGCATCGAACGGCCCGAGATCAAGCGCGCGATCGAATCGTTGTAATCGAACCGATCTATTTCAGCCGTCCGATTAATTCCAACGGTCGCCGTTCGTCGTCTTCCTCCGCTCGCGCGATTTCGGCCGAAGTCAACAGTGATGGCGTGCACAGTACGCTTCGGCAGAGCCCAGTCGCGTCTCCCTTTTGGCCAACGGCTCTGCCGCATTTATTGCTCCCGTCCGGCCGCCCCCACGGTCGCCGTCTCCCCTGCGGTTACCTGCCCCCGTCGCCCTCGGCCAACCTTAGCACAGTGCACCACCATTTTCCTTCCCGTTGCTTCTCCCTTGCTTCTCGGCCTATAAGACTCCTCCAGTGGCTTCCTTATCCTCCTTTAAACACCCTCGAGCTCGAAGATTGCTTCTAGTGCATCGAGCGAGCTCCATTTCAAAATTTGCCCCTACGCCATTGTTGAAGCTTGGATCCTTGGTGGAAGTGGTGCTCCGGCTTTCTCTCCAAACCCTTGCTCCCTCGGTTACTTGGCATCTCGTAGAGTATTAACCCTCTGTCAATTTGGCTTTTGATGTAAAGGAGCACTCAATTTGGACTTTCCCCAATTCGGCCGAAACAGCTACTCTTCTTCACCCGAGCCGATTCAACTCTCCCCTGTGCGTTCTCTGGGCTCAGGTAACCTCTCTTTAGTCCCTAGTGGCCTGGCACCAGCTCCCTTGAACCGCAGCTGAGCACGTTTGCATTTTTCGTTTTAGTCATTTGGTCACTTCGGTCCTCTCAAACTGCCTGCGTTCGACTACCACCACCAACGCCATTGGTACCATTAGGTGCGCAATGGAGTTTGGGACCCATTTTAGGCGTTTGCTCGCACCGCCACGGCCAGAGCCGCCGGCGGCGAGCCGATCTTCCCCGTCAAATTTTGTCGGACGAAACTCTGGGGTGAAGTTGAACTTGAGTCGTTGCGGACCGTCGATCCTAAGATCTACGGCCCAAGATTGCGCTGAAATTTGAACTAAACGCACGCCTTGATCCGCGAACCGTCGGATCCCAGATCAACGGCTCGCGTGCGTGGGCACGTTCGGACCACCGGACGCTCGGATCCAGATGGACCGTCGGATCCTAGATCCACGGCTCTCGTGCGCGTGAACGTTCGGACCACCGAACGCTCTGGGCCACGTGAGCCGTTGGATCCAGATCCAACGGTTGGCGTTTTAGGAATCGCGCGCGCGCGCGTTAGCGCTGGGACGCGGACCGTTGGATCCAAGATCGACACTCCTCGTTCGGCCACGTCTTTTCTAATTTCTGATTTTTCCCGAACGGATTTATTTATCAACTGAAAAATGTGATAACTTGTAAAATGCATAACTAATTCATTTCAAATCCTTTTCGGTTGATTCGAATTTTGTTGGTTATGTTTTTAACTAAACTTTAATTTAAAAATGTTTCCAACCGCAGTATAGCTCCAGAAAATTTTGCTAATGAATAGTAGCATTTTTGATTTACAAAAGCTGAGCAAAATTGTTTTGGGCATATCTTTGGCATTAAGAATCCAAATCAATTGGTTCTTGTTGCTAAATTCTTTATAAATCATTATCTTGCTACTGTAAAATTTTTAGAATTTTTGGAGAAGGTTTACTGCTGGGTCTTTGCATTTTATTCGCTCTTATCATTTGGTTCTCGCTTTTTCGTTAGGATCCGAAGAGCACGTTGACCATATTGTTGATCCTCAGCAGCACATTGACCCACAGCAAGCAGGCAAGCAATTTGATCATGTTAATCCTATTATTTTACAAGTTTAATATTTTGAATTCAACTGTATGTATGCATTGCTACTTTGTGTTAAATTATGGTTAGTTGATCCTATAGTTGCATAACATGTAGGATGTTGTTTAATCTCTACTACTTGAGCCTAGGTTATTTGCTGTGATTAGAGTTCGATGGATGAACTCTTGTCACTTAGTAGAATACGAATCGTTGTGCTTAGCCATGCCTAGTTCGGTAGCTTTGGGCGATCATCGACTTAGTCGATGGTCTTGATCACACAAAAATTATTATTCTTCCATTATGTCCAGCACTTTGTGCTTTGTTAATTTTGTAAAGTCAAAAATCTGAAAATGGAAAAATTGATTTGGACTTGGGCAAGTGGTTGGATGGTGGGTTATCGGGTTTGTGGATGTCTTGCCTAAGTCAACAAGGACCGAACATCTTGTGTCACACTCTCCAAGCATTTTTGCGTGCTAACCACGCGAGAGGGATATGGGACCTCTCTTGACTAAGTACTTTGGCGTGTGTTATCTCCAGTCGCAGGAGGGGTTGTGTGTGTTGTGTGAAAAGGATATGTGTTCTTGTGTTGGGTGTGCGGTGGTGGAGATTAGGGTAGGCTCTCCACCTCGAGGAGCATTGTAGTTGTCCAAGGCTTTACCTGCGACGGGTAGTTGACCGAGGCTTTACAATGACTCGACACAACGTATGGGTTTCTATCCATACGGGCGACTGTAGTTAATGCACAATACCGAAATGTCTCGTAGGACTTATATGTGTCGCAAGCATACCAAAGGAAGTATGCTAATCATGTGGCAAAAGGCGATTCCGGCGTGTGGGTACATTGGTACACCCTCGCAGGTATAAAACTATTCGAATAGCCTCGTCCTAGGTTATGGACACGCTTGGTTAGGTTTTGCAAGAGTTAGACTTCAACCTTTTAAACTAAAATTTGACATGGTTGGTATGAATGGGTAATTCATGCTATTGTTGTGGTGACTAAGGGTTTGGTCACTTCCAGGATTGTTGTTGTTCTCTATCTACTGTTATATTGTTGTCATTTACGATTATTTAAACATTAAAAACCGATTTGTCAACTTGCTTTTAAATGTATTACATTATTGCAAATGGAAACTTGCTTTATGCTAAAATGAAACATACAGCCTACTTTTGATTAAGCTTGCATGTAGTATATGTACAGGTTTGTTATTCCACATGTAAGTCTTGCGAGTACATTCAAAGTACTCACCGACTTTTGCCGGCTGCTTTTGTTTGCAGGAGAGGAAGGTGAGCCCCAAGGGCCTCACTTTTGTGAGTTGTGCTGTGGGTTCGACGACTAGCCTGGCGGTCCGGTCGGTTGCCTTGTGGGTTAAAGGCACACTGATTGGCTCTTTTGTTGTAGCCATCTTATGGCACTTTTGCTTCCGCTGTTTAATTATTATTGTCTCTTTTATTGTTGGCCGGTTGGCCTCTCTTTTGTAATAACTATCTTTTATTAATGTTATTCCTGTTCTGTTTTGCTTCGGTTCTATATGAATGAATGGAATTGATGCATGGACTTTGTAAAGAGGTGTGTATACTGCATTTCTGGGAAGTATACATGTCTCGAGTCTCGGATTATTTGATTTGTGATGCTAGGACCAAGTGGCTGGTTAAGCATTACAAGCCGGATAAACTGGGGTCTCACAGCCTCAGTCTAAATCTTTTCCCACCCTGTTGGTTAAGTGCAACACATGCCATCAACGAGTAATAAAGACACAAGACCCACAGATTCATCACACGCCCATAATCACTTAGTCAAATTTATAATTGCAACTCTCACATGAAATGATGACTCGTGGCATGACTAAGCAGTCTAATCGTATCTAACCAACCCACGTTGGTGCTACGATAATACCAACTAATAATGAACCAACCTAGGGTGACAAAAGATCATGGTATACAATAGACAAGGTGGATATAACAAATTGGATTAATAACTATCCCAAAAGCATTTAAATAAATACTTGAAATAGAATGCAATACATTGAAACAAAGTATTTTGAAAACTGGGTTCAATATGATCAAAGCTATAACTTGCCTTGGAATAGATCTAGATATTGGTTTTGGTCTTGAGGTGCTCCTTCTTCTGCAAAATTCCCCGAAGTATCGACGTCTACTCGCAAACGAGACAAAAGAAATAAAACAAATAAATAACAGAGGCAAAACAAACTCCAAAAATTAAATAAAATTCACCATTAAATAGATCTTAATTTTATATGAATTTACAAATTTGAATGGGCTCAATTGGACTTCGGATGCAAAAGATATGGGCTTTGGAAGATTGGAAAATCAATTAAACCCTAATTTGGATTTTCTCGAATTTCCCGAATTATTTTTATAAAGGAAATTCGGATTAATGACGTCGGCTGACGTCAGCAATGAATTTCCACCGGAAAAAGAAATAATTAAAACCGTGACGGCAGGTGGGACCCATTTGGATCTCGGGCTCACGGTGGACCAAATCCACCAAGCCTCGGATCCCGGATGGTCGAGGTGGCGCACCCACGCGCGGGTGGCACTGACGCGGCGCCAACAAGGCTGACACGCACGCACAGGGGCTGAGGTGGACGCTGACGCGGGCTACGGCGGCGAGGGCGGCGCTCGGGAACCAATGGCAACGGCGAACGGCGGCTCTTCGCCGGCGGTGAGTGGTACCAACGTAGAGGAGGTTAATCGCACACATGGGCTTTGGTTTGAGCACACAGGGTTGCGGAGATGGCGGCGGCGAGGAAGAAGCGGCGAGAGAGCACTGGTTTTGTTTGACGGCGCTCAATGATGCTCCGGCGACGAGGAGGTGCGCACGAGGTAGCTCGAGACTTCTTGATCACAACGTCGCAATCGGTGGAGCAAGGGCGGCGACGACGATGGCAAGAATCCACCGGAGAAGAAGCTCGCCGAAAACCCTAAAGCTTGCAATGCGGCGGCGCTAGGGCGATCGGGCGACGAGTGGCGGTTTAGGGTTGCGGAGGCCCATGAGCTAAGGGAGTACTTATAGGCTCGGAGGCCGAGATTTGAAACCCCAATTCGGGTCCAAACAACCGGTTTTTGAATTCCAAGATGTTCGGAGATTGAAACCGATTCGGGTTTGATTTGGTTTGAAACGGATAAGGAATAACCGAGACACGATTTGGCGGGTCGGCTCAAGAAATCGATGAGAGAATCGCCGTTGTCGACGGGAGTGAAGCTCGGTAATGGCGAACTTCGGCGCGCGCGAGGAAGAAGAAGACAGCGGAGACGACGACTCGGTGGCGGTCCCACAGCAGAGAGAGAGGGCGCGGCGAAGCGAGCGCGGATCGACCAAAAGGACACGCGGCGAAGATCCCGGTGGGCAAGGCGGGCGAACTCACGGCGAAGGCGGCAAGCGATGCCGATCCAACGGCTGGGAGTGAGCGGGCTGGAATAGTGTTGGGCTTCGGCCCAGCACTGTTCCGAAGGATTTAAAATAGGTTTTTTCTTTTAAATAAATCCAGAAAATGCAAATAGCAATTAGAAAATAGCAATTGACCTTGGAAAATTCCGAAAATTCTATAAAATATAACCAAGCATATAGAATCTAAATAAAATAATTTTGACAATTGTTGATATTGGGATTAAGCACATTAAATCAATTTGTTCTAAAAGTCCAATTTAAGCTTTTTAAATTAATATTCAAATAATCCAAATGGTAAATTCTCTTGCTACCAATATTTAAAAGATTTTAAAGCTCGGAAATTTGGGATGTTACAAACCTCCCCCTTAAGCGAATCTAGCCCCGAGATTCCCGCTAGCTAGAGAAAAGGCTAGGAACTGATTTCAACTCTTCTTCACGCTCCCACGTTGCTTCTCCTTACAGTGGTTACTCCTTTGGACTTTGCGTAAACGAACGGTCTTGCTTACAGTGCGGCGCTCTGCGACATCCAAAATATCGACAGTCGCTCTTTGTGCGTGAGATCTTCCTTGATTCAATTGACTCCAACGGGTCGCTCTTACAGCACACGAAGACACTTCTTGGTGAGAGACATGAAAGACATCATGCACTCGCTAACGATCATGCGGTAGCTCAACTGATACGCAACTTCTCCACGGTGTTCCAAAACCTTGAATGGACCCACATATCTAGGAGCAAGCTTCCCTTTGGTGTGGAATCTCTTAACACCTCTCGAAGCGGAGTAACTCAAGATACACAAAATCTTACGGTTCAAAGCTAAGGTCACGACGACGATTATCGGCATAACTCTTTTGCTCGGGTGGGCTATCTTTAGTCTTTCTCTCGATCATAGCAACTTGTTCTTGGCTTCTGAATAATATCGGCCCGAACACTACGCTGCTCAAATTGTTTCGACCAATTCAATGGAGTTCGCAGCACGACCGTGCATGAGCTTCAAATGGTGACATCCTAAACGGCTTGATAGCTGTTGTTGTACGAGAATTTCGCATACGGCAAACTTTTATCCCAACTGGTAGCATTAGCTAAGGCACAGGCTCTCAACATATCTTCTAATATCTGGTTGACTCTTTCGATCTGTCCATCATGTCTGGATGATAAGCGATCGAAATTTAGATGAGTTCCTGTGGCTTCATGTAGACTCGCCAAAAACGAGAGGTGAATTGAGATCCTCGATCCGACACTATCTTCTTAGGCACACCGTGCGCATCGACGATTTTGACATATACAATTCCGCCAAGCGGTCTCTCGAGTAAGTGGTTTTGACCGGCAAGAAATGAGCAACCTTAGTCAAACGATCCACTATTACCCAAATCGAATCATAACCTGATTGAGTCTTAGGTAAACCGGTAATGAAATCCATACCGATCTCTTCCCACTTCCATTATGGTATCTTCAGCGGTTGTAGCAATCCTGCTGGTCTTTGATGCTCTGCCTTTACTTTCCGACACACGCCGCATAAGGCAACGAACTCTGCGACGCCTCGCTTAAGTTTGGCCACCAAAACTTATTCTTAACATCCGATACATCTTAGTGCTTCGGGGTGAATTGAATACTTTGAGTCATGGGCTTCCTTCAGAATCAGTTGTCTTAATCCATCAATATCTAGTACACAGATACGTCCATTGATCCACAGTATATCATGATCATCTATGGTGAAGTCTTTAAATTTTCCTTCTAACATCTTCTTCTTGAGATCAACAAACTCGTAATTCTTGGGTTGCGCTTCACAAATCTGTTTCTCCAGAGTAGATTGCACTTCTATGCTCGCCACAAATCCTTCAGGGACAACTTCTAGCTGTAGCTTCTGGAATTCCTCCTGAAGTTCTGAACACAACTCTTTTACTTCCAAAGCATTGCAAGAGCTTTTACGACTCAATGCATCTCAGAATTACATTGGCCTTACCGGGATGGTAATGGATTCCAAGATTATAATCCTTTATTAATTCCAGCCATCTTCTCTGTCTCATGTTCAAATCGATCGAGTGAATATGTACTTCGTGCTCTTATGATGCTGTAGACTTCACGGCGATTCTGGAATGAGATAATGACGCAAAATCTTCAAAGCATGCACTACGGCGGCTAATTCCAAATCATGGGTAGGATAGTTCTCTTCATGAGGCCTTAATTGCCTTGACGCATAGCGACGCCTCTTCCTTCTTGCATAAGGACACATCCTAATCCTTGACGCTGAAGCATCACGGTGAGATATCAAAATCTTTACTAATATCCCAAAAAACTAGCATCAATGAAGTCGACGTTTCTTCAATTCTTGAAAACTCTTTTCACAAGTCAGTCCAAATAAACTTCTTCTCTTTCTTCAACAATTGCGTAAGGGGCTTAGCAATCGTTGAGAATCCTTCAATGAAACGACGATAGTATCCTGCCATTCCCAAGAAACTACAATTTGAGTAACCATCTTGGGCTGCTCCCAATTCATTCTGACTTTAACCTTTCCGGTCAATTGCTACTCCTCTATTTGTCATTACATGACCGAGAAAATCAACTTTCTTCTTCCAAAAGTCACACTTGCTGAACTTGGCATACAACTGATGTCCTCTGGAGCTTCTCTAGGATTAATCTCAAATGTTCGTATGTTCCTCTTCTGACTTTGAGTATACCAAAATATCATCAATAAACACTACCACGAACTTATCAAAATATTCCATGAATACTTTGTTCATCATGTTCATGAAGTAGGCGTGGGCATTAGTCAATCCAAAAGACATGACTAAAACTCATAATGTCCATACCGGTTGAGAAAGCGGTCTTTGGTACATCCTTAGGACAAATCTTCAAGCGATGGTAACTTTGATCGCAGATCGATCTTGGAGAATACTCCAGCTCCTTTCATCTGGTCGAACAAATCATCAATTCTGGGCAATGGGTACTTATTCTTGATTGTGACTTCGTTGAGAGAACGATAATCGATACACATTCTCATACTTCCATCTTTCTTTTTGATGAACAAAATTGGTGCTCCCCATGGCGACGAACTAGGTCTTACAAAACCTTTCTCCAGTAGTTCTTCTATCTGCTTCTTCATTTCCACAAGTTCATCGACTGGCATCCGATAGGGTCTCTTGGAAATTGTTGACTCCAGGTGTTCTCGACATATGACCGGGGATTCTAGATGGTTCTCCTCCCTCACACGTGCATCCGGCAACGAATTGATTACCTTTGGGGATGCTTCTACCGGGACCGTGGATGCAAAGGGCTTCGTCGGCGCGTCAACGACAAGTTCATGCTTAAAGACGTCGCTTTGGTAAGTAAGCTGAGGTATAATCTTCTATCTGTTTCTCAGCTGCTTGATGAGGGTCTAGAAGTGAGGTTTAAAAGTGGAGAGTGTAGTGTTCTAGATTCCTCTGGTGAGCTTATTTTTAAGATCTCCAGATTTGAGAAGATCTTTTGTGCTAATTTCAGTATCTCTTCAGTTTCCCGTCCTAGGTGTCTTGTAGCCTCTGATTCTCATGACCTTGTTTTGTGGCATCGTAGACTTGGGCATATAGGTTTTGATCATTTGTCTAGAGTCAGTTGCAAGGACGTGATTAAAGGTTTGCCTAGGCTGAAGGCTGTAAGAGATCTTGTGTGCTCTCCCTGTAGACATGGTAAGATGGTGTCTGCTTCCCACCCACCTCTTACTTTGGTAATGGTGATGGACTGGGACAGCTTCTTCACTTAGATACAGTTGGTCCTTCTAGAGTTCAGTCAGCTGGTGGGAAATGGTATGTGCTGGTGGTTGTGGATGATTACTCCACATATTCATGGGTTTACTTTCTTGCTTCTAAGGACGAAGCATTTGGATTCTTTAAAGATTTGGTCCTTAGAATTGCTGTTAATATACCTGGAGCTTTAAAAGCCATTAGGAGTGACAATGGGACAGAGTTCAAGAATTCTTCTTTTTCTACCTTCTGCACTGATAGGGGTATTGAGCATCAGTTTTCTTCTCCTAGAGTTCCCCAGCAGAATGGTGTTGTAGAAAGGAAGAACAGAACCCTTGTAGAGATGGCTCGGACTATGTTAGATGAGCATTCTACTCCTAGGAGATTTTGGGCTGAGGCAATCTCTACTGCTTGTTATATCTCCAATAGGGTTTTCTTGAGATCTGTGGTTGGGAAGACCTCTTATGAACTTAGATTTGGTCATTCTCCCAAAGTCTCTCATTTCAAGATTTTTGGTTGCAAGTGCTTCATTCTTAAACATGGCAACCTTGATAAATTTGAGTCTAGATGCTTTGATGGCATATTTCTTGGATATCCTGCTCATTCTCGTGGCTATCGTGTTTTTAATGTTGATACTAACAAAATTGTTGAGACTTGCGAAGTCACTTTTGATGAGGCTAGTCACGGTACTAGACACGATGCTTTGTACAGGTTCACGAAATTCAACGAAGCATCTTCATCGATGATGACTCTGAGGATAAAGAACCAAACCATCCTCCAGCTACCTCTGAGAGGGTGGAGAGCACGCTACTACTACTTGATGTCGGTGGAGCCTCCTCCTATCCCCACCGACGATCCGAGTGGCTCTGCTCCTACCTCCACAACTCATGGGGTAGAGGCCATACGACTAGGAGCACCTCTTAGCATTCGCGACAACATCCACCGAGTAGATGATTGGGGATCTTCAAGAGCGAGTCACTCGCTCTGGGTTTATTCTCCCGATTCTCATGCACATTACCTTTTGTCGCTTCTTTTGAACCCCGAGATATCACCCATGCGTTATCGATGCCTCTTGGGTCAATGCCATGCATGAAGAGCTTGAGAACTTTGAAAGAACTGTAGGTCCGGAAGGCGACTAGGGGGTGAATAGGCGCTTTCAAAACTTTCGCCTAAATCAAAACCAACACGAACTTTACTCCTTTAGCTATGAAAGCTAAGAAGATCGATAAGCACACAACGGAAGCCTTGTGTTGGATTTGATAAACCCCTCAACCATACGACACAAGCGGAGAAAAGAACTCACTTTGTTCCTTCACTGGTATCTTGGCGGTCCGACCGGCTACCACGGGCGGTCTAGCGGTCGGACCGACGGTCAACCGATGATCCGACCAGCAACTAATCAAGCGGTCGGACCGGTGGACGTGTGTTCGACCCGGCAAACCAATGATCGAATACACGGCGGTCGACCGCCGTTGAAGGACCGTTGGACCGGTAGAGTCCGATCTTGAAAAACTCCACCCAAATCCAAAACGAAATTTGATCCAACTTTTGATTCAACCAATAAAACCTGACCAAATTTCGAGCACACCTCCCTAATGATATTAGAGACATATTTCTATCGACGATCCGTCAGATCCACTTCGCAGAATCGATCTCTCGAGATTTTACCAAAGAAGTGCACAAACCCTAGAAATATGAAAATCTTGATTCAAGACTTGCTTGTGGGGGGTTGATGATCTAGATGACTCTAGGAGTAATCCCACACATCAAAGCAAGATAAAGTAGACCAAGAGACCAAGCATAAACCTTTGAATCAAGGAAGCACTAAAATCATCCAAAAGGGAGAAGAACACAAAAGGGAGCAAACGATCTTTCAATTGAGCATCACAAGATTGTTCGATTACACAAGATGCTTACAAAGCCTCTCCAACAAGGAGGGCAAGAGCTCAACAAGGAGCACACTCCGAACCCTAGTTCTCCTCTCCTCTCCTCCAAACCCTAGAAAAGGAAGAAGGGGCTAAAATGAATTCTTAGAAGGTTTTCCATCTCCCCCCTTCCTATTTATACTAGAGAGCTAGGGTTTCCTTTTTGGGGTCACTTACACATGGGACCAACACACAAATAACACTTGAAGCAATCGCCTGCTTCACCACGTGTAGGTTGATCAGCGGTTCTCATCGCATCGCCAAGCCTCTCTTCTCCGAATCCCATCGGAACCTCCCAGAGACTCGCACCGATATCCGCACCGCCTGATCCAACTAGCTGTATCGAACCACCCGTTCGATCCGTCTTGCCCATTCTGCACCTGCTTGAGTCACACGACCTCACCCGGTATCCATGATCGTTCTGGACCTCAGCTCTCCAAGCGTAGTCCCGATCCACTCACCGTTGACGTCGTTGACCTGCAAGCCACCTGCACAGCAATAGACAAACAAATCGTTTCCGGAACAAGTTCTTCACAACTTGAACCACTTTAGTTCCGCAATGCAATATACAACAATAAAGCATTGAAGTTCATATAAAATACACAGTCAAAACCAACTCAATGCAACACTTGGCTAACCCTCAAGCCATTGCCGGTCTGACCGCCCCACAGGGCCGGTCCGACCGATTTCATGCCGGCCGGACCGCTCCCACAACGGCGGTCGGACCGGTCCAAAGGACTTAGCCAAATTTTCAACTCAAAATTCCGAAACCTTCTGGAATTTTCAAACGAATAGAACTTTTGACTGGGAGCTCCAAAAATGATGGGACCACATCCAGGAGACTCCCCTCACTTGCCTACACAACCTATTTTTGGATTAGCCCCAAAATCCAACTTTAGGTCAGGCCGGTCCGACCGGCCACCACTGCCGGTCCGACCGTCCCACGGGCGGTCTGACCGCCCCACAACGTCGGTCAGACCGCCTGTGGTCTGACAGCATGAAGCAAACCCGAAAACGCGAGATTTTGCAAACCAACAACGCCATTGCCAATTGACTCATCATCCTGAGATCGTGCACATATCCTCACGATATCCACAATCTCCCCCTTGATGAACACATTGGCAATTTTCAAGAAAATATGGTTTTTCGAAATGAAAAGTAAAAATTCGCCGTTTTCGCATAAAGGCACAACTTGGTCCATAAGCAAGAAAAAGCTTAGAAACCGACCAAGCTGGCTTCAGAATAGTATAGGCAAGTGAGATAAGGCAATGAAAGCACCAAAGGATTCAATTTCCAGAAAGTAGCCAAAAATCTCACTTAGGTCCAAATGTAAGGCAATTTTTCTATTTGACCTTTGATCATTGTGAGTATTTTTCAATTGCAAATGAAATCAGGAAAAGGCAATAGAACCACAAGACTTAACTCACTATGATCACAAATTTTCAAAAGGTTCAAAATTTTTATTTTATGAAGTTCTTTTATATTAAACCTTGAGTATGAAACCAAAAGCTCCAACATCATTTTCTTCACAATCTTTCTCCCCCTTTGACAATGAATTCATCAAGATGCATGAAAAAGAAAGAGCATGAAGGAATGACTTTATTTTTGAACTTTAGTAAAAAGGAGCCATGACCATTATACATGGAGACAGTACAAGTATTATACCAAGCCATATAAAGAGTAGACGCTATATTCAATCATGGCAAAACATGTACTGCAAAGCTAAAACCAAGATAGCAGCAATCTGAGATTAACATAATTAAAATCATGAAAGGTTGCTCAATATCATAGATTCACTCCAAGCAACCAAAAATGAGTCAAGCCATGTCTATAAGTAAAAAGAGACTCAAAACAAGAATTGAGGCATTTTGAGCATTAAGAGAATTCTTTTGAAGCAAAGCTCAAGCACTAAGCCCTTTTTGGGCAATTCCTTTTTTTTGATGTGCTAGATCTCAAGCCTTGCCGCGACCATCTCAAGCGATAAGCTTAAAAGAATGATCTAGGTCATCCAAAACTCCCCCTGAGTTCATGCCTAGTGCAATGGCAAGCCGTCTCATGAGAAAGGATTGGTGAGATCAGTTTTTTCGCACAGAAAATCTCATTTTTCATTTGCTTGACTTAATAAGATAAAAAGCTCATTTTTCAACTCAGAATAAGTTCAAGACTCAATTCAACCTGTAAGACATGGCGAGAGTCATAAGAGGATCACTAGAGCAAAACTAGTCACAAGGTCCAACAAGACATGATTTGATTCAAATTGCTCACAGATATAAAGCTAGCAAGGCAAAAGCTAAGCCAAACACGAAGAGCCATAAAAGAAGTCTAGCAGACTATCACTTGATATGACAAGGTATAGAAGATGAAATCAAGTCATACAAGGATAATAATCAAAGCTCCACTAATCTTATTATACAATGCAAGACAAATGAATTGAAACATGCATTATGATACAATGAATGCAAAAAGAGCAACTTCCCCCTCAAAACAGCCCAATAGGACTAATAACCCCTAACTCTCCCATAAGCGACAAAGCGAAGAGTCAAGAGCCTTAGTGAAAATATCGCAAGTCGTTGCTCGGACTCTACTGAAGTGAAGCACAACATCACCTTTCTCAACATGGTCTCTCGGAAAATGAAATCGAATGTCAATGTGTTTAGTCTGGAATGTTGCACTCGGTTTTGGCAATATTAATTGCGAAGTGTTGTCACGAAAGAGGAACACTTCCCAAAGATAACCCATAGTCCCGCAGGCGTGGACAAAATCCAGAGAACCTGAGAGCAGCCACTGGCGGCAGCTACATACTCGGCCTCAGCTGTAGACTGTGGAACAGAAGACTATTTTCTAGAAGACCAAGAAACAAGAGATGTGCCCAAGAAATGACAAGTGCCAGAAGTACTCTTCCTATCAACTCTACACCGTGAAATCGGCATCGAAAATGCTCGAATTGAAAGAGCCAAGAAGAAGAATACGAGTCCAAAGTCAAGCGTATCTTGAAGGTACACGAATATCGACGTCATTGCTTGTGATGAGAAGCACGAGGAAGCTGAAAGCGGCGCACAAACATACGTCGAATTGTATGTCAGGCCTCGGCGGCTGTAAGATAGAGGAGGAGCCAATCATCTTGCGGTACTCTTACGGTCCACCGACTCTCCATCCTCATCGTGGTCCAAAGACGGTGGTTGTAGCAATGGGAGTAGACATTGGCCTACTGCTTCCCATATTGAAGTGCCGAAGAAGGTCCTTTGTATACTTACTCTGGTGAACGAAAGTGCCTTCTTTCAGTTGCTTGATTTGAAGACCAAGGAAGAATGTCAGCTCTCCCATCATGCTCATCTCAAACTCACTGCTCATCGAATCTGAAAATCTAGACACCAAAGCATGAAAAGAACCACCGAAAATAATATCATCCACATAAATCTGAACCAGCAAGAAATCACTGCCATGCCTGAGAGTGAACAAGGTTTTATCAACCATTCCCATTTTGAAATCATTTTCAAGCAAGAAACTTGATGAGGACATCGACACCAACTCCATCAACTCCAAGGAGGGCCAAGTCACCTCCATCACGCCCAAGGGACAAATGACAAGAGCGCGAGCACAACAACTTAACATTGAGGTGAAGTCGCTCTTACTTGAATCTCGCTTTGATATCTCTGAGAGCTGGATGCTACCTCATGCTCCATATGTATGTTTAATCAGCTTCGCGGGAGAGAAAACAGAAAGAAGACTTGAGCTTTGCTCTTGCCTAGGGTTAGATCCCCTAGGTTGGGAGTTCCCCCATCTTGTCCTTGTATTTCCTATGGATTGTAAGGAGCATCGTGCGACGGATGTATGGACACGGTCGTTCAATTAGAGAGATTGTTGATTGAGTTCTTTGTTGGAGGCTATCTCATTGGAGTGTGTTGCCAAGATTTGCTTCTCAATAGGCTTTCTCTATTTATCCCCCTCGATCCTACGTCGCGAAGACCCGGTAAACCGTATCATCTTGGTATCAGAGCTCTTGGTTGCCACGGTAGGATCGATCTATCACTTTTCTTGTTTCTAGGGTTCATGTGTTCTTCCCCAAATTTGACAACCCTAGCTCCGATTCGAGTTTGATTGTTGAGTTTTGCTAATTTGGATCCAATAGATACTTTGCTTATGTGCTGATCTACTTCCCCTGTGATTTTTGTGCCATTTGGACCGAGGAATCGTTCGGAATCGAAGAAATTCGTCATTTCGGCCGACTGGATCTGGGCTCTGTTCGTGAAATCGGTCTGACCGGCCGAACCAAAGGTTCGAACCGGTGGCCAGACCGGTCCGACCGTTGGACCAGACCGGTCCGACCGTTGGACGACCGGTCCGACCGTTGGACACACCCGGTCGGACCGCCCGTGGGAAAAACAGAACAGCAACTTTCCAGAAACTGCAACGTTTCAACCTCGACTTTGAGCCTTGTAAGCCTTTATCGAACCTTTGCGAATACCTTTGCTCCTAGTCAGACTAGTTCATCCATGATTGCTTGGCTTTGCATGTGTAAAATAATCGGTGCACCTAGATCCATTCGTAGAGCGTGAATCCGTCGGAAATTCATATGATTTGAGTTGGGCAACAAAGAAATACCTTCCCCTCCAAAACAGGAACAGAAAAAGAAAAGTCAAGAGAGTTGTCCCAACAAGGCATCAAAAAAAAAGAGAAAGAAAGAAAAGGGGGAAGGGAAAGCCAACTCAAATACCTTTCCGGGCACGCTCCCTACATGTTGGTGCATTCTTATTGACATATGCAATCTATAGCCATACAACTTTGCAATCGAACTAGCGTCTTCCCTTACTAGTGCAACACGAGCTAATTCCACCTTCACTTCCATCCTTTGCTTTAGCTCATTACCTTTGGTTGCATTCTAGTACCATCATCTTTGGAAGTGTGAGTGGGTTCTTTTGACTTGGGATCGGCACCTAGGCTATTGCAATCTAGTTTGGATTCCTTTTAGCATTATTTCACTTGAAATTCGTTTTGTGTTTGTTTTGTTTACTCACCCCTTCCAAGCTCCACATAAATTGTGTGTGTTCAAGGTCTCCAGCAAAGAACTCTCTCAATCCTCTTCCACAATCCGTGAGGGAGTACAAGGACTTGGTTAAGGTGGAAGGTGAGGGAGAGTGAGATTTCACATATTTTCTTTACAAGCTAAACTTTGTTTCTCTTTGTTGGCTACTAACCATGTCAGGAGGAGGCCACCCTGCAGCAGGAGATGAGTTGGGCACTGATTGTGTCACTCAAACGCAGCTCAATGCGTTGAGGGGCGCCCTTCGACAAGAGATCCAGGAAACAATGGCCAGTACTCAAAGGGACTTGGAAATCGAGATCAACCAACAATTCGGGGTTCTCGAGCCAACCTCGTGGCCGACATCATTAGGGAACTTGGCGACTCCGTTGGGAGCACAAGAGGTTGAATTGGATGAGACCGATGCGAAACCGCCGAGCGCTGGCTTGAGGCGGCAAGCAAGAAGGGACCGCACCCACCATCACCAAGCTCACCCACCTCCACCAAGAAGAATGTAAGGCATTGCCGATCACTATGATGATGGATGGGAGCCGAGATCGCGTGATGGCCCCCGCGGAAGGTACCGGTATGAGCGTGAAGAGGAAAGGTTTGGGAAGCTAAAGTTCACCATACCCAAATTTGATGGAGGTCCGAATCCAGAAGCTTATCTCACTTGGGAGTTGAAAGTGGATAAAATATTTCGGCTGCATAATTACTCCGAAGAGAAGAAACTAGCAATGGCATCGGTTGAGTTTGATGACTATGCACTCATATGGTGGAACAGTAATCAACCAAGGGAAGCCCGCAATGAGAGGCGGTAGCGTCTTGGGTTGAGATGAAGCATGAGATGAGGGCAAGATTTGTGCCCAAGCATTACAAGAGGGACTTGTATGACCAATTGCAAAACATGAAGCAAGGCAACCGGAATTTGTTGAGGAGTACTATAAGGAGATTGAGAAAGCCATGATACGAGCCAACATACAAGAGGCAGAAGAACAAACCATGGCCCGTTTCATGTCGGGCTTGAACTACTCCATCAAGAGGATCACAGAGTTCCAACCATACAACAGCGTGGTCGAGCTAGTGCACCAAGCTACCAAGGCGGAGAGGCAAGTGCAACAAGATTCAAAGAATGCCCGCAGTTATACAACTTTCACGCCTGTGGCTACAACATATAGCAACAAATCAACCTCCAAGAGCCCACTCGAGAAGAGCTACACCCAAGGGAGTGGTGGAGGCGCCTCAAGCATAAGGCCTCCAACCACCACCACCGGCACCAAAGAAGCACCCACACCCCTTACCCGGCGAGTTCCAAAGAACAAGTGGGTCTTCACGGATCCACCGCCAAGAGCCGTGAGATCCAATGTTTCAAGTGTTTGGGCCGTGGGCACATTGCAAGGAGTGCCCAAACACCCAACCATGATTGTGACCGAAGATGGAAATATGAATCCGATAGTAATGAAGAGGCCGAGAGATTAAATGAGATTGCTAACCGTGAAGATGCCCAAGAAGAAGAGGCCCAAGACCCACTCTTTTGTGACTTTGATATGAGCCCAGCTCTCATTGTCACAAAGAAGACTTTGACGGTCCAGAAACAAGATGAGCCCGAGCAAAGGACCAATTTATTTCAAACCAAGGCTGGCATACAAGGAAAATCCATCAAAGTGATTATTGACGGCGGGAGTTGTCACAACCTTGCAAGCCAAGAACTGTGCTCGAAGTTGGGACTCAAATTGGAGAAGCATCCTCACCCTTACCATGTACAATGGTTAAGTGATTGTGGCACGGTCAAGGTGCAATACATGACAAAGGTCACTTTCCAAATTGGAGCCTACGCCGACTCGGTGGAGTGTGATGTGGTGCCCATGACGGTGTGCCACCTCTGTTGGGGAGGCCGTGGCGACGATCGGCGGTGACACATGAGGGCCGAACCAACCACTACAAGTTCAAATGGCATAACCAAGAAGTGGTGCTCCGTCCCATGACTCCCAGCCAGATCATCGCTGACAATGCTCCACGGGTTGCTACCTGCCAAGGAGAAAGGGTAAAGAATGAGAGCCACCCTTCGGTGTGTGAGAACCACAAAACCCACAAGAGCGCCAAAAGAAAGGAGAGGAGAGAGCTTTAGTCATGCTAGCTACCAAATCGGATGTGAGAGGAGTGAGGAGGGACTCCACCATATGCCCCCTCTTTTAGTGTGCAAGGACCTTATTCTTTCAACTAATGACTCACCCCCTCTTCCAAGTGCTCTTTCTTTTCTCTTGCAGGAATTTGAGGACGTCTTCCCCGAGGAGATTCCGGCGGGGCTTCCTCCTTTGAGAGGGATTGAGCATCGAATTGACCTCATTCCCGGGGCTCCACTTCCCAACCGGCGCGCATCGCGCCAATCCCGAGGAGACCAAGGAGATCCAACGTCAAGTGCAAGCCCTACTTGACAAGGGGTATGTCCATGAGCTTGAGCCCATGCGCCGTGCACTGGTAATCCTTGTCCCTAAGAAAGATGGCACTTGGCGCATGTGTGTAGATTGTAGGGCTATCAACAATATCACGGTTAGATATAGGCACCCCATACCTAGACTTGATGATATGCTTGATGAATTGAGTGGCTCCATCATTTTCTCTAAAATTGACTTGAAGAGTGGGTATCACCAAATTAGAATGAACGAGGAGATGAATGGAAGACCGCTTTCAAGACCAAGTTTGGCTTGTATGAGTGGCTTGTTATGCCTTTTGGTTTGTCCAATGCTCCTAGCACCTTTATCGTCTCATGAATCATGTCTGCGTGCTTACATTGGGAAATTTGTGGTTGTTTATTTTGATGATATTCTCGTGTATAGCAAATCCTTGGATGAGCATGTTGAGCATGTTAGGCTTGTTCTAGAGGTGCTTAGAAATGAGAAACTGTTTGCTAATCTTGAGAAATGCACTTTTTGCACCAATAAATTGATCTTCCTCGGATTTGTTGTCTCTTCTAAGGGAATTGAAGTTGATGAAGCTAAAATTGAGGCAATTAAAATTGGCCAACCCTTTGAATGTTAGTCAAATTCGTAGCTTCCATGGCTTGGCTAGTTTTTATCGTCGGTTTGTGAAAGATTTTAGCACCATTGCCGCCCCTCTGAATGAACTCACAAAAAAAGGTGTTAACTTTGTTTGGGGTAAGTCTCAAGAAAGGTCTTTTCAAGAGTTAAAGTTAAGATTAACAGAAGCTCCTTTGCTTGTTTTACGGACTTCACCCAAACTTTTGAAGTGGAATGTGATGCTAGTGGGTTGGGCATTGGGGTGTTTTGATGCAAAATGGGCGACACAGTAGCGCTTTAGCGAAAAATTACATGGCGCCCAACTTAATTACCCTGTATGATAAAGAATTATATGCTTTGGTTAGGGTGCTAGAAGTTTGGCAACACTACTTTTGGCCCAAAGAATTTGTCATCCACTCCGATCATGAATCTTTAAAATATCTTAAGGGCCAATCAAAATTAAATCGTCGTCATGCTAGATGGGTCGAGTTCATAGAAACTTTCCCTTATGTTGTGAAGTATAAGAAAGGGAAGGAGAATGTGGTAGCCGATGCTCTTTCTAGAAAACATATCATCTTTGGTGCAACTAGAGGCCAAGGTACTTGGCTTAGAAAGTTGAAATCTTTGTATGCGAATGATCCCTTTCTCTATGCCTTTTCGCAATCTTTGTGATGGGAAGGGTTGGGAAAAGTACCACATGCACAACGGTTTCCTCTTTTATACTAACAAGCTTTGTATTCCCGAGTCGTCGGTTCGCGCTTGTTCCTTGTGCAGGAGTCTCATCTTTGGCGGCTTAATGGGACACTTTGGAAGGAAAAGACCTACACCATGCTCTCCGATCACTACTATTGGCCTAAAATGCAACGAGACGTTCAGAGGTATGTTCAACGGTGCATCACGTGTCACAAGGCGAAGTCCAAGCTCAATCCCCACGGTTTGTATACCCCGCTTCCCATTCCTGGTGCTCCTTGGGAGGACATTAGCATGGACTTTGTATTGGGCTTACCTAGAACGAAGACGGGTAAGGATTCAGTTTTTGTGATTGTTGATAGATTCTCCAAAATGGCTCATTTTATTGCTTGTCATAAATGCGACGATGCTTCCCATGTAGCTAACCTTTTTTTCAGGGAGATTGTACGCCTCCATGGAATGCCTAGGACGATCGTCTCCGACCGCGATGTCAAATTCATGAGCTATTTTTGGAAGACTTTGTGGGCAAAACTTGGCACCAAGCTGCTTTTCTCCACCACCTGCCACCCGCAGATCGACGGCCAAACCGAGGTTGTGAATCGCACTTCATCAAGTCTTTTAAGGACCATGATCAAGAAGAGCCTCAAAGAGTGGGAAGAATGCCTACCTCACGTGGAGTTCGCCTACAACCGCGCCGTTCACTCCACCACCAACATGTGCCCTTTCGAAGTGGTGTATGGCTTCAAACCATTTACACCACTTGATCTTCTTCCACTACCGCTACAAGAACGAGTCAACATGGAAGCCTCCAAGCGAGCCGACTTCGTGAAGAAAATTCACCTCAAAACCCGGGAGGAAATTGAAAAGAAAACCCGCCTCTATGCACAGAAGGCCAATATGCACAAGAAGCAAATGCTATTTGAGCCCGGCGACTTGGTATGGATTCACCTTCGAAAGACCCTTTCCCCACCGCGCTCCTCCAAGTTGAAGCCACGCGGCGACGGACCTTTCAAAGTGCTCAAGAAGATCAATGACAACGCATATGAGATTGACCTTCCAAGCGACAAGTACGTGGTGAGCTCTACCTTTAATGTGGCGGACTTATCACCATTCTTAGAGCCAGAACACATCGAGTCGAGGACGACTCCTTTCCAAGAAGGGGGGGATGATGAGGACATCGACACCAACTCCATCAACTCCAAGGAGGGCCAAGTCACCTCCATCACGCCCAAGGGACCAATGACAAGAGCGCGAGCACAACAACTTAACATTGAGGTGAAGTCGCTCTTACTTGAATCTCGCTTTGATATCTCTGAGAGCTGGATGCTACCTCATGCTCCATATGTATGTTTAATCAGCTTCGCGGGAGAGAAAACAGAAAGAAGACTTGAGCTTTGCTCTTGCCTAGGGTTAGATCCCCTAGGTTGGGAGTTCCCCCATCTTGTCCTTGTATTTCCTATGGATTGTAAGGAGCATCGTGCGACGGATGTATGGACACGGTCGTTCAATTAGAGAGATTGTTGATTGAGTTCTTTGTTGGAGGCTATCTCATTGGAGTGTGTTGCCAAGATTTGCTTCTCAATAGGCTTTCTCTATTTATCCCCCTCGATCCTACGTCGTGAAGACCCGGTAAACCGTATCAAAACTCTTAAGCCTGTGATACCAAGCTCTAGGAGCTTGTTTCAATCCATACAGGGCTTTAGAGAGTTTAAAAACATGATTTGGGAATTTTTGATTTTCAAAACCAGGAGGTTGCTTGACAAAGACCTCTTCTTCTATGAAGCCATTCAAGAAAGCACTTTTAACATCCATTTGAAAAAGCTTGAAACCTTTGGATGTTGCAAATGCTAAAAGAATGCGAATGGCTTCCAATCTAGCTACTGGAGCAAAGGTCTCCTCAAAGTCTAAGCCCTCTACCTGGGAAAAACCTTGAGCTACAAGTCTAGCCTTATTGCGAACAACCAATCCATCCTCACTTTGCTTATTTTTAAAAACCCATTTTGTTCCAATAACATGAGAATCAGAAGGTCGCTCAACTAAAAACCAGACTTTGTTTCTTTCGAAATTTTCAAGCTCTTCATGCATGGCATTGACCCAAGAGGCATCAGATAAAGCATGGGTGATATCTCGGGGTTCAAAGGAAGCGACAAAAGCAGAATGTGCATGAGAATCAGGAGAAATAAACACGGAGGCGAGTGACTCGCTCTTGAAGATCCCCAATCATCGCTCGGTGGATGTTGTCATTTGTATGCGAAGTGGTGCTCTGAGTGCAGACGTGGCCTCTACCTCATGAGTTGTGGAGGTAGGAGCAGAGCCACTCGGATCGTCGGTGGAGATAGGAGGAGGTCTGCTCAATTTGGCCCGGCGTAGTGGTAGCAGGCTCTCCACCCCTCTCAGAAGTAGCTGGAGGATGGTTTGGTTCTTCATCCTCAGAGTCATCATCGACGAAAATGCTTCCTTGAATTTCAGGAACCTGTGTACCTGAAGCATCGGGTCTAGTACCAGGACTAGCCTCATCAAAAGTGACTTCGCAAGTCTCAACAATTTTGTTAGTGTCAACATTAAAAACACGATAGCCACGAGAATGAGCAGGATATCCAAGAAATATGCCATCAAAACATCTAGACTCAAATTTATCAAGATTGCCATGTTTAAGAATGAAGCACTAGCAACCAAAAATCTTGAAATGAGAGACTTTGGGAGAATGACCAAATCTAAGCTCATAAGAAGTCTTTCCAACCACGGATCTCAAGAAAACCCATTGGAAATATAACAAGCGTAGAGATCGCCTCACCCAAAATCTCCTAGGAGTAGAATGCTCATCTAGCATGGTCCGAGCCATCTCTACAAGGGTTCTGTTCTTCCTTTCTACAACACCATTCTGTTTGAGGAACTCTAGGAGAAGAAAGCGATCCTCAATTCCCCTATCGGTCACGGAAGGTAGAAAAGAAGAATTCTTGAACTCTGTCCCATTGTCACTCCTAATGGCTCTCAAAGCCCGGGTATATCAACAAAGCAATTCTAAGGACCAAATCTCTAAAGAATCCAAATGCTTCGTCCTTAGAAGCAAGAAAATAAACCCATGAATACCGGAGTAATCATCCACAACCACCAAGACATACCATTTCCCACCGGTGATGAACTCTAGAAGGACCAAGCAGTATCTAAGTGAAGAAGGCGTCCAGTCCATCAGTCATTACTAAAGTAAGAGGTGGGTGGAAGCGGACACCATCTTACCATGTCTGAGGTGAGCACACAAGATCTCTAATGACCTTGACCTAGGAAAACCTCTAATCAAGTCCTTGCAACCGACTCTAGACAAATGATCGAAACCTATATGCCCAAGTCTACGATGCCACAAAACAAGGTCATGAGAATCGAGGCTACAAGACACCTAGGATTGGAAGCGAGAAGAAATCTTGAAATTTGCACGAGAAGATCTTCTCAAATATGGAGATCTCAAAAACAAGCTCACCTGAGGAATCTAGAACTCTGCACTCACCTCTCTTAAACCTCACTTCTAGACCCTCATCAAGCGGTGAAAGCAGATAGAAGATTATACCTCGACTTACTTACCAAAGCGGCGTCTTTTAGCATGAACTTGTCGTTGGCGCGACACGGTGCCCTTTGCGATCCACGGTCGGTAGAAGCATCCCCAAATGTAATCAATTCATTGCGGATGCGTGTGAGGGAGGAGAACCATCTAGAATCTCCAGTCATATGTCGAGAACACCCGGAGTCAACAAGCCATATGTCCTCCTTCCTCGCACGACGGACCTAAAAAGCACAATCAGAAAACATCCGTGCCTCAGTACTGGGGTTAGTGATAAATGATCGAGGAATCCAGTACTGAGAGGCACGATGTCTAGGAGCAGCAGTAGAAATAGCAGAAACATGATCAGGAATAAAATCATAAGGATGCACTTGAGAACCACCTAGACCTCTCCGAAACGATCTACAAAAGATCGATACTCCCCTGTCTAGGTGCTACCCGTGGTCTCTCCTCACGATGTCCTAATCCAACACGCTGCCTAGACCCACCAAAAGAGTCTACAAAGTTCTCTACAAATCTAGGCCTATGTGTGGTGCGATAAACAGGCTGCCTAGCTCTAGAGACTACAGCTGGAGAAGGGACTCCTCTAATGGATCTTAGAACGCTCATCCTCTCTTTTCTCTCAAGCTTTGCTCTCCGGAAGCAGAACTCAACAGTATGGCCTTCTTTCTTGCAGAAGGTGCAATGGTACTGGACCTTTTGAGAGGTCTGTACAGAATGAGTGATAGCACCTTTCTTGCCAGAAAGAGTTTGAGCAAAACCCGCGGATTTGAAAACAACCCCGGATGGCTTAGTAGGTTCTAGCTCAAACAAACCATTCTTCACAACTCTAGCAATCCTAGGTGGGTTTTTCTTTGAATGCTCTAGGGGATTGAAACCTAGACCACTATTTTTCACACTCACTTTGGATTGATCAAGAATCATGTTGAGTTTCTTTTTCCCACTTGAAAACTTCTCAAGAGTCACCTTGAGGTAATCATTCTCTTTCATTAAACCCTCACATCTAGTGCACTTGCTAGACTTGATTACCTCATTGCTCTTGCTCTTAAGAAGGGCCACTTCCACCTTGAAGGCCTCACAAGACACACAATAGGATTCTCTAATCCTATTCAACTGCTCCTTAAATTTGACTCCAAATGCCTCTTGAATCGATTAATCATGGTTTCAACTTCACATTTAAAGCACAAGAGTTAGAATCAATAACTTTCTTAGAAGCGATAAAGACATGGATCTTTCAATTTTAGCCTTTTCTTCAAGGGTCTTGTTTAAGGCTTCAATCTCAATTGTAAGCTTGGGACAATTTTCACAAGATGCAACTCTAGAGTAAACTAGCATTTCTTTCATCTCTTGCATCTTAATCTTATTATTCTTACAATGAGAGCATGTATGACTAGCATCAAATTTTTGCAATTCTTTTAAGGAGCTATCCAGTTTTAATTCAAGCAAAGCACAATTTGAGCAAGTTAAAGGGATAGCTTCCATGGCAGTCACATCAAGTGAAATGGCATCTAAGCAAGCAGAACTAGACTTGAGAGATTCTAGTTCATCGAGAGCATCTTTAAGTTGATTGGTGACAGAGGAATGAGCAGATTTCAAGCTTGTCAAGTCATTAAGCAAGCTAGTGCAGGATTCACAAAAATCATCAGGATTAATAGATTTTAGCCTAACCACTTCTAGGTTCAAATTATCAATCATAATGTCCTGCTTCTTAATCATTTTTACTTGCTTATGCAATTTCCGTTCAGCAAGCACCAACGCCCTTTTCATGTCGACAATAGAAGGGTATACCTCATCGGGATCACTAAAAGGATCCTCATTGTTGGAGGAGTCATTTGTCGTGGTGTTCTTGGCCATGAAACACATGCTGGTGAAGTCATGCGCCTTCTTCTTGCCACGAGAGTCACTCTCGTCGTCCTCCGTTTCCGAGTCCACATCGCTCATATTTACATTCTCAAGAGCGGCAAGGACCCGGCTGACAAACTTTCGATAGTTTGTCTTCTTGGGTTTAGCATCCCTCTCCTGGGGATGTCTTCGTGTCTCCTTCTCCTCCTTGCCCTTTAGCTTGGGGCACCTGGAGCGAATGTGGTTTGGCTCACCACATTCGAAGCATGTGATAGGTCCACTTCTCCTCCTATTCCTCACCTTGTTATACGCTCTTGTGAATTTGGTGGAAAGGAGGGCTAAGTCATCCTCGGGCAGTTTCTCTAGTTGCTCATCACTTAAAGAATGTAAAGCAGATAATGAAAAACCAGATGAGCTACAATCAAGAGACTCTGAAGAACAACCCTTGGATTTGTCGACCACTAATGCCATCGACTCTGTCTTGGGGAGACGCGAGATAAAGTCAATCTCATGCGTCTTCAACCTCGAGTAAAGCTTATCCATGGTAAGCTCACTCATGACAGTGTTGTCATTGATGGAAGTGATCTTCATTCCCCAGACCTTCACATCAAGAGCACCTAAGTGGCGTGCATTCTCGACTCGAGAAATACCGAGTCAACAATGCGGAGATCATGAAGAATCTTAGAGAATCTTTCCCATACTCATCCAAAGACTCACGGGCCTTTGTTCGATCTTTGAGTATACTTTCTTGAGTGGTTACATCTCACTTCCTTGATTGCGGTGGACCCTTCATGATAGTCACAAAGAGTCCGCGGATCTCGTGAAGCGGACCGCAAGTGAGCAACACGCTCAAACTCGGATCGACTAAGGCCTTGGATCAAATAATTCGAGCCTTTCTTTGTTGGCCTCCACATCCGGGTGATCGTATCGTCATCGGCCGCACGACATAAGGATTTTCACCTTTAGCCAAATAGCGTGCCCTTGAGCCTCGATATATGCTTGCATCGAGCCTTCCAAGATGCAAAGTCAACTCCTTGAAAATGTGTGGCTTGGTTGAGTACTTGTCACCGCCATGGCTCCAAAGACCGGTTAAGATCTATGAGAAGAGCTAACCGCTCGATACCACTTGTAGGACCTAAAGGCGACTAGGGGTGAATAGGTGCTTTCAAAACTTTCTCGCCTAAATCAAAAACCAACACGAACTTTACTCCTTTAGCTATGAAAGCTAAGAAGATCGATAAGCACACAGCGGAAGCCTTGTGTTGGATTTGATAAACCCCTCAACCATACGACACAAGCGGAGTAAAGAACTCACTGTTCCTTCTTTGATCTGGCGGTCGACCGGCTACCACGGCGATCGGACCGACGGTCAACCAATGGCCGACCGGCAACTAAGCGGCGGTCGGACCGGTGGGATGCTGATTCGACCCGGCAAACCAATGTCGAATATACGCAGGCGGTCGGACCGCCGTTGAAGGACGGTCGAACCGGTGAGAGTCAATCTTGAAAAACTCCACCCAAATCCAAAACGAAATTTGATCCAACTTTTGATTCAACCAATAAAACTTGACCAAATTTGAGCACACCTCCTAATGATATTAGAGACCTATTTCTAGCGACGATCCGTCGGATCCACCAGAATCGATCTCTCGAGATTTTACCAAAGAAGTGCACAAACCCTAGAAATATGAAAATCTTGATTCAAGACTTGCTTGTGGGGGGTTGATGATCTAGATGACTCTAGGAGTAATCCCACACATCAACGCAAGATAAAGTAGGCCAAGAGACCAAGCATGAACCTTTGAATCAAAGAAGCACTAAAATCATCCAAAAGGAGAAGAACACAAAAGGAGCAAGCGATCTTTCAATTGAGCATCACAAGATTGTTCGATTACACAAGATGCTTACAAAGCATCTCCAACAAGGAGGGCAAGAGCTCAACAAGGAGCACACTCCAAACCCTAGTTCTCCCCTCCTCTCCTCCAAACCCTAGAAAAGGAAGAAGGGGCTAAAATGAATGCTTAGAAGGTTTTCCATCTCCCCCTTCCTATTTATACTAGAGAGCTAGGGTTTCCTTTTGGGGTCACTTACACATGGGACCCACACAAATAACACTTGAAGCAATCTTTGCTTCACCACGTGTAGGTTGATCGGCGGTTCTCATCGCGTCGCAAGCCGTCTCTTGTCCGAATCCCATCGGAACCTCCCAGACTCGCACCGATATCCGCACCTTTGATCCAACGGTATGTCGAACCACCCGTTCGATCCGTCTTGCCCATTCGCACTGCTTGAGTCACACGACCTCACCGGTATCCATGATCGTTACGGACCTCGGCTCTCCAAGCGTAGTCCCGATCCACTCACCGTTGACGTCGTTGACACGCAAGCCACCGCACAAAGAATAGACAAACAAATCGTTTCCGGAAACAAGTTCTTCACAACTTGACCCACTTTAGTTCCGCAATGCAATATACAACAATAAAGCATTGAAGTTCATATAAAATACACAGTCAAAACCAACTCAATTGAACACTTGGCTAACCTTCAAGCCATTCTTGGGTCGGCCGCTTCACAGGCGGTCCGACCGATTCATCTGATCGGACCGCTCCCACAACGGCGGTCGGACGGTCCAAAGGACTTAGCCAAATTTTCAACTCAAAATTCCGAAACCTTCTGGAATTTTCAAACGAATAGAACTTTTGACTGGGAGCTCCAAAAATGATGGGACCACATCCAGGAGACTCCCCTCACTTGCCTACACAATCTATTTTTGGATTAGCCCCAAAATCCAACTTTAGGTCAGCGGTCCGGCCACCACCGCCTTCTTGATCGATCGATTGTCCCAGGCGGTCCGATCGCCCATAACGTCGGTCGGACACCGTGGTCCGACAAAGATGAAGCAAACCCGAAAACGCGAGATTTTGCAAACCAACAACGCCATTGCCAATTGACTCATCATCCTGAGATCGTGCACATATCCTCACGATATCCACAGAAACAAAGTCTGGACTTTAGTTGAGCGACCTTCTGACTCTCATGTTATACGAACAAAATGGATTTTTAAAAATAAACAAAGTGATGATGGGTTGGTTGTTCGCAATAAGGCTAGACTCGTAGCTCAAGGTTATTCCCAGGTAGAGGGCTTAGACTTTGAAGAGACCTTTGCTCTATGTCGGACCCGGGAGTAACACCCAAGAATCCTCTGTGTATTTCTGAACTAGTCCCATGATCAGTAGCTAGTTCACACAGTAAACAGATATGGTAACATCCATAAATCGCACAACTTTATTAATAAATATCAGAGTTGATTACAAGAAAGGCTTACAAGCCAACATTAAATAAAACACAGCGGAAGACGAAGAGTAGTGGAGTCCAGCTGATCTGCCACAGGCAATCGACTGGGGTAGCGGCCTAGTCGTCGAGATCCGAAGTCCTTCTCCTCTGAAATTTATTTGCATGAAGCAAGGGTGAGCACAACTACTGTGCTCATAAGTTACACCCAAATATG
This sequence comes from Hsuehochloa calcarea, assembly GCA_036346395.1. Lineage (NCBI taxonomy): Eukaryota > Viridiplantae > Streptophyta > Magnoliopsida > Poales > Poaceae > Hsuehochloa > Hsuehochloa calcarea. Next base: position 24,451,304 of record CM070604.1, on the reverse strand, counting down.
AGTTAATGCATGCATGGATATATCAAAGGAAGGTTTATTGGTTGAATTTGCATAAAGCAGTGTTTTCTTTAAATATTTGTTACTAAGTTCCAAAGCAGTTATTCTATAACTAAAATTCATTTTTATAAATTCTCAAGTTTTATAGTAGGATAACCTCCATATGAAACATGGTGATGGATACCCTCCTATCACATGGCTAACCGCCCAATTTTACCACAAGGATTAACCATCCTCAAATCATTTGCAAAAATCATTTTAAAAACAAAATCAAAGTCTAACTTTGAGTGGCTTTGCTCAGCATGTCCATGACCATGGACACGGCTATTCGAATAGTTTTACACTCTGCAGAGGTTGTACAACTTTACCCACAGGAGATAATCAACTTTTAATGTCCGTCGACACACTTCCGTAGGTGTGCGACTAAGTGATTATCACGAGACCTTTACAATCGTCATTCCAAAGTAGTCATGCCGCTAAGGTTTCACTTCCTTTGGATTAACCATCCGCTAGAAGCCCCTCTTGCGCCGCTAAGGTTTCACTTCCATTGGGTTAACCACCATGGAAACCCCTCTTGCACCAAGTGGGAATCTTGTCTAACCGACACCCACACACCAAAATGGCACAACTAACAATGGAGCGTTGCAAATTATTGACCCTAGCTTTGTCCCATTCCGGACTTGTGGTAGTGCGGTGGAGCTTTGCAAGATGCGGCTCAAGACCGGTCCTTAATCGACTTGGCGACTTCAAAATAACCACGGGCCTCAAACCTACCGGATTGAGCCCGTGCATAAACCTGCACCCACCAAGCATCCATTTCGCCCAAGTACAAACCAACTTTTCATTTTTACTTTTCAAAGTCATTTGTAAAATCTTCCTTGACAAACCAATGTCATAGGCTTTTAAACAATAGTTGATTATTTGGCTAAAATTTCCCAAACTAAACATTTTTGGTGTAAGCATGTCTTTACATAATATTTTCAAATGATCCCAGTTCATACTATCGTATCAACTAGGTTTTTATCTAGGGTGACAATATATTTGATGCAAATATCAACATTGGCCATACAAAGGATTTAGGCATAACTATAAATTTAAAACAGGTATTTAAATTACATTGAATAAAAATAAGCATGCAATAATAATTTAAAACATAATTTAAATAATTTGAAATAATGGGATCAAATATGATCAAAGGTATAACTTGCCTTGCTTGGTTATGTGTTGTTCTCAAACGACGTCGAAATCCGGTTGTCCGAAGTCGTCGAAATCTATACGCGTAAATGATCCAAATTCAAATAGCATTCAAATGAAATCCAAATAAAATCCAAAAATTAAGAAATAATTACTGGAAGTAAGATATCGGCTTTATATGAATATAGGAATTTGAATCGATGAAATCGGAGTTCGTATGAGGACAACGAAATTAGGAAGGTTGAAAGTCACATGAAATAATGAAATTATGAATAGTGTCGATTCAGGAAAAATGATGGAGTTGGCGAGGAAAGGAAGGGGAGGTCGCCAACTAGCCAAATGAAATCACGGCATCGAGCGGATCAATGGTGGTGGTCAGCGTCATGGCGGAGGTCTAGCGCGACGGTGACGCGCAAAAGCGAGACAAGGTGAATAGTAGCGCGAGAGCCGATAATGTTTTGGAGAAAAGAAAGGTAGCACAATGTAGAGCATCGTGGTGAAGCTAACGGTATTAGCGACATCATTGGCGGATCAAAGATGGTGCAAAACGATGACGGAAGGTGGTTCGGTCTCGGTGGAAAATTCTTGGTTGCGCGAAAAGAGAGCGCGAACTCCGAGGGATAGGAAGGGGAAACCGAGGGACGCGGATGGCGCATGATGGTTGGAAAAATCTTGACCGGGAGGGAGAGCGGAGGTGACAAAGTTGGGTAAGTGCATGTGTGTATGGTACTGTTCATGCATACATGAATAGTAAATATCGCGGAAGAATTTGCCATGCCGTAATAGGAAGGGAGATGTGACCGTGAACAACAAAAATGGAACCCATGAGGTACTCTACCCGATGGTAGTGGCGGTTCGGGCGACACGACGATGGTGGCGGCGACGCAAATAGAATAAATGACTAAAATATAATAAAAACTCAAAATTACAAAATAAATACTAAAAATAAAGGATGAATTTAGATGATTTTACGAGCAAGAATCATCGATTCGGAGTTTGCATTAGAAACAATAATTTACGGAAGAAAAATCACTACTAAAATAATTGCTACTGATGAGTGTGACTAATAAGCAATGCTGCTCGTTCGTCGTTTCTTTGCTTCAAATAGAATGGACGAGAGCAAGCAATGGCCATGGCGCCGAGTGGGGAAGAGGAAAAGTGGCCGACAAGTTACAAAATGGGTTGCTCACATCGAGGCGAAGCCGATGGAGGAGGTGGCGCGATTGGAGATGGCGTGGCCTGCGGCGGCGCGCCGCGACGGCCGGTGGTGCCGCGAGGCGGCGTTGCTCGGCGATGTTCGGCGGCGAGGTGAGCACCACGTAGAACGTCGCGAGGCGAAGCTAGGGGTGGTGGAGATGGTGGCGGGGATGCCTTTGTAGGCGCATTTAATCGGCCGATGAAAGGAGTTTGGATGGCGTCGGAAAACTTCGATTGTGGAGAGGAGAAAGCGAGGAGAAGCTAAGATTTTCGGGGATGGATGAGGGAGAGAAGAGGCACACGGTGCTCTCTTATATAGGGGTGGAGATGGTGGGAGGAGGAGATCAAGCAGCGGGTGTCATGGCGGACATGGCGCGTTCCCATTTATTTGGGCATTTACAAGGGGAGGAATGGCGGGGATGGAGGTGGAGTGATGAGGGAGTTGAATGCCACTAATTTGAGGAAGAACCGTTGAGAATTTATGGGAATGAGAGCTTCAGTGGCCATTAATGGCGTCGGCATGTTGCTTTTCTCTGGACAGGAAGAGTTTCGTTCTTGAGAAAGAAGAAGGAAGGAAGTAGGGAAGAAATAGAAAGAAGGTGAGTACTAATTAACAAATTGGAAAAGGCTACTTGGTAGCATGTGCCATAGCAACATCAGAGTTAAGCGTGCACCATGTGGAGTAGTGAGAAGATGGGTGACCCGATGGGAACTCCCTTTTTCTGATTTTTTTTTTTATTAAATAATTTTCGAAATTCAAATTAACCACAAATTGAGAGCACTTTAGAAAATAGTAAAAAGAGGCCAAAAATTCTAGAAAAATTTCCAAAAAAAATCTAGAATTATTTTGGACTCAATAAAAATAAATCCAACTGAAAGTTGACTTTTATTTTTGATTTCATTTTCTAGAAAATAGGAAAACCCTTTTTAAATACCAGAAATTAATTAAAATTTTATTTTTCAATTTAAATCCAATAAAATCACAGAAAATCAAATAAACTTAATAAACTTTCTTTTTGACATTAAAACCAAGAAATTAAATTATTAGTATTATTATTTTACTTTTAACAGTGAAAACTCTTTTTAGGTTATAGTAAATCGAGAAAATTCTTTGGCAACCAGAAAATCCAACAAAATAACAACTTTATTTATTTTAAATTGGTAGCAGAACTTTGGGATGTTACAAACTACCCCCTTAAAAGGAATCTCGTCCAGAGATTCGGAGAAGCTAGAAAGAAGGAAGATGGATATATGATAAAGAAATTGAGACAAAGTATGTCTTCAAATTGGTTAGGGTCTTGAGTTCTTGAAGTTTTGAAGTATCAACTCGTCTTTTAAGTTCCAAGCGCATCGATAGGTTAGAAGTCCAATGGATTGTTAGAGAAGAAAGAATAGCAAAGGATGAGAAAGAGAGCTATGAGGAGAGAAGTCTACCCATTTAAAACAAGCGTTGTACACAAGATCAAAAGATCTATGTACGACGTACAAAAAAAACAACATACGATACAAGTTACGAAACAATACAACGTTCTACTCGATCAATACTCATAAGTCGGGAAATGACTCAATACAGAATGAGTGTTGGCAAACTTATACTATATGGTTAGGTGACATCGCGGTCTTGGTAAATCTTACATATTGTCCTTGAATGACTTGGCGATCTTACGATGTTTTCTTGATAGTTCCAGGTCTTGTGGTCTTGAGCGTAATGGTAAAACGTGTTGACCATCTATAGAAGCTTTTCGATGGAAAGAGGATCAATTAACATTACAAAGCGGTGAAGAGAGAATTAGGTAAGAAAGAATACCATGAAGGAACTAAAGATAGATAGATGACCAAGATGAGGAGAGAACATTTTATTTTTCTTGTTATATAAAATTAGTTTTGAAATTTTTCAACTAACGTCCATTCTAACTAGGTCACGACCTACAGTCGACATGGCTCTGATACCATTTCTATCGGACCCGGGAGTAACACCCAAGAATCCTCTGTGTATTTACAACTAGTCCCATGATCGGTAGCTAGTTCACACGATGAAATGTGATATGGTAACATCCATAAATCGCACAACTTTATTAATAAATATCAGAGTTGATTACAAGAAAGGCTTACAAGCCAACATTAAATAAAACACAGCGGAAGACGAAGAGTAGTGGAGTCGGTGATTCGCCTGAGCAATCGGTGAGGGTAGCGGCCTAGTCGTCGAGATCCAAGTCCTTCTCCTCTGAAATTTATTTGCATGAAGCAAGGGTGAGCACAACTACCGTGCTCGCAAGTTACACCGATATGAGTTAATGCATGCATGGATATATCAAAGGAAGGTTTATTGGTTGAATTTGCATAAAGCAATGTTTTCTTTAAATATTTGTTACTAAGTTCCAAAGCAGTTATTCTATAACTAAAATTCATTTTTATAAATTCTCAAGTTTTATAGTAGGATAACCTCCATATGAAACATGGTGATGGATACCCTCCTATCACATGGCTAACCGCCCAATTTTACCACAAGGATTAACCATCCTCAAATCATTTGCAAAAATCATTTTAAAAACAAAATCAAAGTCTAACTTTGAGTGGCTTTGCTCGACATGTCCATGGCCAGTGGACACGGCTATTCGAATAGTTTTACACTCTGCGAGAGGTGGTACAACTTTACCCACAAGAGATAATCAACTTTTAATGTCCGTCGACACACTTAGTAGGTGTGCGACTAAGTGATTATCACGAGACCTTTACAATCGTCATTCCAAAGTAGTCATGCCCGCTAAGGTTTCACTTCCTTTGGATTAACCATCCGCTAAAGCCCCTCTTGCGCGCTAAGGTTTCACTTCCATTGGGTTAACCACCATGGAAACCCCTCTTGCACCAAGTGGGAATCTTGTCTAACCGACACCCACACACCAAAATGGCACAACTAACAATGGAGCGTTGCAAATTATTGACCTACTTTGTCCCATTCCGGACTTGTGGTAGTGCGGTGGAGCTTTGCAAGATGCGGCTCGAAGACCGGTCCTTAAGCGACTTGGGCGACTTCAAAATAACCACTGGGCCTCAAACCTACGGATTGAGCCGTGCATAAACCTGCACCCACCAAGCATCCATTTCGCCCAAGTACAAACCAACTTTTCATTTTTACTCACTACTACAGAACAGACCTTTGGTCCCGGGCCTAAAGGGCCTCTAGTCCCGGGTATAGAGCCGGGACTAGAAAATCGGGACTAAATGTCTCACATTTAGTCCGGGTCCGGGCCGGGACTAAAGGCCGACCTTTAGTCCCGGTTAGTAATACCAGCAGGGACTAAAAATCCATTGAGGTATGCTGCACGGATAGCCCTTTTAATCCGGTTGGTATTACCAACCAGGGACTAAAGGTTTTTTTTCTTTTTGTTTCCATTTCAATTCATTATTGATTTTGGTTTTAAAATTACATTAGGTTTTCAATGCGTATTCTTTTGCTAATATATGTATCGCCCACATATAATTTAGTTTGGAACATTATTACACACAAATAAAGTATGAAACTATATATATTATGGAGCTATATATATGTATAATATATATATATATATGCACATAAAATTTACAACATTATTCATGCATCCTTGGTATTTACAACACAAATGTTGTCCTCCACTTAAATGTCATACAAATGTTAAATCTGGTTTGGCTTCAATTGTTCATACAGGTTAAAGTAGAACTCGGTCGGGCTTGAGGACATGCTCATTAAGAAATCTGCGATTGTCTCTTGAATTCCTTTGAGGCGGTCCATATCCAACACTGTTCCTTCAACCATATCTCCTTCAATTTGCATTAAGCGAAGAAGTATTAATATACATAAGATTTATTTAATAGCAACAAATAAATAAAATAGATTTATTATATATACTTGTTACCTACTTTACGCATCAGTAGATGGGTTCTTTTGCATACACCATGAGGAACTTCATAAGCGTAGTATCCACACAAATTGTTGCTGGTGGTCGCTGTAGTAGAACCAGCATGCGATATAAAAGATAACTCGTCATCCCGCGTGTAGTGAAGCATGATAAGGCAAAGATGCGGGAGCTAGTACAACTTACATCCGATCGGTGTGGATCGGGAAGTGGCGCTTTCGGATCCGGACGGTGTAGTTGAACGAACCAAGCCCAAACCACGCCCAATAATTGGATCGTTAATTAACTATTGCAAAGTTAAAGAGCAGGAATAAATATTTAAAGATCGAAGTTACCTGGATAATGTCTATCATATCTTGGTAATCTTCTGCGGTTTTCTCAACGAGTCATAGATTAGCAAATGACCGTCGGAGAGATCGAGGACAATCATTATCGATGAAAATTGCATTTGTTTATAGAGTCAACATATATATCTTTATGTTGGATTGAGTAAGTAAAGTAAAATGTGCACACAATAACAACACTCACCCAAAGTTGTAGGGAAGAGTATAAATCTTTTGTTCTTTTGGTTGATCAGAACCTCAGGAAATTCCTCTCCGTTTGAGGTCTCCATTGATCGTAGGGAGTGTTTGGGTCCTTGAATACGATATATGGATCAATGAAACCAATGTTCTTGTCGTTTCTACGTGTGAGGTCTCTCATCATGTCTCTGCATATGTATAGACATGCTAGCTAGTGTGAGGATAATTACTTATACATATACATATGCTAGAGTGAGATTATTAAAAGAAAGAATCACGTACAGACAAAAGCAGCTGATGAGAGATTTGTCTAGAGCGTTCATGTGGCATAGCTGGTGTAACTCATTAAAGCGAACCATTATAATGTCATCGCCATACGGAGTAATGATGGTTTCTAATTTTAGCGCAAATATAGTCATCCGCTTTTTTTGCGACACGCCGCCATGTACCACTTGTTTAACAAGTACATTTGTGTACGAAGTTCGATGAGCTTCTCAGGGTTGTATAGACTCTTGCCATATACATATTCCTTCTTCCAATAATCAACTTCCGGAGCACTTTTGATGTGTGCTCACGAGCATTGGGAAATGCTTAGACCGATTTCATGAAAAATTCATCAAGTTGATCCAAATGCACATTTCCGTATATCTGTTCTAGCACGTTCGTGTTTGAACCATATTCATTCCCAATAACTAGCGGGGGCACTGATTGTTGTGATTGTTCCCCGAGCTGTGCAACACCCTTCCGTGCTATCTTCTCTTTCTTCTTCGCCTCCTCAATTGACTTGGTGAGAGTGCGGTCATAGTCCGATAGTGGCGAATCCTTACGAGCATGGCGTAACTTTTACGGTGGCGTCCACCCTTTGCCTTAGAACTTACGGACGTCGAAGAAATGCGGCTTCTCGAGTTTCGCCGCTTCACTTTTAGCCTTGACTTTCGCGAAGAAGCATCACATCATCTTTCTTATGAAGCATCTATTTCTCGGCGATCTTCTCATAGGAAAGTTTCAGTGCGTCTTAGAAATAGTGGTGTTCTCCACGAGGCTTTCTTCTTGGCGGTGGGGCCAACGCCGTTTGTGTGGTGCGCATCTTCTTTGGCGAGAAGGCGGCGGTGTCGGCGTTGGAGCCCGCCGTGGAGGCGATGGGGCGATGGCGGCGTTGGAGCCCGCCGTGGGGCGATGGGCGGCCGGTGTCGGCGTTGGAGCCGCCGTGGAAGCGATGGAGCGGCGGTGGCGGCGTTGGAGCCCGCCGTGGAGGAGATGGGGCGATGGCGGCGTTGGAGCCCGCCGTGGAAGCGATGGGCGGCGGTGTCGGCGTTGGAGCCCGCCGTGCGGCGATGGGGCGGTGGGGATGCGGCCGTGTCTTCCACTTCATTGTCATCGCCCGCAACTTTGTGACCGGTGGTGAATGTATAATTGGACTTAGGTTGGGGAGGTTCTCACTGTGAAAACAACGTGGTATGAGTAAACCGTTATTTAAGCCAATACATAATTAGTGAAAAAATGGTTCGTTCACTTTCATCCGCACCTAGGGTTAAGTTGTTGAGGAGGAGGAGGTGGCGCCCTAGGAATAATGATATAGCGCTTGCGCCAACATATGAATGTCTTCTCCGCTTCTCCTAAAGTCTTCTCCCATCACCTCCTTCAATGTCAAGAGGCACATTGCTTTTACCTTTCACAACTCTATCCACAGAGGCGCTAGCATATCCGGGAGGTATTAATGCCCCATGGCATCTTGGTGTCTTCGTAGGGTCGATCGAGATACAACACCGATAGCCACCATGGTGTGGCATTCCCCTGGAATGTGCGGCTCACATGTCGTGAGAGGATCGGTGATGTCATCCACGGAAGCGCGACCTGCGTCATCTTGAATCACTGGCACCTCCGTGGAAGCGCAATCTTTTCAAGCGATTAGGGGTGATGTTGACTCCGGCTCGATGCGGTTGCCTTTGGATGGAACTTCTTGCTATCTGCACTTGCCTTTTGATTTCCGCATTCATTTTGGCTTCAAGTGTTTTCTCGCTCTCTTCGCTTCACGAGCCACTTCCGTGACTCATGAACCATTTCCTCCATCCTGCGCATCCGCTCTGCCTCCTCGTACTTCTTTCTCTGGCGGCTTCTATAGGTGGCTTTGTCTTTAGGAAAGCATGCTCCCACGACACCTCCCATAGCCTCTTGTTCGCCCACCGTGTTGATACTCTCCGCGTATATGGCTCATCCTTATCTCTATTCGGTGCCACTGCCACTCTCGGTAAGCCTCGAGCATAAGCAAATCTTCTGCTTGCTCTTTGGAGTTTTGCGCCATACACTATCTTTCCGGTCTCTAGGTCGAGCTTCCCCATGAGAAAAACCAATACTTAGCACGCTCGGGCAGTTGATTGATTCAGTTCGATCCCTTGGCAAGAATCTCCGTTCCATTCTTTCCCACTTAGGAATGGCACTCCTGTAGCCACCGATCCCAAGTGATGGTGGTATTGCTTTGTCGGGCATTACTGTTGGTTCCTTCTCACCGTGCCTCACCCTCTTCCGATGTCTTGGCTGTACAAACTCATCCCAAAGCGGCCTCAACAGCGTAGGCCTTAGTGTTGAAATCAAGGCGTCGAGTTCTTCCGATAAATGTGTTGTACAATTTCTTCTTCCAACACTGGAATTGTGTGGCCATCTTCTTCATAGCCAGTTCCTAACTCTCTCCTTCAAAGCTTCATCTTACATATCGAGCGCGAAATGTTGAAGGACATCTTGCCAAACTAGTGCCTTGTCACGATCAGAGACAAAACTAATATGAGAAGCAACTTTCTTTTGCTTCCATTCACGAGCATTAATCGGGATCCTGTCCCTTACAAGGTACCACGATGGTGACAAATTTACGTGCATGTGGTCCAAGTACTTTGCTGTATCCTCCTCGAATTCGAGAGAATGAACCGACCCTCCAACGGCTTCTTGGGCCTCGTACATTTCTACTCTTCCCGTTGTTGTGTCGTCGATCCAGAGGGCTACGAATGTAGAAACACAAAGATTTAAATAAATATATTTACACGACAAATGAAATTATTCTGAATTTCATGTATACATAAGAGATTGTAGATAGACCTCGTGATGAGGACATCACTAGTAATGCCAAAGACATCGCTAGTAACGCCAAAGCTAGTAATGAGACTTCAATAACTGGACCAATAACAAGAGCACGAGCCAAGAAGCTACAATCTCGGTGAACTGTTCCTTAATGAACATATCATTAATTTTAAAAGAATTGTATACTACCTAAAAACAATGTTTTACTTGTGCTCAGGTTTGAAGAGTCAACGATGGATGGAGATGAAGGACATGTGGCCGTCATCCAAGGAAGCACAAGTCTACGGCATGAATAATGAACGGCTTATGAATAGTGCCCCGCGTGAACAAGCTTGTGAGCGGTGCATGTGAGCGATCGCGGCGTGCTACGGATGCGTGTGAGCGGTGCGTGTGAGCGATGCGTGTGAGCGATCGCGTGTGAGCGAGTGCCATGAGCGATTGCGTGCTACGGTCGCGCGTGAATAGTACCATATGGAAAATCTTGTGTTGAAAAGCCTTAGGCTAAGACTATATATTGAGGGGTAAACCCCCATTGTAAGGCAACGAATTTGATAATAGAAAACTCTTGTTCTTTCGTTGGGCAAACCAACTTGAGAGGAATTGGGAGTTCACTGAAATTAAGATTGTTCAACCTTTTCCATTTGGAATTGGGAGTGCGATAGAACTTCATCGGTGGTCGTGAAGTTCAAAGCGTGTGGTTGGGCGAATTATAGAGTGCTAACTCTTGCATTGGCAACGGGGATCACTACGGTTCATCAAATCCACGTGAGTATCCAGATCCTACGTCGAGAAGATCGGGCGACCCCGTATCATCTTGGTATCAGAGCGCGGTTTACTCGGTAGGATTATTTACCCTTACTTTTAGATTGATTTATTTTTGTCCTATAGTCCATTAAACTGAAAATTGCAACAAAAAAAATCCAAACCCTAGTTTTTTTGCATCTGTTAATTTTGTGAGTTTTGTTAAGTTTTAATCCATTAGAATTTTTGTTTAGGTCTTGATCGTTCGTCTTTATCTCCGTAGCATAATCTTTGTGTCAATCCAAAATCCAAAAAAAAAAAATCTTCTTGATATTCTTTTCATCATTTGAGACTATCTGTTGAATATTGCATCTAGGGCTGCTCTGAGTACTTCACACCTTGTTGAATATTTGTGACCTATGGAAAACCAAAAGAACAATTAAACCTAGTTTGGCCTTTGAAAAAAAAAGAAAGAGGAAGTTGAGCAAAAAAAAAAAAAAAAAAAAAAAGAAGAGAAAGAAAGAAAGAAAGAAAGAAAGAAAGAAAGAAAGAAAGAAAAAGAAAGCATTGGCCGAATTTGGGTGAGACCTTAATCCATAAATTCAAATTGTGTAGTTTAATCTCTTGAGCAATCTCGTGCCCTTACATTCATATCATTGCAATTGGCTAGCGTCTCTCCTAGTACTTGGTGCAAAGCAGGCTATCTAATCTTTAATTTCAGATTGCCTCTAGTTAACTCATTCATTTGTTTGCATCGAGTCACATTAATCTTTGCATGTGTGTTCATAGACTTCACTTAAATCTTTTGGATCAGCACTTAGGCAAAGTATTCTAGTTTGGATTATTACTTAATTTTACAACATCAAGAATTTCAGATTGCTAGGATATACACTCTCATGCCAAGCTCCACCATATAACCGTTGTTGTGCTAGTAGTGAACACTCTTAAATTCGCTTGATCATCACTGTGCTGTTGTCACTTCTACCAGGTGTAAGTTTTTATTGGCCTTAATTCACTTCGGAAGGGTAAGAACTTTACTTGGAGAGAGGACATAGTGAGATTGAGTGATTTCCACAAAGCATTATTATATACGACTATTTGTTTCTTGCTTAACTAACCATGTCGGTGGAGAGAACACCATGATGAGAGTGGTGGAACAAATGACACTCGGGCATTCGTCAAGCAATATCAATTTGGGGCACTCATGAACACTTTCAACGTGAGCTACACCAAGGGCTCAATCAACTCCATGAGAAGCATGATTCTTTTCTTTGATCAAATTGCAAGGGATATGCAAAATATGGAGATACAAGCTGATGAAAATGTGCGCCAATTACGGGAGGACATTGGGACCCTCACTAGGCTCATACAAGCTCGCAATGGTGGCGATGAAGCAAGTATTCAAGGAGGAGAAGCTGCTGCACATGTACCTCCTGCACCGCAACACCGAGTGGCGGTAGCGTGGTGCGTCCACCACGGCTAGGAGGACGAGGAGGAACCCATGGAGCGTGGCGGGGTCTAGGTGGAGGCCGTGGTGGGCGTGGTGGTGCCGCACATGCGATGGAAGAGGATGGTGATTTTGCTTTGCATTACAATGACCATTATCGTCGTCCACGCAATGAAGATGATGGCTTGGGCAAGCTCAAGTTTTCCATGCCCAAGTTTGCAGGAGGGACTGATCCCGAGGAGTATCTCACTTGGGAATTGAAGGTTGATAAAATATTCCGTATACATCACTATACGGATGAGAGAAGGATATCTGATTAGCATCACTTGAGTTTGAAGGTTATGCTTTGGATTGGTGGGAACAAGTCATTACTCAAAGAGCTGAGAATGGAGAAAACCCTGTTGCAACATGGCAAGAGATGAAGCGGGAAATGAGAGCCCGTTTTGTTCCTCGTCATTACAAGCGTGATCTATTTGATAAATTGCAGAATATGAAGCAAGGAGCTTTGCAATAAACTTGGGTTGAAGTACAAGAAACACCCACATCCATATCAGATCCAGTGGCTGCATGAGAGAGGTTCATTGAGTGTGGGATACACCGTGGATGTTGAATTTGAAATTGGCACTTATCGAGATACGGTGGAGTGTGATGTGGTGCCTATGGACGTATGTCACTTGCTGCTAGGAAGGCCATGGCAATATGATCGTGCTGTGATTCATGATGGAAGAACTAACCAATACAAGTTTTGGTGGAACAAAAAACAAGTGGTGCTGCTACCGTTGACTCCTTCTCAAATTGTAAATGATAATGTGCAGAAGATCGCAGTGCAAGTTGAGAGTGAGAAAGGGAGAGAACCAAAGAGTGTGATTCCACAAAAGGTGAGTGAGAGCCACAAGCCAAACCCGAGAGGTAAAAGCAAGAGTGAGGGAGAGAAAAACTTCGTCATGATAGCCACCAAATCTGATCTAAGAGAGATGAAAGATGATCCCGCTTTGATGCACCTTGTATTATTGTACAAAGATGCATTGCTTTCTACTAATGATTTAACATCTCTTCCTAGTGCTATTTCTCAAGTTTTGCAGGGTTTATGACGACGTGTTTCCGGAGGAGATACCCGCTGGTCTACCACCTATTCGAGGTATTGAGCATCAAATTGACCTAGTCCCGGGAGCCCCTCTTCCCAATCGACCGCCGTACCGTACAAATCCAGAAGAAACTAAGGAGATTCAGCGTCAAGTGCAAGCACTTTTGGACAAAGGGTAAATACGTACACGAGAGCCTTAGTCCTTGTGCCGTTCCCGTTATTCTTGTTCCTAAGAAAGATGGTACTTGGAGAATGTGCATAGACTGTAGAGCTATTAACAACATAACTGTTCGCTATCGTCATCCTATTCCTAGGTTAGATGATATGCTTGATGAGTTAAGTGGTTCTACTATCTTTTCTAAGATTGACTTGCGTAGTGGCTATCATCAAATAAGAATGAAACATGGTGATGAATGGAAAGCTGCTTTTAAAACGAAATTTGGCTTGTATGAATGGTTAGTAATGCCTTTTGGATTGTCCAATGCTCCTAGTACATTCATGCGCTTAATGAACCATGTTTTGAGACACTTCATTGGTAAATTTGTGGTAGTTTACTTTGATGATATCCTGATATATAGCCGCTATTTGGAAGATCATGTTGAACACATCAAACAAGTGCTAGAAGTGCTTAGGAAAGAATGCTTGTATGCCAATCTTGATAAGTGTACTTTTTGCACTAGTAAGGTTGTGTTTCTAGGCTATGTTGTTTCAGCTCATGGCATTGAAGTGGATGAATCTAAAATTGAAGCTATTAGAAATTGGCCAATTCCTGTGAATGTTAGTCAAATTCGTAGCTTCCATGGGCTTGCTAGTTTCTATCGGCGATTTGTGAAAGATTTCAGCACCATTGTTGCCCCATTAAATGAATTAACTAAAAGGGAGTGATTTTTGAGTGGGGAGACAAACAAGACAAAGCTTTTCTTGAATTGAAGAAATGTTTGTTGAAGCACCATTGCTTGCTTTACGATTTCACAAAAACTTTTGAGATTGAATGTGATGCTAGTGGAATAGGTATTGGTGGTGTTTTAATGCAAGAAAGAAAACACATTGCATATTTGGTGAGAAACTTCATGGTGCACAATTGAATTATCTGTTTATGATAAAGAACTATATGCTCTTGTGCGTGTGTTGGAAACTTGGCAACATTATCTTTGGCCTAAGGAATTCATAATACATTACGATCATGAATCTTTGAAATATTTAAAGGGCAAGCGAAATTGAATCGTAGACATGCTAAGTGGGTAGAATTCATTGAGACCTTTCCATACATTATCAAATATAAGAAAGGCAAAGAGAATGTAGTAGTGATGCTTTGTCTAGAAAACATGTCTTTGTTGACTCGGTTGGAAGTAAAGGTACGAGGGTTGGAAAGTTTGAAAGATTTATATGCTTAGATCATGAATTTGCAGCTCCATATTCTAATTGCAAAGATGGAAAAGGGTGGGATAAATTTCATATTCATGATGGTTTCTCTTTCGCATGAATAAGCTATGTGTTAGGATTCCTCTGTGCGTTTGTTATTGTTGCAGGAATCTCATGCGGGAGGATTGATGGGGCATTTCGGAGGAGAAGACTTATATGATGTTAGTGATAACTTCTATTGGCCAAAGATGAGGCGAGGCGTCGAGAGGTTTGTTCAAAGATGCATCACATGCCATAAGGCAAAATCAAAACTCAATCCACATGGTTTGTATACTCCACTTCCTGTTCCTAGTGCTCCTTGGGAAGATATTAGCATGGATTTTGTGTTAGGATTGCCTAAGACCAAGAGGGAAGGATTGATCTTTGTTGTTGTGGGATGAGTTCTCTAAAATGGCACATTTTATTCCTGTCATAAGAGCGATGATGCGTCGCATGTAGCTGATTTGTTTTTCAGGGAGATTGTGAGATTGCATGGAATGCCAAGAACCATTGTTTGGATCGCGACGTCAAGTTCATGAGCTACTTTTGGAAGACTTTGTGGGCCAAGTGGGGACAAAGTTATTATTTTCAACGACTTGTCACCCACAAACCGATGGGCAAGCGGAGGTGGTGAACCGCACACTTTCAACGTTGCTACGCACCATGATAAAGAAGAACTTGAAAGAGTGGGAAGATTGTCTACCGCATGTGGAGTTTGCATATAACAGTGGTACATTCTACAACTCAATTGAGCCCATTCGAGGTAGTGTACGGCTTCAAACCAATTCGCCCTTGATTTACTTCCTCTCCACTACAAGAGCGTGCAAATATGGAGGCTTCTACACGTGCTGATTTTGTGAAAAAACTCCATGCCACAACTAAAGAGGTAATTGAAAAGAAGGTACGTGCTTATGCTTCCAAAGCTAACAAATCTAGAAAGAAAATGCTATTTGAACGGGTGATTTAGTGTGGGTCCACCTTCGCAAAGATCGCTTTCATGAGCGTAGATCCAAATTGATGCCCGTGGTGATGGACCATTTAAAGTTCTTGCCAAGATCAATGACAATGCATACAAGCTTGAGCTTCGGTGATGACTATGGGGTAAGTTCTACATTTAATGTTCTTGATTTATCACCTTTCTTTGGACAAGATTGTGCAGTCGAGTCGACTCCTTTTCAAGAAGGGGAGGATGATGAGGACATCACTAGTAATGCCAAAGACATCGCTAGTAACGCCAAAGCTAGTAATGAGACTTCAATAACTGGACCAATAACAAGAGCACGAGCCAAGAAGCTACAATCTCAGGTGAACCTGTTCCTTAATGAACATATCATTAATTTTAAAAAGAATTGTATACTACCTAAAAACAATGTTTTACTTGTGCTCAGGTTTGAAGAGTCAACGATGGATGGAGATGAAGGACATGTGGCCGTCATCCAAGGAAGCACAAGTCTACGGCATGAATAATGAGCGGCTTATGAATAGTGCCCGCGTGAACAAGCTTGTGAGCGAGTGCATGTGAGCGATGCGGCGTGCTACGGTGCGTGTGAGCGGTGCGTGTGAGCGATCGGCGTGTGAGCGAGTGCCATGAGCGAAACGTGCTACGGTGCGCGTGAATAGTACCATATGGAAAATCTTGTGTTGAAAAGCCTTAGGCTAAGACTATATATTGAGGGTAAACCCCATTGTAAGGCAAACGAATTTGATAATAGAAAACTCTTGTTCTTTCGTTGGGCAAACCAACTTGAGAGGAATTGGGAGTTCTTTGAAATTAAGATTGTTCAACCTTTTCATTGGGAATTGGGGCGCGATAGAACTTCATCGGTGGTCGTGAAGTTCAAAGACGTGTGGTTGGGCGAATTATAGAGTGCTAACTCTTGCATTGGCAACGAGGATCACTACGGTTCATCAAATCCACGTGAGTATCCGGATCCTCGTCGAGAAGATCGGGCGACCGTATCACCTCGCATGACATTGTCTTGCTCATCTTCATAATCGGCAAATCATCGACTCCGTCATCCGCTTCTTGATTGTTGTCATCACCTTGAATTGGGCACCTTGTAAGGCGTCATTGTTGATAATTTCCATCATGGCATCGTCCATGTTGTCATTCGAATCGGCCATTTCGCAAATATATGTGTAGGGCGTTAGAGCGGTTCGTGATCGGGTTATGATTTCGCATCAAGTGGCGTGCGGTTCGTGACATGCATCGACAAAAGAAAAACAAAAGAGGGCTCGCCACGGGGTTAGTGCTATAAAATTGAGTAAATAACCCTTGTACTTACAATATCGGATCAAATCAAGTATAAATCGGAAGCGAGGTGGTTTGCTTGTGAGTTGTCTTCCTAGGTGGCAAGTCTGTGATGTGGCAAGCAACAACACGGTACATGCACAAGTCGTGACAGAAGATCCAACCAACATAACCCAAAACTCCCCCTTCTCCTTCTTGACTTGTGGAGGGGACCAAATATGTTTTTTTTTGTCCTTTAAAAATGTGGGCCATTTGCTAGTATGTAAGTAATTATACAAAGCTAGTATATTTGGATCATTAAAGCTTGATTGAGTTTTAAAACATATCAAACACTGTTTTCAAGTACTTCTTTTTGCGTTTTCAATGATGTTTTGTAGAACTTTGTATTGTTAACATGCAAACTTCACGCGGCGACATACCTCCCCTACACAATCTTGCCTAACAAAAGATTGTTGGAATATGTTACCATAGAGTCTACCGTGGCACTGCTTAGCCAAACTTTAACTTATTGGGTTATTATAGGTTGAAGCGGGTGCAAATGGATGGTTTCTTTCCTAGGCGTTGGAAAACCGCATTCATCAAATATAAGTCTGCGAATATAAGTTGGAAGTGATATCGTCCACTTTACATCTTATAAACCGGAGCTATATACACAAACTAATGCACAAATCTACCGAGATGTACTACCAGCTGTTGGGCTTAAACTGTAAATACCGTTAAATTACCAAGTACGTACTAACAGCATGCACATATGTTACTTCCACAAACACAAGAGCACTCAACTTAATTTATACAATAATATCCAGAATAGTGCATACAAGATCTATTACATTGCAAGAACATAAAACTACATTCAAGAACAGAATTGATCAATACATCCAGAATGTATAATGTAGCTAGACAAAACGATAGATTGCTCAATCATGAATTCAACAGAAAGATCCATACATCCATTTCTGAACTACTACATTTCTGAATCAATAATCCAGAATCCAGACATTTATGAATCCATGTACCTACACAAAATCATGCATTCTCAATCACAAAATTCATACAACACTAAACCGATCCACACGGGGCATCAGGGGGAGGGGAGGCTCGGGTGCACGGGGGCGGTTGGGCAGCGTGGCCGGGGAGGAAAAGAGAGGGGAGAAAGCTAGGGCACGGGGAGAAGGCGGAGGCTCACCGAGCGGTGGAGAAGTGCCGAGGAGGCGGCGATGGAGCCACAGGCGGCGCGGGAGGAGCTTAGCGCGCGCACTGGAGCGAGGAGGAGCGCGAGGAGGCGGCGAGGAAGGCGGGGGCTCGGGTGCACGGGGTTGCTTGAGGCAGCGAGGAAGGCGGGGTCTCGGGTGCACGGGGTTGCTTGAGACGGCGAGGAAGGCGGGGCTCGGGTGCACGGGGTTGCTTGGCATCGAGGGTCCTTTAGTCCCGGGCGGTATTAACCACCGGGACTAAAGACCTTTAGTCCCGGGCCGTAAAACCACCCGGGACTAAAGGTCGATCTTTAGTCCCGGCGGTATGACTAAGGGACTAAAGGTCTTTAGTCGGTTGTTATTACTGATCGGGACTAAAGCTGGACCTTTAGTCGGGTGGTTTCTGACCGGAGTAAAGGTCTTCTTGGGATATATTTTCCATACGATTTTCACCTTTAGTCCCAAGTATCTGGGAGGGACTAAAGGTCCCCACTATTCGCCTCCCCATACAGTTTTCACGATTTGGGTTTTGTATTAAGTTTATTTGTATAAATATGCTAATTCTTGTTAAATGCATAGTAAATTAAATACTAGGCATAAATTTTTAAAAATAATAGTTGCATTTCTTTTTATCTTATTGACATTTCAAGCGACTTTTATAGTGACCACAAGTGGGAAGTGAAGAGCCAACTATAAACAAAATGAAGGGCTCAAACCACAAGTTGGGAATTTCATTTGAAACGATAAAAACAAGAAAAATATGATAGAAACATCTGAAGTTACAATTATTACATAAAATCTCTAATACACACTATTTATTAAACATCACTATATATCAAGCGGGCACGGTGGTGAACTTCTTCTTGACGTATGACCCTTGGTTATGATCATGCAGTAACCATGGAGTATCCTCGGCATTTAGCGGGATGCTTGGGTCTTTGGTCTGCTGAAGGCGGGATTCGGTCATCCCTTTCATAATCTTGACTTGTCCGACTTGTCCTCAATTCCCACGATGTTTCTTTTCCTGAAAGAACTATGTGGCGTTTTAGCTCATTGGTTGATTTGTCGTAGTTTTCCCTCTCTTGGGTTTTGTAGACATGTCTTTCACATAGAACACGATTCACATCGACAGAAGGACGAATGGTTCGTCTTTGTACCCAATATTGTTGAGGTCCTTTGTTGTCATTCCATACTCCTTGTCATTGTTACCCGCCTCGGTCATCTTCACCCATTGGCTTTGGAACAAAGGGACTTTAAAATTAGGTCGTAGTCTAGTTCCCAAATCTCCTCTATCGGCCATAATATGTTTGCCTCTTTCCATTTAGTGCATGGCATCTATCACGGACACCACTGTTTTGGTTCGTGCTCCTTTTATCTTGGGCTACTGATTGTAAAATGTATTTCCATTTATCTCGTACCCTTTGTACATGAGGATGTGCCACGATGGTTGCCTAGCCAACAAATCTGATTGCTCATCAATATTGTCATCACCTCGACATTCTTTTCGCAACCAACCGCTGAAAGTTTCCATGTGATGGCGCCTAATCCAAGCTTCATTCTTCCACAGGCTGGGATCGTAGGAACTCCTTGTGTACCTCGACATACGGCTCCACCACGGAGGAGTTTTGAAGAAGCTGTGTAGTGCGCTTTATTGAAATAATCGTCCCCGCATCGATATATGTTTTCTTCCCTAGTGTTCCCTTTCCACTAAGTCTCCCCTCGTGTCGCGATTCGGGAACACCAATCGGGTCAAGGTCGGGAATGAAGTCAACACAGAACTCAATGACCTCCCTCGTCCCGTAGCCCTTGGCAATGCTCCCTACGGCCGAGCATTTGGTGAACATATTTCTTGGGACTCCATGAACCTCTCAAAGGGAACATGTTGTGTAGGAACACGGGACCGAGAATATTAATCTCCTTGACCGGGTGAACTAGGAGGTGTGTCATGATATTAAAGAAGGATGGAGGAACACCAACTCAAAGTCGACAAGACATTGAACCACATCATTCAGCAGAGTAGCTAGTTCCATTGGATTGATTGCCTTCGAGAAATTGCATTGAGGAATGCACATAGCTTCACGGTGGCAGACGTACATGTGGAGGTAGAATTCCTCTTAAAGCAACGGAAGCAATTGCGTCATAAGCACGTGGCGATCATGGGACTTTAAGTGTAGGAATTTCTTCTCGGCACATTTATTATCGCTTTATATTGGAGGAGAATCCGGATGGGACCTTGATCTTTGTTTAGGCATTCAAACATGCTTTCCTTCTCTTCTTTGCTAAGAGTGAAGCTAGCGAGTCTTAAGTAATGGCGTCCATCGTCTGTCTTCTCTGGATGCGAGTTGTCTCGTTCTTTCATGCGCCGCAAGTCTGTCGTGCTTGAGTGAATCCTTAGACTTTCCATACACATCCATGAATCCTAGCGAGTTCACACAAAGATTCTTTGTCGGTGCATCATGTCGATCGCGTTGCGGACCTCTAGGACTTGCCAATAGGGTAGCTCCCAAAATATGGACTTCTTCTTCCACATGGGTGCGTGTCCCTTAGCATCTTCGAACAGGTTATTGCCTTGTCCCTTTCAAAGACTACTTGCACATCCTTGACCATATCAAGTACATCCTCCCGATTCGGTTGCGAGGCTTTGTTCGGTGTTACGCCTTACCGTTAAAATGCTTGCCTTTCTTTCTTAGTTGGTGATTCATAGGAAGAAAGCGAGCGATGGCCAAGGTACACGACCTTTCGACATTTTTCAAATATATCTGTCAATGTCATCAAAACATTGTGCGCATGCATTGTATCCCTTGTTTATCTGTCTGAAAGATTACTTAGAGCGGGCCAATCATTGATTATTTACGAACAACAATGCTCGCGGTCGAAGTGTTCTGTTTGTACTCATCCCACACACGTACACTGGTTTGCTCCATAAAAGAAGGAGTTCCTCAACTAATGGCCTCGGTAGACATCGATGTCGTTGCGGGTTGCCTCGGGCCTTGGATGAGCACCGCATCATAATGAACTTCTGCTTCATGCATAACCATGGAGGAAGGTTGTAGATACATAGAGTAACAGGCCAAGTGCTATGACTAGTACTCTGGTCCCCAAAAGGATTCATACCATCCGTACTTAAAGCGAACCTTAGGTTTCTTGCGTCATCTGCAAACTCCGGGAATTCTCTGTCTATTGCTCTCCACTGGGACCCATCAGCAGGGTGTCTCAACATGTTGTCTACCTTACGGTCTTCTTTGTGCCATCGCGACAACTTTGCATGGTCCTTGTTTATGAACAGACGTTTCAGGCGTGGTATTATAGGAGCATACCACATAACCTTGGCAGGGATTTTCTTCCTGGGACGTTCTTCGCCCTCAACATCGCCAGGGTCATCTCGCGACGCTTTGCATACGGGGCATTCATCCAAATTCTCGTAGTCCTTGCCACGATACAGGATGCAGTCATTAGGACATGCATGTATCTTCTGGATTTCTAATCCCAAAGGGCGACGACTGTTTTGCTTCGTGCGTAGTGGCGAGCAATTCGTTAGGCTTGGAAGCATCTTTTTGGATCTTGATAATTGCCCAAATGCCTTGTCGGATACACCATTACATGCCTTCCATTGTAGCAACTCGGTGTTGTACCCAACTTTTTGCCCATCTTGGCGGACGGGTATAGTAATTTCTTGTGATCCTCTAGCATGCGGTCAAACTTAGCCTTCTCCTTTTCACTTTCGCAATCTCTTTGTGCATCACGAATGACATCACCAAGAGCATCATCTTGACGAGTGTGTCTTCCTTTGCCTCTTCTTGACTTCGCCCATTGCGGTATCATCGAAGTCACCGTATTGAGCAATAATGTCGTTAGGGTCCAATTGTTCTTCTTCACCTTCTTCCATTATAACCTGGTTTCTCGTGCTTGGTCCAACAAATATAGTTTGGCATGAAACCCGACTTCAACAAGTGTGAGTGAAGACTCCTTGAGCTAGAATATTCCTTCAAATTCTTACAGGGCACATGGATGACACATGAAACCATCCCGCTTGTTTGCCTCGGCCACTCTTAAGAAATAATGCACGCCATCAATGAACTCTTTGGAGCGGCGATCGGCATTGTACATCCAATGGCGTATCATAAATGCATTATATGACATATCACATAATTAAATTTTAAGTTTCAAATTTTTCCCAGATATTACACATGATAGAGAGGCTACCCAAAAAATTACTTAATAATTAAATATTAAACTTATTTATTAAAACAAAATTAATATTTATTATTTTTACCCAAGAGGTTGGATCTGATAAGATAAGACTTATCTCATCAAACACCTCTCAAAGCTTAACCTAACTAACACATGTAAAAGTCATTTTTCATTTATTTAAATAATTATTAAATAAGGTGAAAAATAAAAGTCTTCAGATTGATCCCAACATTTTTGTACAGATAGTTCATAGCCTAATTAGATGGCAAAACAATTTTCAGAATTTTGGATCATTAATTTAGCCTACAAAATTCATGGAATAATAATTAAATAAATAAGTATAAAATAGGTATAAATTCAACTTTGTCCAAATAATCTTAAAATTTTTATATGGACTGTTCACAGTGTAACTTAGTGGAATAACAAATTTCATGACTTTTAAAAATTTATTGTGGCCTACAAAAATCATGAAAGTTCCATTTATGAATTAATTGGCAATTTTATAACATATAAAAATTATTCAAATTTTACATTTCATATTTTTCATAATGGACGGCGGGGTTAGCATCGAGAGCTTACGCGAACACGCCGGTGAATACGGTTGAGTGAATGAGCGGCTCGGCGGTGGTGGCAATGGCGCGGCGGCGTGTCGAGCGGCGGCAGCGGCGTTCCGGCTCTGTGACGAACGCCAAGCGGGGTTTAAATAGAAGAGACATTTAGTCGGTTGGTGTTACCAGCGGGACTAAATCTAACCTTTAGTCGGTTGGTACTACAATCCGGGACTAAAGGTTGAGATTTAGTCGATTGGTAACACCAACCGACTAAAATCCTCTGCAAAGCACGCCACGAGGCCGTTAGGCGGGGACTTTTAGTCGGTTGGTGTCACTGCGGGACGAAAGATCTTTTGTCTCGGACGCAATTTTCTCCGAGACTATTGCCCATTTGGCAGTTCGACCAAAGGTCTGTTCTGTAGTAGTGACTTTTCAAAGTCATTTGTAAAATCTTCCTTGACAAACCAATGTCATAGGCTTTTAAACAATAGTTGATTATTTGGCTAAAATTTCCCAAACTAAACATTTTGGTGTAAGCATGTCTTTACATAATATTTTCAAATGATCGAGTTCATACTATCGTATCAACTAGGTTTTTATCTAGGGTGACAATATATTTGATGCAAATATCAACATTGGCCATACAAAGGATTTAGGCATAACTATAAATTTAAAACAGGTATTTAAATTACATTGAATAAAAATAAGCATGCAATAATAATTTAAAACATAATTTAAATAATTTGAAATAATGGGATCAAATATGATCAAAGGTATAACTTGCCTTGCTTGGTTATGTGTTGTTCTCAAGCAGCGTCGAAATCCGGTTGTCCAAGTCGTGAAATCTATCTGCGTAAATGATCCAAATTCAAATAGCATTCAAATGAAATCCAAATAAAATCCAAAAATTAAGAAATAATTACTGGAAGTAAGATATCGGCTTTATATGAATATAGGAATTTGAATCGATGAAATCGGAGTTCGTATGAGGGACAACGAAATTCAGGAAGGTTGAAAGTCACATGAAATAATGAAATTATGAATAGTGTCGATTCGAGGAAAAATGATGGAGTTGGCGAGAAAGGAAGGGGAGGTGGCCAACTAGCCAAATGAAATCACGGCATCGAGACGGATCAATGGTGGTGGTCGCACTTGGCGGAGGTCTAAGCGCGACGGTGACGCATAAAGCAATTACAAGGTGAATAGTAGCACGGAGAGCGATAATGTTTTAGAGAAAAGAAAGGTAGCACAATGTAGAGCATCGTGGCGAAGCTAACGGTATTAGCGACATCATTGGCGGATCAAAGATGGTGCCAGCGGCGGCGAAGGTGGTTCGGTCTCGGTGGAAAATTCTTGGTTGCGCGAAAGAGAGCGGCGAACTCGGGGATAGGAAGGGAAACCGAGGGGCACTTGGCGGCGCTTGATGGTTCGGAAAAATCTTGGCCGGGAGGAGAGCGGAGGTGACAAAGTTGGGTAAGTGCATGTGTGTATGGTACTGTTCATGCATACATGAATAGTAAATATCGCGGAAGAATTTGCCATGCGGTAATAGGAAGGGAGATGTGACCGCGAACAACAAAAATGGAACCCCGAGGTACTCTACCCGATGGTAGTGGCGGTTCGGTGACGGCGGTAGTGGCGGCGGCGCAAATAGAATAAACGACTAAAATATAATAAATACTCAAAATTACAAAATAAATACTAAAAATAAAGGATGAATTTAGATGATTTTACGAGCAAGAATCATCGATTCGAGTTTGCATTAGAAACAATAATTTACGGAAGAAAAAATTACTACTAAAATAATTGCTCTGATGAGTGTGACTAATAAGCAATGCCTTTGTTCGTCGTTTCTTTGCTTGACCGAATGGATGAAGAGCAAGCAATGGCCATGGCGCGGGTGGGGAAGAGGAAAAGTGGCGACAAGTTACCAAAATGGGTTGCTCACATCGAGGCGAAGCCGATGGAGGAGGTGGCGCGATTGGAGATGGCGTGGCGCTTGCGGCGGCAGCGCCGCGGCCGACGGTGGCGCCGGGGCGGCGGTGCTCGGCGATGTTCGTGGCGAGTGAGCACCACGTAGAACGTCGCGGCGAAGCTAGGGGTGGTGGAGATGGTGGCGGGGATGCCTTGTGGCGGCGCAATCACCGATGAGCGGAGTTTGGATGGCGTCGGAAAAACCGATTGTGGAGGAAAGCGAGGAGAAGCTAAGATTTTCGGGATGGATGAGGAGAGAAGAGGCACACGGTGCTCTCTTATATAGGGGTGGAGATGGTCGGAGGAGGAGATCACAACAGGTGTCATGGCGGGACATGGCGCGTTCCCATTTATTTGGGCATTTACAAGGGAGGAATGGCAGGGATGGAGGTGGAGTGATGAGGGAGTTGAATGTCACTAATTTGAGGAAGAACCGTTGAGAATTTATGGGGAATGAGAGCTTGGTGGCCATTAATGGCGTCGGCATGTTGCTTTTCTCGGACGGGAAGAGTTTCGTTCTTGAGAAAGAAGAAGGAAGGAAGTAGGGAAGAAATAGAAAGAAGGTGAGTACTAATTAACAAATTGGAAAAGGCTACTTGGTAGCATGTGCCATAGCAACATCAGAGTTAAGCGTGCACCATGTGGAGTAGTGAGAAGATGGGTGACCGATGGGAACTCCTTTTCTGATTTTTTTATTAAATAATTTTCGAAATTCAAATTAACCACAAATTGAGAGCACTTTAGAAAATAGTAAAAAGAGGCCAAAAATTCTAGAAAAATTTCCAAAAAAATTCTAGAATTATTTTGGACTCAATAAAAATAAATCCAACTGAAAGTTGACTTTTATTTTTGATTTCATTTTCTAGAAAATAGGAAAACCCTTTTTAAATACCAGAAATTAATTAAAATTTTATTTTTCAATTTAAATCCAATAAAATCACAGAAAATCAAATAAACTTAATAAACTTTCTTTTTGACATTAAAACCAAGAAATTAAATTATTAGTATTATTATTTTACTTTTAACAGTGAAAACTCTTTTTAGGTTATAGTAAATCGAGAAAATTCTTTGGCAACCAGAAAATCCAACAAAATAACAACTTTATTTATTTTTAAATTGGTAACAGAACTTTGGGATGTTACACTCTAGTAGCTAGATTGGAAGCCATTCGCATTCTTTTAGCATTTGCAACATCCAAGGGTTTCAAGCTTTTTTAAATGGATGTTAAAAGTGCTTTCTTGAATGGTTTCATAGAAGAAGAGGTCTTTGTCAAGCAACCTCCTGGCTTTGAAAATCAAAAATTACCAAACCATGTGTTTAAACTCTCTAAATCCTTGTATGGATGGAAACAAGCTCCTAGAGCTTGGTATGAAAGGCTTAAGAGTTTCTTGCTTGAAAATGATTTCAAAATGGGAATGGTTGATAAAAACTTGTTCACTCTCACGCATGGCAGTGATTTCTTGTTGGTTCAGATTTATGTGGATGATATTATATTCGGTGGTTCTTCTCATGCTTTGGTGTCCAGATTTGATTCTATGAGCGGTGAGTTCGAGATGAGCATGATGGGAGAGTCGACATTCTTCCTTGGTCTTCAAATCAAGCAAGCGAAAGAAGGCACCTTCGTTCACGAGTAAGTATACAAAGGACCTTCTTGGCGCTTCAATATGGGAAGCGATGAGGCCAATGTCTACTCCCATTGCTACAACCACCGTCTTTGGACCACGATGAGGATGGAGAGTCAGTGGACCGGAAGAATGCCGTAGTATGATTGGCTCCTCCTCTATCTTACAGCGTCGGTAGGACATACAATTCGCCGTATGTTTGTCGCTCGCTTTGAGCTTCCTCGTGCTTCTCATCGTCAAGCGATGCGTCGCATATTCGGTACCTTCAAGATCGCTTGACTTTGGACTCTGGTACTCTTCTTCTTCGCTCTCTCAATTCGAGCATTTTACGATCTTGACTTTGCGGGTGTAGAGTGGATAGGAAGAGTACTTACGGCACTGTCATTTCTTGGGCACATCTCTTGTTTCTTGGTCTTCTAGAAAGCAGTCTTGATTTGCCTGATCCACAGTGAGGCCGAGTATGTAGCTGCCGCTTGATGCATTGCTCTCGGAGTTCTCTTGATTTTATCCATGACTGCGAGACTATGGGTTATCTTTGAAGTGTTCCTCTTTTACGTGACAACACTTCGCAATTAATATTGCCAAAACCCAGTGCAACATTCTGGACTAAACATATTGATATTCGATTTCATTTTCTTAGAGACCATGTTGAGAAAGGTGATGTTGTGCTTCATTTTGTAGAGTCTGAGCAACAGCTTGCAGATATTTTCACTAAAGCTCTTGATTCCTCTCGTTTTGCTACTTTATGGGAGAGTTAGGGTTATTAGTCCTATTGAAATTTGTGTTGAGGGGAAGTTGTTCTTTTTGCATTCATTGTATCATAATGCATGTTTCAATTCATTTATCCTGCATTGTATGATAAAAGTTATGGAGTTTTGATCTTTATCCTTGTATGACTTGATTTCATATTCTATACCTTGTCATATCAAGTGTTAGTCTGCTAGACTTCTTTTATGGCTTTTCTTGTTTAGCTTAACTTTTGCCTTGCTGGCTTTGTATCTGTGAGCAATTTGAATCAAATCATGTCTTGTTGGATCTTGTGACTAGTTTTGCTCTAGTGATCCTCTTATGATTCTTGCCATGTCAAATAGCTTGAATTGGGTCTTGAACTTATTTTGAGATGAAAAAAAGAGCTTTTTATCTTCTTAAGTCAAGCAAATGAAAAATGAGATTTTCTGTGCGAAAAAACTGATCTCACCAATCCTTTCTCATGAGACGGCTTGCCATTGCACTAGGCATGAACTCAGGGGGAGTTTTGGATGACCTAGATCATTCTTTTAAGCTTATCGCTTGAGATGGTCGCGGCAAGGCTTGAGATCTAGCATAGTAAAAAAAATCCTTTTAGGAAAATGCTCAAAAAGGCTAAGTGCTTGAGTTTTGCTTCAAAAATGTTCTCTTAATGCTCAAAATGCCTCAGTTCTTGTTTTGAGTCTCTTTTCACTTATAGACATGGCTTGACTCATTTGTGGTTGCTGTTAGTAAAACTATGATATTGAGCAACCTTTCATGGTTTTAATTCTGTTAATCTCAGATAACTGCTATCTTGGTTTTAGCTTTGCAGTACATGATTTGCCATGATTGAATATAGCATCTACTCTTTTTATGGCTTAGTATAATACTTGTACTGTCTTCACGTATAATGGTTATGGCTCCTTTTTACTAAAGTTCAAAAATAAAGTCATTCCTGCATGCTCTTTCTTTTCCCATGCATCTTGATGAATTCATTGTCAAAGGGGGAGAAAGATTGTGAAGAAAATGCTTTTGGAGCTTTTGGTTTCATACTTAAGGTTTAATATAAAAGAACTTCATAAAATAAAAATTTGAACCTTTTGAAAATTTGTGATCATAGTGAGTTAAGTCTTGTGGTTCTATTGCCTTTTCCTGATTTCATTTGCAATTGAAGATGACTCACAACGATCAAAGGTCAAATAGAAAATTGTCTTTCATATGGACCTAAGTGAGATTTTGGCTACTTTCTGGAAATTAAATCCTTTGGTGCTTTCATTGCCTTATCTCACTTGCTTATACTATTCTGAAGCCAGCTTGGTCGGTACCTAGGCTTTTTCTTGCTTATGGACCAAGTTGTGCCTTTATGCAGCAATGAAGTTTTTACTTTTTATTTCGAAAAACTACATTTTCTTGAAAATTGCCAATGTGTTCATCAAGGGGGAGATTGTGGATATCGTGAGGATATGTGCACGATCTCAGGATGATGAGTCAATTGGCAATGACATTGTTGGTTTGCAAAATCTCGCGTTTTGGTTTGCGTCAAATTTGTCGGACCACGAGTGATCGGCCATTTGTGTGTCGGGTGATCGGACCGCCCGTGGAGGTCCGGCCGGCCATGGTGGCGGTCCGACCATTTTCAAAAGTGGTTTTGGAGCTGATCCAAAAATAGGTTGTGTAGGCAAGTGAGGAGTCTCGGATGTGGTCCCATCATTTTGGAGCTCCAGTCAAAAGTTCTATTGAGTCGAAAATTCCGAAGGTTTGGATTTTCATATTGGAATTTTAGCTAAGTCTTTTTGGCCGGTCGACCGCCGTTGTGGGAGCGGTCCGGCCGCTCGAATCGGTCGGACCGCCTTGTGGGGTGATCGGACCGGCAATGACTTGGAGGTTGGCCAAGTTTGCATTGAGTTGATTTGAATTGGTTTTATGTATGAAGTTCAATGCTTTATTGTTGTATATTGCATTGCGGAGCTAACGTGGGTCAAGTTGTGAAGAACTTGTTCCCGGAAACGGTTTGTTTCTCTATTCGCATGCGGTGGCTTGCAGGTCAACGACGTCAACGGTGAGTGGATCGGGACTACGCTTGGAGAGCTGAGGTCCAGAACTATCATGGATACCGGGTGAGGTCGTGTGACTCAAGCATGGTGCAGGATGGGCAGGATGGATCGAACGGGTGGTTCGGTGCAGCTGGTTGGATCAGGCGATGCGGATATCGGTGCGAGTCTCTGGGAGGTTCCGATGGAATTCGGACAAGAGAGGCTTGGCGACGCGATGAGAACCGCTGATCAACCTACACGTGGTGAAGCAGGCGATTGCTTCAACAGATGTGTGTGTGGGTCCCTTGTGTAAGAGGTCCCAAAAGTGAAACCCTAGCCCTCTAGTATAAATAGAAAGGGGGAGATGGAAAACCCCCTTAAGCATTCATTTGGCCACTTCTTCCATTTTCTAGGGTTTGGAGGAGAGGAGAGGAGAACTAGGGTTTGGAGAGTTTGGAGTGTGCTCCTTGTATGAGCTCTTGCCCTCCTTGTTGGAGAGGCTTTGTAAGCATCTAGTGTGATCGAACAATCTTGTGATGCTTAATTGAAAGATCATTTGCTCCCTTTGTGTTCTTCTCCCCTTTTGGATGATTTTGGTGCTTCCTTGATTCAAAGGTTTATGCTTGGTCCCTTGGACTATTTTATCTTGCTTTGATGTGTGGGGATACTCCTAGAGTCATCTAGATCATCAACCCCCACGGGCAAGTCTTGAATCAAGATTTTCATATTTCTAGGGTTTGTGCACTTCTTTGTTAAATCCGTGAGAGATCGATTCTGCGAAGTGGATCTGAAGGATCGTCGCTAGAAATAGGTCTCTAATATCATTAGGGAGGTGTGTACGAAATTTGGTCAAGTTTCATTGGTTGAATCAAAAGTTGGATCAAATTTCGTTTTGGTTTTGGGTTGAGTTTTTCGATTCGGACTCAGCCGGTCGACCGTGTTACAAGCGGTGGTCCGACCGCCGATGTATTCAGACATTTGTCTCGCGGGTCGAACCGCTGTCCACCGGTCCTATCGCCAGTTAGTAGCCGGTCAGACCGCTGGTTGACCGTCGGTCAGACCGCCTATGCCCAGATCTGCCCTTTGAGATTAAGTCTCCACCTTTGTGTCGTGTGGTCATCGGGGTTGCTCGAATTGACAAGGCTTCCTTTGCGGCGCTCTCGATCTTCTTAGCTTTCATAGCTAAAGGAGAAAAGTTCGTGTTGAATTTGATTTAGGCGAGAAAGCAGAGAAAGCGCCTATTCACCCCCCCCCTAGTCGCCTTTACGGTCCTACATACCCTCATGCTACAGTGTGCGGCGGTACTATAGCAGATGTGATAGGGGTTTGGGGAAGGGGCACCCGCCTCTTGACTCCACTAAATGGCCGGCCCATTTGGCTAGGACGCCTTGGGCCGAAAACCCAAGGTCCAATCCTCCCACAAATCCTGAAATTTCTTGTAATTTTCCTCTCTAAATAATACTGTACTCACTAATGAATGATCATGATATTACAAATAGGATGGGTCGAAGCAGGACGGATTGGGTGGCGTAGATGGTGCTTTGTCTGGCGGAGTAGGCACACGCCGAGGCTACGTCGTGAGAGGTGCCGTGACGACCCTAGGCGTCTGACAGTACCTACACCGATGCGCTCGCGGACATGCACCAAGATGGTGTATGTCATCGACCCTACCCTCGCTCACGTACTAGCATGGACCGACGCATACCCTGTACACTTCGCGCGGAACGTGCACCTCATGGTAGGTACTATCGTGTTTCGAAATATCCGGGTATGGTTACCACATTTACAAGTTTGATGCTTTCATGTACTCCTTGCAGACAGACATCAGTGTCGAGATTGCGAGAAACGCTGGGTCGATCCTGGACAAGGTCGCCCACGGTGCGGAGGTGACACACGACAAACTGCTTCAGGCTCTCCGTTGGGTCTGCAGTGCAGTGAGGCATGCTGTGATCCTGACATCATGCAGGACGGTCCCGGAGGTGGCCACGTCGATGCGTACGTCGAGGCGGGCATGTCCTGCAGCCTAGCCAGGATGCTTCGGAGGGACTAGTGCACGTTCCCCACCAGCGCCTGACCAGCCTGGAGGGTTAGGCTAGGCACGTGCCCCACCTCCACCGCAGTCGAGCCGGGCCGGAGGGTTAGTGTGGGCACTTGGCTACCCAGTGCGGTCGTTCTTGGACCCCTACGCAGCAGCATTAGGGTAGTATCCATTCTTCCATGACATGTTCGGCCATGGAGGGTACGGCGGGTATGACACTTGGATGTGCGCCACGGCCCACGCCGAAGGTACATTTTGTCTCTTCAGGTTTGTTTGCGTCGATATATTGCACAAATAAACAATATTTCACCTACAGGTTTCGCTCCCCAGCTAGGAGTTGAGCTCTCCCCACACGAGGAGACCCCGTAGGATGTGGACGGCTTCTTCGCGAAAGACCTGGGGGAAGTTTGGGGAGCACCTCAGTCTTCACCCGTCAAGGTTCTTTCCTGGTCGCAGGTCAGTGGTACCCCAATGGCCACGTAGTAACCACAGGAGTCGACCCCCGATGCCTTGGGAGCATTGGTCAGTAGGGGTCCTAACCACCTCACCTTGTCGGGGCCGCCACACCCCATGCCGAGGAGGGACAAGCAGGTCCGTACGAGCGGGCACCAACTGGGGGTGGGACGTGGTGACGATGGACGAGGTGCTGCGGGTGGTGTAGCAGGCGGCAGGTAGTGGGTCTTCGTTGTGCTTTGTGTACTTGTATTTATTTTGTATGTATTTTACTTCATGGTTACTATAACATAGTTGTGTATGAATTCCCTCATGCATTGTAATATAACTTACCTTACTACTTACCAATCGTTCCTACCTCCGTCGCTCAATTATTGGACGACTTGGATCGTTAGCCTGAGTGCCATGTAACCCCCTTTTTGGATTAACTGTTGTGTTGTTATCTTTGCGCTATTTCTTCAAATTTCTCCACCGTGTATGAATTCCCTAGCTCATCGCAATATCACTTACCTTCCTACTTGCTAATCATTGCTACCTTAGTCGTACTCACAAAATTCTTCAGGAATTTACCGCACTTTAACAACAGACAACGATCACAAAATGTTATCGCGAGTCTAATAGATTTCGTACCCTTGAAAATCTACAAAAATCACAAACAGACCAACCAACCTTTTATTTCCAAAAAAATTAACAACCTACAAATAAGATTTGCTAAATGTATTTCCTACAAAAGATGACATTTATTCTCCCACAATTATTTTCATCAGAGTAATAAAATAATAATAATATTTTGAATCGCCCAATCCGTGCTCGACTTGTCGATGTGTCGCTCAATCATTGAGCGACTAGCACAAGTCGCTCAAACGCTTGTCGCTCAACCGTTGACGACTTCTACCGTCGCTTAATGTTGGGCGACAGAGGATTATTCTTAAAAAAGCGGAGATATATTACTGTATTTCAGTATAAAAAATATTATTTTTTAAAAAGTTATAATTTTCGTCTTCACGCGCCCATGATTTTTTCCGTAAATATTTTCTATGTTAAATTCGATTCTCATGTTGTCTAGATTCGTCCCTTCTATATCTATACTAATTGGAGGCTCTCCTATAAGCCCATATATTAATCATAGGATGTAAAAAGGTAGAAATTCTCATATTAATCGAAGAAAAATAAAAAAGCTAGAAATTCCAACATCAATTAGAGAAAACGGAAAAATCCTAACGATCTAATTTATAAAAAGGTAGAAATTCCCATATTAATTGGAGAAAAAGAAAAAGGCTGGAAATTCCCACATTAATCAGAGAAAAAGGAAAAATCCTAACCATCCAATTGGAACGCATATAGCTTCACCAAATAACCATATAGGATGTAGATATTTACTAAATAATGACATCCAAACACGTAAGAAATTAATATGGCCAGATGTCTACATGAGATCTTAAGGTTAGTGTTAAATCTATAGTGTTATAATCTGGCCTCACCAGAAATCGAAGGCCAAAAAATATATAGTTGTCACTTAATATAAAAAACAAAATTTTAAATAGTATAAATTTAAAAAATTTAGAATTTGGAGAGATAATTTCAAACTAAAAAATATATCTCAAATTTGTATTTGTTAGGAGCTAAAAGTTATAAAATTTTTAGCTCTGAAAATAATATTTAAAAAGTGACTAGTATTTCCAAACGGTTGGAAAGCGTGAACAAACGTGCCATGCTAGCTGGGATTTTTATAGCGGACGCTCACAAACATAGTTGCCCCACTGTAAGTGAAGCAACTGCAAACATGCAAGTTCGGAGTTAAACCTACCCGTAACTATAGTTACTTTATTTAAAGCCGATAATAATAAACAAGAACAACATTGTACATGTACTCAAGTTAATTTGGTCCCGAAATCGAAATAAGGATCTTCTTTTTTCTAACTCGGCACAAGTTGAGTGGTCCATAAAAGATGTACCCCAAAAAAAGACATGTCGGCGATTTTTTTTGTTGGACTGATCGGACGAGCAGTCATGCAGTCGTGCATCTTCCAAAGTTTATCCGCAAGCTGGAGGGACATTTGCTACATCTTGCCATTGCAGCTTGCCCATGACACTGTCCATTGAAGGAGGCTTCAGGCCAAGAGGCAGTGGGAGCCACGGCTTCGATAAAACATCACCAATGACCGCGTCTATGTTCTCACTTGACTGAAAAAATTCAAACAAAATACAATGAATTAATTAAAACTGTTGCATGCACAGTATGTAGAAAATACTCCCTCAAATGTATGACCTCCTGGAAAGTGTAGTCAAACTTTAACTACCAATATGTGAAAAACTATTTAAATTTGTTATGAGATAATAGTACCATTATATTTGTCTGATAAATATTTTTATAATATAATAATTTTGTAATTTTTTACTAACTTAATCGTATGAAAAGTAATTGTCAAAGTTGGATATTAGAGATTGTATTGATGTCCAAAACATCATATATCATTGAATAGAGGGAGTAGTAAACAAGAAACTTAATATTGTTCCTGATGAACTTGGAGGTATAGTAGTTTATCAACTTATATTTCCCTAACATACGTGCTGAGTGGCGTGTGTATATGCTTACTGGCTGTGCTTGTAGTTGGAATTGTCCATTTTGCTGGTTCTTGCCCGCCAGTGCGGGTGGAGTGAGTGGTCTATACATTGGACATGAAACGACTCCGGCGACCGGTGGAGCAGGAAATCTCTGAAACGACGAGACATTAATCTCATCATTAGCTGTAGCATAATGACGATATATCATCTCTTAGACTATCGGGCTGATGAACAAGTCCCAATTATGTGATTACAATATAAAGTTGCTCACCGCAGCTGGCATTGGCATTGCCATGCAAGGAGTGCCTTGAGTCGGCATATGTGCTGGCCCCTGACAAAACCAGGAAAAAAGTAAGAAACAAGTGCCAGAAAATTATGCTCTCCAAGCATCATGCAAAACGATATTATTGTTGTACGTACCCTCATGTAAGGGTGGTGCCAGAAAGCCGGGTCCGACGGAGGCGGCGGTGGAGGCGCCCACCGCGGCGTTGGGGCGCGGGGGATAAGGTGCCGCGGCAACATCGGCATCCGGGGCGAGTCCATCGTGGGGTGGCCCCAGACGTGCAACGGCCGGCCAAAGTGTCGCATAGGAGGCGGCGGCGGAGGAGGAGGGAAGCCGATGGTCGGCACAGTCCACGCGCTCGAGTCCGGCCTCTTCACGGCGGCACCAGCCCCAGCGGCGTGCATCTGCCGCCGCTGGCTCCAGTTCGCCGCCTCCGCCTCCCTTGCGAGCACGTGCTTCCGGTGACACCGGTACTTCTGCACCAACATACAAAGTAACCAATTGTATGTAATCTTATTTAAGAAGGAACTGCTAGCATATAAATACTTAATAATGCCATTGCTGCAACTGAAACTTCATCAAGTCAGGTCTGTGCTATTTGTGGAATTCACTATGTATATAGAACGAAATGTTCTACCAATCAACAGTACGTACTTATATAATGCCGTTGCTTCAACTGAAACTGCTAACAGTGAGGCCGGTTCCATTTTATTTTTTTAACCACTGCTCAGCGTTTTGCTGACAGCAAGAGCCAAGTACATTGGGGGCCAACGTGCATGTCTTGCTGTTTTTATATCGTACATTTAGATTTATTTTAACGAGTAATTGCTGCATTTTTAGGTCACTAGTCATCAACCCGTGCATCCGCACGGGCTACCTGGGTTCAACAATATTATGTTATTGATAATATAAGAAAAATTCAATTGGCAAACTTTGGTTCTCATTTCTTTTACCTTTTCTAATTGTTATATATTTCTAATTTATTGCCTTTTGGCCCCAATATAGAACCTATATTGTTATTTAGGTGCATTCTAAGTACTAATGCTATTAGTGTATGGATCTACATATATATGGAGTACACAAATTGTGATATTATAACATATATAAATTCAAAAATAAAATTTTATTGTCCAGGCATATGTAATTCCATTGGATATGTGAAACTAATACTTATATATTGAATTTTTTTTAGGAATTCAGAATAAAAAAATCTTGTTATACGAGTATATACAAATTAAAATTTTGAATTCCGAAACAATTGTAATACCCAAGTATATCAATTTGTAATTAGAAATTGTAAAAATTCTTGCAATGAAACAATAATATAATAGATTAAGAAAATTTAGAATTCTAACCACAGGACTATCACCTTCTTTGAGTTGATCATGGCATGGTGGGCTTCAGATACGATACTACATGCAATCTATAATTTTAATAATTAAAATCCCATAGTTATGAATTTTGAAAATTAGATTTATTTTTGTAATTATGCAATTATAGATATTTGGATATAAAAATTTAGATCCAAGATTTCAATATCCGTGTATCTATGCACAGCTTCACAATTTTCTATGTGGATGCTAATTGTTTCGGGATTCTTTGCTGTTCATAAAGTCCTAATTGTAATTTGTATCTAGTATGATGTC
Source organism: Hsuehochloa calcarea (assembly GCA_036346395.1). Lineage (NCBI taxonomy): Eukaryota > Viridiplantae > Streptophyta > Magnoliopsida > Poales > Poaceae > Hsuehochloa > Hsuehochloa calcarea. The sequence continues at coordinate 24,415,231 of CM070604.1, read as the reverse complement.
CATGGAGTTATATTTTGGTTTTTAGTACCGGACCAATATGCTCCATGCATGTGACCTGAAGTTCTATTTCTATGAAAATATGTTTTTTCTTATCAAAATAATTATATATTATGAAAGTATATTTCATAGTGGATGTGGTGACACCAATTACATGTTGTCAATTGTGTTAATTGTTTACATATTGATGGTCAAATCTAAGAATGTTTGACTGACACAATTTCTAAAACGAGTTATATTTGGAATCGAAGGCAGTACTAAATAGACATAATTATGAAGATAAATTAATTGCCCAAAACTTTTCCTTATAGAGCTTGGACTCTTCCCTGGCGCGGTTGCCAGACTCCTGGTTTTTGGTTACTGCTATCCAATTGGAAAGATTATTTAATCAATACTGACATCATATTCCATATTAGCAAAGGATACATATGGTAGTTTGAGAGCAAACCGTGTTGTACTCAAACACTCGTTTATGCTTTGGATGTGTTTAGAAAGATCCAAGCCGTCACAAAGTTCTATTTCTAGTACAAACTATTATGGATGGTTAGGATTTTTTCTTTTTCTCTGATTAACGTGGGAATTTCTAGCCTTTTTCTTTTTCTCCGATTAATGTGGGAATTTCTAGCCTTTTTACCTCATAAGATTAATATAGGGGCTTGTAGGAGAGCCTCTAATTAGTATAGATATAGATATAGATGTGTCCAACTTCTAGAGTAGAGCAAGAGCTAGCAAGTCAAGGTATGTAGCTCCATATAAAAAAATAATTAAAGCCTTGAAAGCTCAAGTAGCTACTTGCAAAGTACTACCCCAAGTTACATATCAAGTTCAGCAATTTTACTACAATTTCACAGTTCATGCATATAAATGTGAAACACAAACTTTAGTTAGCGAAATTCTCAACTAGAGACACCTTCCTCTCAATTTTTTCATATCCGATAAACATTTGCCATTTCTATTCCATTTTCTATTTGCTCCAGCTAGGGTATATATGTTCCACTAAAAGGTTCACATAAATGATCGTATATGGCGAGGTTTCTTTTTAGACCAAGCATAGCCAATATATGTCAGAATACCATAATTAAAGCTGTTTACTAGGGTGAACGAAGCATAATATGTACACCTGGGTGGACCAACTTCAATCCGTGAACCTACAGCTCACAGATCTGATGCAGTACAATACACGTACTGAGAGAGAGAGTGAAATTCTTTACAAGGTCTCCTCTCTGTATCAGTGCCTCTACTGTGGCTCTTTGTAATGATATGCATGTCTGTACACCAGGTTCAATCATATGTCTATATATTATATGAGTGCTGTGAGATATTTAATATGCAGGGAGCATGTGTACTTATGTTGATGCTCTAAATGCAATGGTAAACAAGTTTGAGGCTGATGATATTTTGCTTGGTGTATGAACTTTCGTTGCAACTTTTTCGTGTGTGAACATTATGTGAACAAATAAAAATTTGAGGAATTACTATAAACACCACACCTAATGTGTTCTTTTGTAGATGGATCTTGAAGGCTAGATAAGTTGTATTGCCAATTGCCCCAATAGAAACTATGAAATACAAAGTATACATTAGATAGTGTTTATTACTACATGTCATACAATATTGGTAGAAAATATATAGCTAACCTAGAAATAGAAGCAGTAGCAAGATTCATATATAATCAATCCATTAAAGTGAGCACTCCTATAGTTTTTTTTACCGTAGGAACTGATGACAAACTATCGAACTTTGATATTTGAAACGCCAACACGGTGATAATTTTAAAATTTGAAAGCAGCAGTATTCACCTGATTTTTTTGGGATTAAGCAAAACTTGAAAATAAAAGGAGATTTATATTTACACTATCCATTCAACGTGCAAAATTTATTCAACAATGTATCTTTTTTTACCTTATCATAAATTACGTTCGAAACCTTTGGTCAAACAAAATAACAGCTTATTTGGCAGTTACTTATACGGCCATATGCAACCTTGGATTATTGTCGAGAAAATGTATATGTCGCTCATTGTCTTTTCAGCTAATTAATTAGTTTCCTGTGAATTTCAGCATTATTTTAGAGAACTGAAATTGCATTAATCTAGTTATACTTTTGAGCTTTTGCTGAATGAACTACTTCTCCCCCACAAAAAAAAAATGTTATAAAATGTGACTGCTAAGAACATGTAATTTGCCTTCAATGAGATAAGGAACAGATGATGCGCTAAAACAGGAAACATCATGAATAATTTGGACATGCTGTTTTCGTACGTATTGCCATATTCTAGAGTAAAGACGGTAACTCAAAAGTGTGTTTAAATGCGTATAGTTGTGAAGCAATTTTTTTCTAATTTAAACTTTAAAGCAAGACTACAACGGTCAAATGGACTTATATCATCTTATACGAATGTTGATATTTGCGTCACAGCGAAAGTTACACTACTGTGTAGATACATATTACAATATTTAAGCACAAACAATCTAGATACATAAAGGTGTATATGCTAAAACCCAACTTACATCCCTAAAACATATTCAATTTTAATCATATTGTACTGCAAAAGAACTTTGAACAATATTGTTCCTATCAGCGTCAAACTCATCAATAATCAAACGCACCAGTTAACCATCTATTTTTGGTTTCAACTTGAACAGAGCTGATTAACGATAGTGTCAGTTGAGGTATGGCTGGCATCATAACAGAAACACACTGTGTGCGCGTGCATGAGATAAAATATAGGATAGGCTCAACTAAGTATCGTGGACGCACCTGCAAATGGCTGGCTATGTTGTGCCGGGTGAGAGTGTCGAACCCCATGATCTCCAGTATCCTCGACGGCACCGCCTTATCGATGCCGAGCTGCTCCACCGCCTGCACGAACCTCCGGTGAAGCTCCGGCGTCCAGTCCACCTGCAAATTGAGCACGACATTTAATGCCACAGGACTCAAGTGTGATACTATTAATATCGTAAGCTTTTAGCTAGGGCAAATTTGTATGCACCTTTGATTTCTTCTTTCCATGGGAGTGCTTACAGGACGACTTGTGCCGGCTCTCAGCCTCCTGCGACGATGACGACGGTGACTTTGCCTCTGTCACCACGGCTCCGTCGCCGCCACCGACGTCTCCATTCCCTTCTTCCACCACCTCGGCATGATTGCACTCTCCCTTCTCCTCTCTATCCGCAGCAAACGCCGTACTCTCCTCACCGATGACACCAATCACACCACCGCATGGATTCACCACGCCAACATCCGCCACAGCAGCCGAGAGCTCGACGCTGGGCAGCTCCTGGTCCTGCACCCTTTCGTCGCCTGTGGCGACCGGCTCGAAGTCGGTGAAGATCTCGGCGGGGTCGACCTCAAGGTCCGGCAGCGCATCGCCATCCTCTAGCCTGACGAAGAAGTCCCCAAAGTCTATGTCATCGACGGTGAAGTCGAACTCCATGTCCGACATTACTGCCCCAACCTCCTCCATGCTGGAGCCACCGACGACTCCAGCGCGCTGATCCTCCGCATAGGCGTACCTCGCCGGCGACACGGCAAGCATCTCGACTACCAATAACCAATAGCTACGTGGACGTCCAGCTCAGATAACTCACAAATGCAGTGCAGTGCAGTGCAGTGGAAGTAATGATGTGTCTGGTTACGCGCCTTCGCAGTTGAGGTACTAACCAGTTGGTGCGGTGGAGTTGTGTTTGTTGCGATGGAATGTATGTACTATCCGGGGAGTACTAGGGGAGCCTGCAGGGAGGAAGCACGTAGACCACAAGCTCGCAAAGATTTCTCCGATTCGTTTGATGGGTGGCCTTGTGGCCCTTGTCCGCGAGCGCAAGTGCAGCTTGGTCGCTTCTGCGAATTATTGCGGCCAGTGTGTGGATGACTCTTCTTTGGAGCGAGTTTATTTTTCCTTTACGAATAACTCAGAGAGAGAGAGAGAGAGTAGGGTGGACTCGATCTCGTGAGACAAACGCGAGGAAGAACTAGAAGCGAAGAAAAGATGACAGCGGCTGCATGTATATCGGCTGGAGACTGTCCTGCATGCTGAATTGGTGATCCTGCTCATAGCTGTGTTTTTAATTAAGAGAGAGAGAGGGGAGCGGGGGGTTGCGAGTGGAGCAACGCGTTCAAATTTATAGAGGATATATTAGGGGACAAGACCACGAGACTGCAGCGAAAACTACAGCATGCAGATGAATGCTTCAAATAGTTAAGAGCTGTTTGGCCCAAACCGAAGAAGAATCACGCTCGATCGGAAGATACTATTACAGAAAATGTTATCATAGATCGTTTAAAAACATTATCATAGATGGTTGTGTGAGCCATGTAAGTTTATAGATCAGTAATGACATCAGGTTAACATAGACGGAGACTATCACGGACAGTTATTAACTCAGAATCGTCTGTGATAGTTGACTATCATAGATTGTTTGTACATGAAACCGTCTGTGATATCTTATGTATCACAGACGATTTGTACATAAAACTGTCTGTGATAGCTGTTGTATCTGAGTCGATTTGTCCTAACGAACCATCTATGTTGATCTCCTCTATATAAAATCTCAAAGCGTTGGCTGCTTGTGCCGTTAAAACTCGAAGCCTGAATTCAGCTAGCTAGCCACTCCTGAGGCGTTCATCCTAAACGTACAGTTGAATTACAGCCTACTTCATCGAACCCAATAAACTGGAGTGTGTGATTTGCTTCATGCACTACTACAAAAGAGGCTATAGCAGACGGCCCATCACAGACGGTTCCTTTGGAACCGTCTGTGTTGGGTCTGTCTGGGCTATCTTTGGCGTTAGCTGGGCCCATCACGGCGGTTACGAAATAGAACCAAATGCGTGATGAAACATTATCACGACGGTTCTCAAATAGAACCGTGCAGTGATGTTACACGACGATTCTATTTGAGAACCGTGCGCGATATCCTGACGGTTCTTAAATAGAACCGTGCGTGATGTTACCGACGGTTCTATTTTGAACCGTCAGCGATATCCTGACGGTTACGAAATAGAAGCGTCGTAGGAATATCACTGACGGTTATATTTGTAACCGTCGTGATAATGCCCATCGCTGCACGGTTCGAAATAGAACCGCTCGTGATTTCTGTCTTCATATAAATTGAGCGAGACATTCTCTGCCGCCGCATCAACTGCTGTGTCTACCACTTCCTTCCCGCCTAGCTCCTCATGCAGCCTGTGTATACCGCTCAGCGCCACTTCGCCCTAGCTCCTCCAACTGCGCCACTTCCACGCCTAGCTCCTCGCTCTGTTGTGTCTACCGCTCAGCGCCACTTCCTGCCCTAGCTCCTCCAACTGCGCCACTTCCTCGCCCTAGCTCCTCACTGCATTTGTGTCTACCGCTCAAGAGAGCCACTTAGAAAGACATATCGGTGTGTCTAAGTAGGCGCCACTTCCACGCCTAGCTCCTCCACCTGCGGCTCCTCCTCTAATCTTGGTATGAGCACATGATCTTGCACCGTCAATGTTGGAATAAATAATATTAGCCACGCAAATCTTAGTTTTGAAACCTTATAACTAATGAACTAAAATTTGACTTAGGAGTGGTAACTTTATAAAATTGAATTAGGTCTAATAATCACTAAAATTTGAGTTAGGATAATTAATTGGCTTAAAAAATAAAATTTACACAGGTTCACGATGACGGTGGGGTTTGGGTCAACAATATTGCATTTACGGTTCCAGTATTTTAGGTTAATAAGTGTTGTATGAGGTGATGCCTATATTTGGGTTGCATGATTGTTCAATTGAGATAGATATCGGTGTCGAGAGGTAGGGATCATGGTTGTGGCCGTAGGCATGGCTACGCTATGCCACCGCGTGTGGTACATAACTAGTGAAGAGTTTTCTTTCAATAACCTTAGATACAAATGTTGGAGAATGAGTTTATATTGCACATTTTCGTTTGCTATAAATTAATCGCTAATCAATTTGACACTAATTTGTTACATGCGTATTGTAGATGGATCGAAGCTGGATGTGCGGTGTGAACCGTGTGAGTCAAGATTACATTAATGGCGTGGTTGCTTTTAGAAGAGCCATTGGCGGGATATGTTGAAGAAGGGATAAATTTTATGTCTTGTCGTGCATTGATTGCGGTAATCTGAAGATGTTTAACAACGCGCGCAGATCGAGCGCACTTGATTGAAGGGTTTCAAAAAGGGTATACATGTTGGACCGACCACGGTGAAGAGCGATTATACGAAGTTAATAATGACGACATCGCCGAGGAAGTCAACGATTTGCGGATGTGGGTGTGCTTTTGATGAGGATAGGGGCACGATGACAACTGGATCGGATGCTACGCGATGCGTAAGAGAACTACAGTGAGAGAGTGTTTTGTAAATTCGAGGGCTTAAGGGAGGACTCGGTGAGACCTTTGTTCCCTGGCTGCAAGCCGGAATACACAAGGTTGTCAACCGTGCTTGCGAAAGTTGATTGGTGTTGTTGTTGTCAACCGTACTGGAGTGTGTGATTTGCTTCATGCATGCCAATCCTCCAAATGCTTGTAGAATCCTCCTAATACACGGCCTTAGAAGTAATAGCAGTAGAACTAAACTTGAAGTTATTAATTACAAAACATCGCTATGTTGCGAAAGTTGATTGGTGTTGTTGTTGGGTTTAAAGACTTATATGCTTGCAATTAATAACTTTAAGTTCAGTTCTACTGCTATTACTTCTGATGCTGTGATTTAGGAGGGTTCTACAAAGTACTTGGAGGATTGGCATGAAGTAAATCACACTCCAGTGTGTTAGGTTCGATGAAGTGGGTCATGATTTCTCCTGCAAGTTTAGGACGAACGGCCACGGAGCGAGCTAGCTAGCCGAATTCAGGCATCGAGTTAGCTAACAAGGGACTATGAACTATATGTATATGTATATGTATAAGTATATGTATATGAAGACATTTTTAAAGGAACAAGCAGCCACTTCTTGGAGATTTTATAGAGAAGAGATCATGAATAGAATGGTAGGATGTACCAGCGACGCAAGGGAGGAGAACTTGACCGGTACGATTACGGTTAGATAGACAAAGGTGAAATAAATGGTGAGAGGCAGGTGAAGTGGTGTTGTTGTAGTTTCTTGACTCATTTGGTCTTGTTTTGGAATGGAGTTACAAATTTTGCCTACTGTGATATTCTTTTGTATTGCAAAATTAATTATGAATAAAGCATATTTTCAGCACCAACTAAATGACATAATTGACATATAAGCATGTGAATCCTTCAAGTCATTTAAAAAGAATAATATGCTCAACACACACAATATGTGCACAATAAAAATTAGCATAAAGCTAATCTATTCAAACCAGTTCAAGCATTAAATCAACCTAAATTAACTTTGTTGTACACAGAAACAAAATCTATGAAGATAATATCAACTGTGATGTAGATCAGCGATTGTAAATAATCAAAGGAAAACAGACTAGAAGACTAAAACTTCTACAGGACAGCAGGTATATCAGAATGTATAAATTGCATACTCGAAACAATAGATAGCAGCAGGTAATCTAACAGCTCAAGGCATAGTCTATACACAATATTACATCCAATTGAATTTGTGACATCAATTCATCATAGAGAATTTCACTGAGCCCACAAAAAATCACTTTGAAATATCTCCTAGTGGTAGGCACATACAAATCACATAGATTGAATATATGCAATCGCACATCACATAAGAAAGGTGATATGAAAAAATAGGATGGCCGGGGGGGTAGCTATCTTACCTTGGTGGTGCTTGGGAGGCGCTCAAGGGATGAGGCGCGCTGGGCTCGAGGAGGAGGAGGCGTCGAGTATGGCGGAGACCGGCTCAGGGAGGGGAGGAGGTGGGCTGAGGGAGTAGGCATGTCGAGCTCACAGAGGGGAGGAGACGGGCTCTGTGGGTAGGCACCCCGCGCTCAGGGTAGGTGGGGCACCGAGTTCAAGGAGGTAGCTGCCCATGCTCGGGAAGGAGAAGGTGGGCTCGGGGGAGGAGGCGCGTCGGGCTCGAGGAGGAGGCTTCGTCGAGGACGGTGGCGATGGGCTCAGGGGAGAAGAAACTTAATCATTTGAGTGGGGGCGCGGGCAAACCCTAGAGTCTGAATATAAATAGGGTTGGAAATCACCGATGGTTGTAAAGAACCATCTGTGATAAAAACACATCAAAGACGGTTGAAATAAATAACCATCTGTGATAATATATATACATAAATGCAAATTCAGAACATATGACATATTCACATATTAGTCAAGAATTATATCTAAATACTTGCTAAAACTATGCTAAAACCACTAATTTTACGGCAGGTAGTTCAACACCTTTGCAAAGAACTTGGTATACTCATGCCTAATCCTACAGTTGTTGTTGCAGAAGATGATGTAGTCGTCCCACCCTTCCAGTCCACAATGAGCCTCCGACACTGCCTACACTCCCGATTGGTCTTCTTGGCCGTCTGCACTCGCCTTCGACCTGGCTAATGTAGTGCTTCCCACCGTCGCTCTCCTCGTCGGTCGGGTAGAGGAGGAGGCCAAGCACGTAGACCGCGGCCTTGTGGTCAGCGATGGCAGCCCAATCGAGGCACACTAGGCTGAGCTGCATGTCCCAGTGCGCGATGCCAACGATGAAGTAGGCCTCCGGGTTGCTGGCGCCAGCCCGGTGGTTGACGACGACGAGGTAGCATTCATTGTCCATCGAATTCATTGCCTCCTCCTGCTCCAGCACCACACGCCTCCCCACAACGTGCTCCTTGGATGCGATGTACATGGCCTTGCAACTAAAATTCAAGACAACAAAATCTTAATACAAGAATTACTCTATAAGAGAAAAATAAAAGGTCAAATTAAGGTCATTGTTGCTTGTTAGATTAGTGACAGGTTTCCTGAAACAAGAACCAGAATCGATGTTTCTGTCAAAATTAAATTTGTCGATATTTCAGACAGAACAAACACAACCGATATTTTCTCCTTCAGTTCAAAACTAGATATGGACACAAAACAAAATCAACATGAGATTATTTTGCATCGTATCAACTGATACAAATTTTCCTTTTTCTCCTTTTTATAGATTTTCAAAGGAATTACAATCAGGTTCTCTATCTGTATCTGAAACCAAATTGAATACCTGAAGCTTTCCGACAACTAGGATGATACTCTACAGTCATCTTCAAAAACTAACTCTGAACAAAAATAGAATAGAATACTGACTCCTTTCAGATCTACCAAAAAACAAAAGAACATAATACGTCCATGGCTCGTAGGCTGCATAGGTCAGCCATTGGCTAAGCAGAGCTCACGGCCAGGAGGCCGACGACATCGTGAGGAAGAGTGACGGTGATCACCACCTCCTCGCCTTGGCCCTCACCGTCATGCTTCACGTGCTCACCATAATGTACGTATTCAATACCGTGTGTGCTCACCATGTAATACCCCGAAAAATTAATCGGGCAATTAGAAGAAGATTCGGGAGAAGGATCTAAACCTAAAATCGTAACTTTTAGTATTTCAGGGGGGTTTCTGTATTTCCCCAGCAACCTGGGCTTTGGGCAATAGCCCAAGAGGCCCAACGGGGGGCCAAGGGGGGAATCTGCTTCCCTCCAAACCCTAGCCGTCTCCCCCCTCTCCCCTCCCCTCCCCATCTGGCTGCCACCTCCTATGACTCCTTTCCAATGCCTCCAGCATCTCCAGCAGCACCATTAACCCCTGGTGAAGCTCCTTGCTGCTGCCATTTGGGAGGAAGAAGAAGAAGATCGCCATTGGAGAGGCCGGCCAAGAGGAAGGAAGAAGAGAGGAAGGGAAATAAGGGAGAAAGGAAGGAGAGGGATCACATGGTGATTTCGTCATTGCTCAGCGGTTCTTCAAGGGTAATCCCAATTCCCATTCAGTTGGTAGAGAAATTGAGTAATTAGGCGATGTCGATAATATATCTATTTAGGACAGTCAGTAATGGCCGACGATTTTGAGCAAGTTAAGTGTGGTTTCTGGCCTGGCCGCCTCCTGGAAAGTTGTGGGCGACGTCGCTAGATTTCCATAGAGTATTGGTTCAGGTCGTTTGGATGAGTGGATTCGGAGATATGATTTTCGTAGTGCTGCTGTTCTGCGGTTCTGTCCTAATGCTGACATGTATTAGTAATCTGCCATTAGCGATTAGTTAATGGATGAATTAGGGGATCTCAACATAACGAATGTTGTAGAAATTTTTATAAGTTTTCCAGAAAGCTAAATACCATAAAATTTGGCCTTGTGTACTGAAAGTTACGTTGTATTTAGTGGCACTGTCTAGAAACCATGATGAAAATTAAATGTTCTGTTAATCAGTTTGGTAAGAGTAGAAGATGGTCGAATCGGGAAAACTCATCAACTAGGTTTAGGTGTGGAAATTGATACGCTTTCCAGAGGGACCAAGAACGGATCATTTGGACTTTTGGTCCCAAAGTTATATTTTTTATTACGACTGCCTGTCGAGGGGACAGATCAGTATTTAGGATTTTGTAGTTGGGGTTGCACTAGAGGTCATAGCAAGTTTGAATTTGCTTATAGTTTTGTTTTTTTTTTGTCCAGAATTGCTATATTAGAGTGCTTGTTAAATTAATTCAGGTGAGGTATTGGTTCCGGTGGCAGCGCCCTCCTCGCGTCTTCCATCTTCACTCGGTTGAGGCAAGTGCTTGGTAGACAGCAATCAATGATTGATCACTGTGATTCTTTATCTTTTAGTACCATTATTGTTGTGATTTTATTTTTATTTCATTGCAAGCAATGGAATGGTATGAATTTATCTTGTTGAACAACATGAGGAAAATTGGATATGATAATATGATGAAATTTTGCATTTTTTGCATTCATAAGCATCTTTGCATATGAGCAGGTGATCATGATTGATCACAACTCCACAGGAGTGGAGGAGGTCCTCTATCCTTGAGGAGGATCTGGCTTGAGAGTTAATGTTGTCGCAAGCATTCACTCACGCTATACCGGTGTACATGAAAGAAGTGCATGTTGACATATAGAGTAGACTTGCATTGATATCATATGAACGGATGTGAATCAAAGAGAAGAGAACATTGTGAGATTATTAATAGAAGTACATGTGATGATAATTAAGTTATTGAATACTGTTGATTAATCATTGTTTGTTGTATATTGATGTATTTACTGAGTCGTGGACTCACCCTTGTTGTTCTGTTATTTTTAGGTGATCGTTGAGGGCTTCACGATTGAGAGGGACTAGCGCACATGAGATAGTTTCATACTTCAGACTCATGATTATCTGTCATGAGAACCCTTTGTTTCATTATTGCTGTACTACTTTAGGACATGTTATAAATTGAATAAGCTTAGATCAATGTTTTGGACTAGTCTATTTGTTTCAAGGTTTTGGATTTATTGGTTTGGTGCTGTTTTAGACTGTTTACCTTGCTATGTTTCCTTTGCTTATTTACTCATGCTTGATCAATCTTTATTCATGTTCTATTGTGACCCATGGACGGGTTTTATTATTGTTTTGCTTGAAGAAATTTCATAATGTGTTGATGTATTTTAGTTGTTAAGGGTAGTTTAGTGATATTCCAGGCTCAGTGTTGGGCTGGGGTATGACAGTTGGTATCAGAGCGGGCTTTAGATTAGTGGTGAATGGATTAACAACTTAGGTAAACTAAAAATTTTAAAATCTATTTAGGTTTAGTAAATCAACTAAAATTTGCTAATGGTTAAATAATCTAAAATTTGACACACTAGTGCACAGTAGGTTAGAGAGTGGTACGATTACTGTTTTTGCGCTTCCGTTATGTTCTTAATTTACTGATGCATGACTTGATTTTGACCTTTGAACTTATTGTGTATTGTTGATTGTGGTTGATAGCTATGCCGAGGGGTAAAGGACATGATTGTGGTGGTAGCGGTCGTGGAGGTCGGGGGCCGCGGGCGTGGTTCCGTGGAGCCACCTCCTGAGGTAGTTGAGTCAGTGGTTGAGGGGGTTGCTCTTGAGCCGCCTCCGGTTGGGGGCCACGATGAGACCCCGCTTTGCTGAGAGAGTTGGTGGGAGAGATCCGTGCTCTCCGTCAACAGGCGCCTGCAGCCCCTACTGCAGCAGCATTTGGTGCTACTCCTGTCGCACCTCCACCAGCACCTGAGACACATATGACACTTTGAGAGTGGCTGGGGTTGAGGTTGGATCCATTTGACGGGTTGGGCACACCGGTCTAGGCAGCGGACTGGTTGTGCTACATGGAGAGACAATTTAGAGCTTTGGAGATGTCCTCGTATCAGAGAGTCAGATTTGTAGCCTTTCAGCTGAACGGGCAAGCGGACATTTGGTGGGAGGGCGTGTTTTCTTCGTGGACCGCCACTCAAGGGCCAATCACTTGGGAGGACTTCGTTGATCAGCTCAAGGCAAAATTCTACCCCTACTCCTTCGTTGAGAAGATAGAGGTTGCCATGACGACTTTTGCACAGGGGAAGAGGTTCATTGGTGAATGTGAAGCCGAGTTCAACAACTTGGTTCGCTTCAGCTCTAAATGATGATCTTCAAAAAGCCAAGACATTCCGTCGGGGTGTCAACTATGAATACCAGCATGTGTTGCGAGCTACTCCACTCCGTGACTTCAGCTCTGTTGTGGAGCAAACCAGGGGAATGGAGTTGGAGATGCAGCTCACTAAGGGGCAACAAGCCTTTGGTGGACTGGTTGCTTCTGGTGGTGATCAGAAGAGGAGTGTAACATCCCAAATCTGGAATTGAGTTGCAAGTGTAAGAAAATCAGGAGGAATTAAAACTTTTCTTGCATCTTGAAACCCCTGGTCGTTTTTGGTAATTCTTTTCAAAAGAATTATGGAAAATCCCATTTAAATTCCCTTTTGACTCTAATAAAAAACCCTCCTTGGCAAAGGTCTTTTTCCAAACCCTTGGAAATCTTTTCCCTGAGTTCTTGGGAGGCTTGGCAACACCTCTGAATTATCTCATGATTTTTAGAAATTATTTGATAATTTTTGAGGCCAGTCAAACCTTGGTCAAACTCTACATATAGCCTTCTGGAATTTTTGGAGAAAAATGCAGTGCATAAAAGTCTCTGAAAATTTTATATAAGGTTCATCTGTAACATCCCAAAATTGGTTTGTGTTTCAAATGTAATAAAAATGAGGAGAAATTAAAACTTTTTCTCTGATCTTGATTTTTGTAATCAGTTCCATAATTTTTGTAAAGGAATTATGTGAAATCAAAAATCAAATTGCCATTTGGACACCAACACAAATCTCCTTCATGAAAATCTTGTGCCCAACCTTTGGAAATAATTTTCATTGAACCTAGGAGTGATGTTTAACACCTCAGAATTATTTCATAATTTTCAGAAATTATTTGATAATTTTTGAGGCAAGTCAAACATTAGTCAAACTCCTAAATTAGCCTTCTTGAATTTTTAGAGAAAAATGCAGTGCATAAAAGTCTCTGAAAATTTTATATAAGGTTCATCATCCTGTTAGCAATCTCCATTTAAAATTTCATAATTTTTGGGGTTTGTTTGCTACCCCAAATAATTCCTCCAAAAATCAGCTATTCAAATTCAAACCCTAACCGGTTTTCACTGTTCCTCGGGTTCGGATCAGACTCGGGCTCGAGCCACTTGATTTGGTCCAACCAACTAACTGCACCGGCTCGGTCGTTCGGGCGCGAGTGTTGTGAGTCGTTGGATCAGCATCGAACGGCTCACGATCGCGTGAACGTTCGGACCATCCGAACGCGCCGATCCATTTGAGCCGTTGGATTCTAAATCAACGGCCCACGATCGCGTGAACGTTCGGACCGTCCGAACGCCTCGCGCAACGTGAACCGTAGGATCCAAATCAACGGTCCAGGATTAAGTGAGCATTCGAATCATTATAATCACCCCGTTCGATTTGAACCGTTCGATTTCAATCCGACGGTGGATGAGTCGTCTCCTTCCTCCGAGCGGCGCTTGGTGAGTCGAACAATGGCGTGAGCAGAGGAGAAGCGCGCAGTGTGGAGTCACTTCCGTGGTCACCTTTAAACGGCTAGCTCTGGGCGCATTAAATGCCCGTCGTGCTCCTCCCTCAGAGGTCCATTGTTCAACTGCTCCCGTCGCTCTCAAAGGCTCTCATGGCAGGTTTGACCCGAGAGGGTTATTGCCGTTGCTCACTGCCATTCCCCGCTATATAAGCTCCTCTGGTCCTTCCATTGAAGCCTTTCAAACGCCTCGCAAGCTCCAGCAACCTCTCTTGTGTTTGCTTGAGCTCAAAAACTTGAAACCTTCTGTTGCCGCCATTGCCGAGCTTCAAGCTCTTCGGTGAAGGCGGTACCCTTGGGCTTCATTCCTTTCAGTCTTGCTCCCTCTGATTCCTCTCACCTCGGTGATCATTAACCCTCACTCAATTTGGGTTTTGCCCGCAGGGAGCAGCTTAATTTTGGAGTTCCCCCTTTTTCGGCCGAAAGCCCTATTTTTCTTCATCAGAGCAGCTCCAGTCCTCTCGGTGCTTTCTCCGTGCTCAGGTAACCCCTCTTTAGTCCCTAGTTGCTTGGCACCCGCTCAGTTGGACCGCAGCAGAGCTCATTTGCTATTTTCGTTTTTGACCGTTTTCGGTCATCTCTGTCATCTCTGGCTTGCCGGTGTTCTAGAACGCCGCAGCTAAAATTATTGGTTCCATTGGGTGCGCAAGTTTGTTAGCAACCCATTTTGGGCACTTGCTCGCACCGCCGCGGCCAGAGTCGCCGGCGATGATCCTCTCTTCCCCGTCGTTTTGTCGGATGAAAACAGGCGCGAGTTTTGAACGTAAATTGATGTGGACCGTCGATCCTTAGATCAACGGTTTTGATTCAAGTGAACGTTCGGACCGTCCGAAAGGTTCGATCCGTGTGGACCGTTGGATCCAAGATCAACGGCTCTGTGCGCGGTGAGCGTTCGGACCGCCGAACGCCCGACTGCGTGAACCGTTGGATCCGATCCAACGGTGGCGTTAGGATTTGTGAATCCGCAGCGCGTTAAGCGCTGGGACGCGGACTGTCGGATTTTTGATCGACGCTCCTCGTTCGGCCACGTCTTTTAAAAATTCTGATTTTCCCGAAAGGATTTAGTTATCAACTGAAAAATGTGATAACTTGTAAAATACATAACTATTTCATTTCAAATCCTTTTCGGTTGATTCAAATTTTGTTGGTTATGTTTTTAACTAGACTTTAAGTTAAAAATGTTTTCAGACTCAGTATAGCTCCATAAAATTTTGCTAATGAATAGTAGCATTTTTGATTTATGAAAGCTGAGCAAAATTGTTTTGGCCATATCTTTTGCATCAAGAATCCAAATCAATTGGTTCTTGTTGCATTAGTTCATAAAAATCATGCTCTTTCTACTGTAAAAATTTGAGAGCTTTTTGTTGAAGTTGGCTGTTGGATCTTTTCGGTTTCTTTTGCCTTATTGGTTCTTTTTGGTTCTTTCGATAGGATCCGAAGAGCACATTGATACCGAGAGTGATCCCCAGCAACATCTTGACCCGCAACAAGCAGGCAAGCAATTTGATCATGTTAATCCTATTATTTTACAAGTTTACTATTTTGAATTCAAGCGTATGTATGCATTGCTACTTTGTGTTAAATTATGGTTAGTTGATCCTATAGTTGCATAATCAGAGGATGTTGTTTATTCTCTACTACTTGAGCCTAGGTTATTTCTGGGATTAGAGTTCGATGGATGGACTCTTGTCACTTAGTAGAATCTGAATCGTTGTGCTTAGCCATGCCTAGTTCGGTAGTTTTGGGCGATCATCGACTTAGTCGATGATCTTGATCACATAAAAATTATTATTCTTCTATTATGTCCAGCACTTTGTGCTTTGTTAATTTTGAAGAGTCAAAATTCTGAAAATGGAAAAATTGATTTGGACTTGGGCAAGTGGTTGGATGGTGGGCTATTGGGTTTGTGGTTGTCTTGCCTAAGTCAACAAGGACCGAACATCTTGTGTCACACTCTCCAAGCACTTTTGCGTACTAACCACATGAGGGTTATATGGGACCCCTCTTGACCTAGTACTTTGGAGTGTGTTATCTCCGAGTCGCAGGAGGAGCGTTGTGTGTGTTGTGTGAAAAAGGAATTGTGTTCTTGTGTTTGTGTTGGGTGTGCGGTGGTGGGGATTGCCGGGAAGGTTCTCCACCTCGAGGGGCGTCGCAGTTGTCCAAGGCTTTACCCGTGACGGGTAGTTGTCCGAGGCTGGGCCACGACCCCGACACAACGTATGGGTTTCTATCCATACGGGCGACTCGAAGGTAATACATAATATTGGAAAAGTCTCGTAGGACTTAGCCGTGCCGGCATACCTAAGGAAGTGTGCTTAATAGCTTGGCAAAAAGGCGGTCTGACATGTGGGTAAGTTGGTACACCCTGCAGGGATAAAACTATTCGAATAGCCTCGTCCTAGGTTATGGACACGCTTGGTTAGGTTTTGCAAGAGTTAGACTACAACCTTTTAAATTAAAAATTTGACATGGTTGGCATGAATGGGTAATTCATGCTATTGTTGTGGTGACTAATGGTTTAGTCGCTTCCAGGATTGTTGTTGTTTTCTATCTACTGTTATATTGTTGTCTTTTGCGCTTATTTGAACATTAAAAACAGATTTGTTAAATTGCTTTCAATCTATTATATTATTGCAAATGAAAACTTGCTTTATGCTAAAATGAAACCTACAGCCTACCGTTGATTAAGCTTGCATGTAGTATATGTACAGGTCTGTTATTCCACATGTAAGTCTTGCGAGTACATTCAAAGTACTCACCGGCTTTTTGAAATTCTTTGTTGTTCTGAGGGAAGAAGGTGAGCCCCAAGGGCCTCACTTTTGTGAGATGTGCTTCGGGTTTGGCGACTAGCTTGGCGGTCCGGTCGGTTGCCTTGTGGGTTAAAGGCACACTGATTGGCTCTTTTGTTGTAGCCATCTTATGGCACTTTTGCTTCCGCTGTTTATTTATTGTTGTCTCTTTTATTGTTGGCCGGTTGGCCTCTCTTTTGTAATGACTCGGTTTAATATTATTAATACTTACATTACATTACGTGTTTGGTTCTATGTGGATGAATGGAATTGATACATAAATTTTGTGATGAGGTGTGTATACTGCACTCTGGGAAGTATACATGTCTCGAGTCTCGGATTATCTGCTTTGTGATGCTAGGACCGAATGGATGGTTAAGCATCACAAGCCGGATAAACCGGGGTCTCACAAAGGTTTGGTATCAGAGCCATACTGACCGTAGTAACCCAAGTTTGGTCGCCTTTAGGATATTTTGAAAAACCCTAATTTCAAAGTATCAAATGATTTTTGAAAGCTTGAGGAATTCTCAGATTTTATTCCTTACCTATCTTAGCTTTCTCCTCTCATCTTACTCTAATTTGAGTTTTGAAAATTGTTTACCTCTTCTTTCCTTCAAAGATAGTTGTTATCGTTTAAATGGGTTTTGGGAACCACTGAGTTTGGCAAATTGAAGTGCTTAGGGTTTTGAAGTTTCTGGACTGAAGATTTCGGCTAGAGGCTTGGATGCGGAATCTGGACAGCACGCTTCAATTTCCAGACAGCAGGCTCAATGGTTTCTGATAGGACCACTGAGCTTGGCAAGTTGAAGTGTGCCAGATTTTGAAGTTTCTAGGATGGAAGACTTCGGCTGGAGCTTGGATGCAAAATCACTACAGCAACTTCAATTTCCGGACAGCAAGCTCGATGGTTTCTAATAGGGTAGAAAAATGAGAGGTTAATCAACTAAAACTTGTGGGGTTAAAAGGGTAAGATGTGATACTAGTTAGCTATGTATCTAACACTATTTTCGCTGATTTAACCTTGCTCTTTAGCGGTATTAGATCTTACCTTAATCCTCTGATTTTTATTTTCTCAATCAATTACTCGTTCATTCAATACGGGCTAGTTGAATTGGGAAGTTGAGTTTTGGTTTTATGGTTCCTTACCGTTTTTGGAGTTTTTTTTATAAGCAGGTTTAAGCTTATACACATACTGTTTTTGGCTTTCGATTAGGGTGATGTTCCATTCCCCTAGTCGCTAGCATTTTGCTTTCTTTCAGCTTTGTCCTTGAATCTAAGTCTTTTGCTGCTATTAGTGAGCTCCTTTTTACTCCATTGTTGGTCCCATTGCTCATTCGCTCTCCTGGTTCGGAGCTGAGAGCTGACTCTGAGTGTAGGGGTGTTTCAATTGAAATTGAGGGAGTAAGATTCTTAGCGAATCTTATCCTCCTCCCTTCAGCAAGTCTAGATGTAATTCTTGGTATGGATTGGTTGTCTCAGCATAAGGGACAGATCGATTGCGCCAAGAAGTGTGTCCTTCTATCTAGTCCTTCGGGCGGGCAGGTTCGCTTTTCGCCGAAGCTGCTAGGCCCGCATCTCTTCGCGCTTGAAGCGAAGCCCGCTCTAGATATTGGTGAAGTCCCAACCGTCCGTGACTTCATTGATGTCTTTCCGGAAGCTCTTCCAGGAATGCCACCAGTTCGAGAACTCAAGTTTGTCATAGAGTTGGTTCCCGGTACTGCCCCGATTTCAAAGAGGCATTATCGGATGCCACCGAACGAGTTGGTGGAGTTGAAGAAGCAACTTAATGAGCTTCAAGAAAAAGGTTTTATCCGCCCTAGCTCATCTCCGTGGGGTTGTCCAGCAATCTTCGTAAAGAAGAAGGACAATACTTTGCGCATGTGCGTTGATTATCGTCCGCTTAATGAAGTAACGGTAAAGAACAAGTATCCATTGCCCCGCATCGATGATCTCTTTGATCAGTTAACTGGAGCTCGAGTATTCTCCAAGATTGATTTGAGAATGGGATATCATCAAGTTCGGATACGACCCGAGGATATTCCAAAGACGGCTTTCTCTACTCGCTACGGCTTGTATGAATACACCGTCATGTCATTTGGCTTAACCAATGACTTGTTCATGAACCTCATGAATTCGGTATTCATGGAGTATTTGGATAAGTTTGTCGTGGTCTTCATCGATGATATTCTCATCTATTCCAAGGACGATGAGGAACACGATGAGCATCTAAGGCTTGTGTTAGGCAAGCTTCGTGAGCACCAGCTGTATGCGAAGTTCAGCAAGTGCGCATTCTGGTTAAAGGAAGTGGCCTTCTTGGGCCATATTCTTTCAGCAGGAGGCGTAGCCGTTGATCCTAGTAAGGTCAGCGATGTTCTTTCATGGGTTGACCTACTTGAGAACAAAGCGCGGAGTTTTCTCGGTTTAGCGGGATATTATCGCCGTTTTATCGAGAACTTCTCCAAGATCGCGAAGCCGATGACGGAGTTGCTCAAGAAGGACAAGAAGTTCTTGTGGTCCGATGCTTGTGAGGAAAGTTTCCAAGTACTTAAGGAGCGTTTGACCACCGCTCCCGTTCTCGTTCTTCCCGATATTCATCGAAGCTTCGATATCTTTTGCGATGCTTCTCGGCGAGGACTCGGTTGTGTCCTTATGCAAGAAGGCAAGGTAGTGGCCTATGCATCAAGGCAATTGAGACCTCATGAACTCAACTACCCTACCCATGACTTGGAATTGGCTGCTGTGATTCATGCACTTAAGATTTGGCGACATTACCTAATCGGTAATCGTTGTGAAGTGTATTCGGATCACAAAAGCCTAAAGTATTTGTTCACCCAACCAGATCTGAACCTCAGGCAAAAGAGATGGTTGGAGTTGGTCAAAGATTATGACATGGGTATTCACTACCATCCGGGCAAGGCTAATGTCGTTGCCGATGCGCTCGATCATAAGCGCATTGCAATGCCTTATTGCTCCTGGAACGCCAACCCACCCTTCTGAAGGAATTTCAGCGTCTCAACTTAGGTTTGGTTGAGCATGGTTCCCTCGCTGCCTTGGTTGTGCAACCAACCTTGGTAGATCGGATTAAGGTCGCTCAGCAATCGGATGCTGGAATAAGTCGCATCAAGGAAAATGTCAAGAACGGAACAGCCAAGTGCTTCTCTGAGGATGAGCATGGTGTTGTAAGGTTCGGGCAACGCCTTGTGGTTCCAAAGGACATGGAACTGCGGGATTTGATTCTCCGCGAGGCCCATGATTCGCCTTTGTCTATTCATCCCGGGGCCACAAAGATGTATCAAGATCTCCGTCAGAGATTTTGGTGGACCCGAATGAAGAGGAGATTGCGGTTCGTTGTCGAGCGCGACGTGTGTCGTCGTGTCAAGGCCGAGCATCGGCGTCAGCGAGCTTGCTTGACCTTTGCCTATTCCCGAATGGAAGTGGGATTCGATCGGGATGGATTTTATCACCGTCCGCCCGAACATCCAAGGGCAAGGATTCCATCCGGGTTGTCATCGATAGATTGACGAAGGTAGCCCATTTTTCGCGAAGACGGACAAACCTTAGTGTGAGTCTACTCGCGGACCTCTATATTTCCGTATCGTCGCTTGCATGGTGTACCGAAGACGATCGTTTCGGATCGCGGTGCGCTTTTCACTGCCAGGTTTTGGAAGTGTTTGCAAGAGGCTATGGGAACCCGCCTCACATTTAGCACCGCATATCATCCCCAAACTGATGGTCAGACCGAAAGGGTCAACCAAGTGTTGGAAGACATGCTTCGTGCTTGCGTCCTCTCCTATGGAAAGAATTGGGAGAAATGCTTGCCATTTGCCGAGTTTTCCTACAACAACAGCTTTCGAGCCGGTCTCGGCATGTCACCTTCGAGGCCTTATACGGGAGAAAGTGCGCGAACCCGTTAAATTGGTGGAGACGGCGAAAGACCTTTCTTTGGCCCGGACTCGATCAATGAGGCCGAGAGTCAAGTCCAGCTCATTCGTGATCGTTTGCGCACAGCTCAATCCAGGCAAAAGAGCTATGCGGATCGCCGTCGTCGTGAGTTGAGCTTTGAGCCCAATGAATTCGTTTATCTCAAAGTCTCTCCTTTGAAGGGTCATCAGCGATTCGGCGTCAAGGGCAAGTTAGCTCCTCGATATGTCGGTCCTTACCGTGTTATCGAGAAGAAAGGAGCTGTTGCCTATAAGTTGGAGTTGCCAGTTGCACTCGAAGGGGTACATGATGTTTTCCATGTGTCCCAACTAAAGAAGTGCCTCCGTGTTCCAACAGAGGAAGCTCCGTTGGAAACTCTCGATGTCCAAGAAGATTTGACCTATCGCGAGCACCCTGTTCGCATACTCGATGAGACTGAACGAAGAACAAGGAATAAAACCATCAGATTCCTCAAAGTTCAGTGGTCGAACCATTCCGAGGATGAGGCTACTTGGGAAAGGGAAGATCGTCTCCGTGCAGACTATCCATCTTTCTTTACCGAGTGAGCCAAATCTCGGGACGAGATTTCTGTAAGGGGGGGAGGTTTTGTAACATCCCAAAATTGGTTTGTGTTTCAAATGTAATAAAAATGAGGAGAAATTAAAACTTTTTCTCTGATCTTGATTTTTGTAATCAGTTCCATAATTTTTGTAAAGGAATTATGTGAAATCAAAAATCAAATTGCCATTTGGACACCAACACAAATCTCCTTCATGAAAATCTTGTGCCCAACCTTTGGAAATAATTTTCATTGAACCTAGGAGTGATGTTTAACACCTCAGAATTATTTCATAATTTTCAGAAATTATTTGATAATTTTTGAGGCAAGTCAAACATTAGTCAAACTCCTAAATTAGCCTTCTTGAATTTTTAGAGAAAAATGCAGTGCATAAAAGTCTCTGAAAATTTTATATAAGGTTCATCATCCTGTTAGCAATCTCCATTTAAAATTTCATAATTTTTGGGGTTTGTTTGCTACCCCAAATAATTCCTCCAAAAATCAGCTATTCAAATTCAAACCCTAACGGTTTGCCACTGTTCCTCGGGTTCGGATCAGACTCGGGCTCGAGCCACTTGATTTGGTCCAACCAACTAACTGCACCGGCTCGGTCGTTCGGGCGCGAGTGTTGTGAGTCGTTGGATCAGCATCGAACGGCTCACGATCGCGTGAACGTTCGGACCATCCGAACGCGCCGATCCATTTGAGCCGTTGGATTCTAAATCAACGGCCCACGATCGCGTGAACGTTCGGACCGTCCGAACGCCTCGCAACGCGTGAACCGTAGGATCCAAATCAACGGTCCAGGATTAAGTGAGCATTCGAATCATTATAATCACCCCGTTCGATTTGAACCGTTCGATTTCAATCCGACGGTGGATGAGTCGTCTCCTTCCTCGGGTCTGAGCGCGCAGCTGAGTCAGGCAATGGCGTGAGCAGAGGAGAAGCGCGCAGTGTGGAGTCACTTCCGTGGTCACCTTTAAACGGCTAGCTCTGGGCGCATTAAATGCCCGTCGTGCTCCTCCCTCAGAGGTCCATTGTTCAACTGCTCCCGTCGCTCTCAAAGGCTCTCATGGCAGGTTTGACCCGAGAGGGTTATTGCCGTTGCTCACTGCCATTCCCCGCTATATAAGCTCCTCTGGTCCTTCCATTGAAGCCTTTCAACGCCTCGCAAGCTCCAAAGAACCTCTCTTGTGTTTGCTTGAGCTCAAAACTTGAAACCTTCATTGCCGCCATTGCCGAGCTTCAAGCTCTTGGTGAAGGCGGCACTTTGGGCTTCATTCCTTTCGTCTTGCTCCTCCGATTCCTCTCACCTCGGTGATCATTAACCCTCACTCAATTTGGGTTTTGCTTGCAGGCAGCTTTAATTTTGAGTTCCCCCTTTTTCGGCCGAAAGCCCTATTTTTCTTCATCAGAGCAGCTCCAGTCCTCTCGGTGCTTTCTCCGTGCTCAGTAACCCTCTTAGTCCCTAGTTGCTTGGCACCCGCTCAGTTGGACCGCAGCAGAGCTCATTTGCTATTTTCGTTTTTGACCGTTTTCGGTCATCTCTGTCATCTCTGGCTTGCCGGTGTTCTAGAACGCCGCAGCTAAAATTATTGGTTCCATTGGGTGCGCAAGTTTGTTAGCAACCCATTTTGGGCACTTGCTCGCACCGCCGCGGCCAGAGTCGCCGGCGATGATCCTCTCTTCCCCGTCGTTTTGTCGGATGAAAACAGGCGCGAGTTTTGAACGTAAATTGATGTGGACCGTCGATCCTTAGATCAACGGTTTTGATTCAAGTGAACGTTCGGACCGTCCGAAAGGTTCGATCCGTGTGGACCGTTGGATCCAAGATCAACGGCTCCTGTGCGGGTGAACGTTCGGACCGCCGAACGTCCCGATCCACGTGAACCGTTGGATCCAGATCCAACGGTGAGCGTTTAGGGATTTGTGAATCCGCGCAGCAAGTAGCGCTGGGACGCGGACTGTCGGATTTTTGATCGACGCTCCTCGTTCGGCCACGTCTTTTAAAAATTCTGATTTTCCCGAAAGGATTTAGTTATCAACTGAAAAATGTGATAACTTGTAAAATACATAACTATTTCATTTCAAATCCTTTTCGGTTGATTCAAATTTTGTTGGTTATGTTTTTAACTAGACTTTAAGTTAAAAATGTTTTCAGACTCAGTATAGCTCCATAAAATTTTGCTAATGAATAGTAGCATTTTTGATTTATGAAAGCTGAGCAAAATTGTTTTGGCCATATCTTTTGCATCAAGAATCCAAATCAATTGGTTCTTGTTGCATTAGTTCATAAAAATCATGCTCTTTCTACTGTAAAAATTTGAGAGCTTTTTGTTGAAGTTGGCTGTTGGATCTTTTCGGTTTCTTTTGCCTTATTGGTTCTTTTTGGTTCTTTCGATAGGATCCGAAGAGCACATTGATACCGAGAGTGATCCCCAGCAACATCTTGACCCGCAACAAGCAGGCAAGCAATTTGATCATGTTAATCCTATTATTTTACAAGTTTACTATTTTGAATTCAACTGTATGTATGCATTGCTACTTTGTGTTAAATTATGGTTAGTTGATCCTATAGTTGCATAATCTGTAGGATGTTGTTTATTCTCTACTACTTGAGCCTAGGTTATTTCTTTGGGATTAGAGTTCGATGGATGGACTCTTGTCACTTAGTAGAATACTTAATCGTTGTGCTTAGCCATGCCTAGTTCGGTAGTTTTGGGCGATCATCGACTTAGTCGATGATCTTGATCACATAAAATTATTATTCTTCTATTATGTCCAGCACTTTGTGCTTTGTTAATTTTGAAGAGTCAAAATTTGAAAATGGAAAAATTGATTTGGACTTGGGCAAGTGGTTGGATGGTGGGCTATTGGGTTTGTGGTTGTCTTGCCTAAGTCAACAAGGACCGAACATCTTGTGTCACACTCTCCAAGCACTTTTGCGTACTAACCACATGAGGGTTATATGGGACCCTCTTGACCTAGTACTTTGGAGTGTGTTATCTCCGAGTCGCAGGAGGAGCGTTGTGTGTGTTGTGTGAAAAGGAATTGTGTTCTTGTGTTTGTGTTGGGTGTGCGGTGGTGGGGATTGCCGGAAGGTTCTCCACCTCGAGGGCGCCGCAGATTGTCCAAGGCTTTACCCGTGACGGGTAGTTGTCCGAGGTCGGGCCACGACCCGACACAACGTATGGGTTTCTATCCATACAGGCGACTCAAGGTAATACATAATATTGGAAAAGTCTCAGAGGACTTAGCCGCGTAAGCATACCTAAGGAAGTGTGCTTAATAGCTTGGCAAAAGGCGGTCCGACATGTGGGTAAGTTGGTACACCTGCGCAGGATAAAACTATTCGAATAGCCTCGCCCTAGGTTATGGACACGCTTGGTTAGGTTTTGCAAGAGTTAGACTACAACCTTTTAAATTAAAATTTGACATGGTTGGCATGAATGGGTAATTCATGCTATTGTTGTGGTGACTAATGGTTTAGTCGCTTCGTGATTGTTGTTGTTTTCTATCTCTTGTTATATTGTTGTCTTTTGCGCTTATTTGAACATTAAAAACAGATTTGTTAAATTGCTTTCAATCTATTATATTATTGCAAATGAAAACTTGCTTTATGCTAAAATGAAACCTACAGCCTACCGTTGATTAAGCTTGCATGTAGTATATGTACAGGTCTGTTATTCCACATGTAAGTCTTGTGAGTACATTCAAAGTACTCACCGGCTTTTGCCTATTTCTTTGTTGTTGGGGAAGAAGAAGGTGAGCCCCAAGGGCCTCACTTTTGTGAGATGTGCTTCGGGTTTGGCGACTAGCTTGGCGGTCCGGTCGGTTGCCTTGTGGGTTAAAGGCACACTGATTGGCTCTTTTGTTGTAGCCATCTTATGGCACTTTTGCTTCCGCTGTTTATTTATTGTTGTCTCTTTTATTGTTGGCCGGTTGGCCTCTCTTTTGTAATGACTCGGTTTAATATTATTAATACTTGCTCGCATTACGTGTTTGGTTCTATGTGGATGAATGGAATTGATACATAAATTTTGTGATGAGGTGTGTATACTGCACTCTGGGAAGTATACATGTCTCGAGTCTCGGATTATCTGCTTTGTGATGCTAGGACCGAATGGATGGTTAAGCATCACAAGCCGGATAAACCGGGGTCTCACATCATCATCCAGTCAGCAACCTCCAGTTGAAATTTCATAAATACTGGAGCTTGTTTGCTATCTCAATTAATTTTCCTAACTCACCAAAGAAATAACTCAAAATCAATCTTTTTGTTCTTCGGTTCGAATCAAACTCGGGTTCGAGCCATCTGACTCATCGGATCAACTAAGCTCGCACCGACTCAGCCGCCTCGGGCGCTTTCAATTTCGACCGTTAGAACTCGATCGTGCGGCCTTCGATCGAAGAAATGTTCGGACCGCCGATCCTCCTCCCTTGGCTTGAACCGTTCATCTGTAGATCGGCGGCTCCGAAAAGAGGGAATGTTCGGACTGTCCGAGATATTGAATTAAGTGGGCGCCGTCCGATCTAATCCAACGGTTGGCGGCTATCGTCTTCCTCGCTTCGCGCATCGGCCAAAGTCAACAAAGTGGTGGTGAAAATTGCGAGCGTGGCGCGTCGGTCATCTCTACTTTCGCCAACGACTCTCAAAGCATTAATGAGCATCGCATCGCCTCCATAGTCATCGTCTCCATCGCTTTTACACCGCCCCGCCGCTCTCGGCCGACAAAGACTGATGCATCGCCATTTTTCTTACCGTTGCTTCTCTTGCTCCTTCGGCTATAAAACTCTACCAGAGGCTTCCTTAGCATCCTTTGAACACCCTTGAGCTTCAAAGATCTCTTCTAGTGCACCGAGTGAGCTCCTTCGTGGATTTTCTCTACGCCATTGGTGAAGCTCAAGCCCTTCAGTGAAAGTGGTGTTCCCGGCCCTCTCACCCGAATCTGTTGCTTCCTCTGTTACTTAGCATCTCATAGAGTATTAACCCTCTGTCAATTTTGCTTTTGACAGAAGAGAGCAGTTCAATTGCGGATTGCCCCCTTTTCGGCGAAACCGCCACTCTTCTCCACCCGAGCGGTTCGACCCTCCTCTGTGCCTTCGTTGGGCCTGTAACTTCTTTAGCCCCTAGTTGCTTGGCACTGCTCCCTTGAACCGCGGTGAGCGTTTTGCCGTTTGCTTTGGTCATTTTGAACCACCGGTTCCCTCCGCTTGCCGTCGTTCGAACGCCGCGCTGAAATTTTTGGTTTCTTTGGGTGCGCAAGATTGTTAGCAACCCATTTTGGGCACTTGCTCGCGCCGCCGCTGACTGTAGTCGCCGGCGACGACCATCCCTTCACCGTCGTTTTGTCGGATGAAAACAGGGACGAGCGTTTGAACGACGTTCACCGTGGATTGTTGGATCCGAGATCAACAGTCCAGATTTGAATGAACGTTCGGACCGTCCGAACGCTTCGATCAACAGGGATCGTTGGGTACAAGATCAACGGCCCCTGTGCGTGTGAACGTTCGGACCGTCCGAACGCTCTAATCCACGTGAACCGTAGGATCCAGATCCAACGGTTGACGTTTAGGGTTTCAGCGACGCGCAGCGCTGCTGCGTCATACTGGGACGCGGACCGTCGGATCCAAGATCAACGCTCCTCGTTCGGCCACGTCGATTCTCATTTCTGTTTTTCCCGAAAGGATTTATTTATCAACTGAAAAATGTGATAACTTGTAAAATGCATATCTAATTCCTTTTAAATCCTTTTCGGTTGATTCAAATTTTGTTGGTTATGTTTTCAACTGCACTTTAATCTAAAAATGTTTCCAACCCCAGTATAGCTCCAGAAATTTTTGCTAATGAATAGTAGTATTTTTGATTTATAAAGCTGAGCAAAATTGATTTGCTCATATCTTTTGCATTAAGAATCCAAATCAATTGGTTCTTGTTGCATTAGTTCATAAAAATCATGCTCTTCCTATTGTAAAAATTTGAGAGCTTTTTGTTGAAGTTGGCTGTTGGATCTTTTCGGTTTCTTTTGCCTTATTGGTTCTTTTTGGTTCTTTCGATAGGATCCGAAGAGCACATTAACACCGAGAGTGATCCCCAGCAAACAGGGCAACTTCAATCAGGCAAGCAGTTTGATCATGTTAATCCCATTATTTTTCAAGTCTAATATATTGATTTCAACTTGTATGTATGCATTGCTATTTTGTGTTAAATTATGGTTAGTATCCTATAGTTGCATAATCAGTAGGGATTGTTTACCCTCTACTACCTTGAGCCTAGGTTATTTGCTATGATTTGAGTTCGATGGATGAGCTCTTGTCACTTAGTAGATTACGATTTGAAATTGCTTAGAAATGCTTAGTTTCAGTAGTATGGGCGATCATCGATTGTAGTCGAGGATCTTGAGCACACATCTTGTTATTATTCCATTATGTCCAGCACTTATGCTTTGTTATTTTGTAAAGTCAAAATCTGAAAATAGAAAAATATTGTTTTGGACTTGGGCAAGTGGTTGGATGGTGGGTTATTGGGTTTGTGGATGTCTTGCCTAAGTCAGCAAGGACCGAACATCTTGTGTCACACTCTCCAAGCACTTTTGCGTACTAACCACATGAGGGTTATATGGGACCCCTCTTGACCTAGTACTTTGGAGTGTGTTATCTCCGAGTCGCAGGAGGAGCGTTGTGTGTGTTGTGTGAAAAAGGAATTGTGTTCTTGTGTTTGGGTGTGTGGTGGTGGAGTTTCCGGGATGGACTCCCCACCTCGAGGGGCGTCGCAGTTGTCCAAGGCTTTACCCGTGACGGGTAGTTGTCCGAGGCTGGGCCACGACCCCGACACAACGTATGGGTTTCCATCCATACGGGCGACTCGAAGTTAATACATAATATTGGAAAAGTCTCAGAGGACTTAGCCGTGTTAAGCATACCTAAGGAAGTGTGCTTAATAGCTTGGCAAAAGGCGATGCGGCGTGTGGGTAAAATGGTACACCCTGCAGGGATAAAACTATTCGAATAGCCTCGTCCTAGGTTATGGACACGCTTGGTTAGGTTTTGCAAGAGTTAGACTACAACCTTTTAAATTAAAATTTGACATGGGTGGTATGAATGGGTAATTCATGCTATTGTTGTGGTGGCTAACGGTTTAGTCACTTCCAGGACTGTTGTTGTTCTCTACTTACTGTTATATTGTTGTCTCTTGCGATTATTTGAACATTAAAAATAGATTTGTTAAATTGCTTTTAATCTATTACATTATTGCAAATGAAAACTTGCTTTATGCTAAAAATGAAACATATAGCCTCCACTTCAATGAGCTTGCATGTAGTATATATACTGAGTTTGTTATTCCACATGTAAGTCTTGTAGTACATTCAAAGTACTCACCGGCTTTTTTATTGCTTTTGTTTTGCGGGGAGGAAGGTGAGCCCCAAAGGCCTCACTTTTGTGAGATGTGCTGTGGTTTCGACGACTAGCTTGGCGGTCCGGTCGGTTGCCTTGTGGGTTAAAGGCACACTGATTGGCTCTTTTGTTGTAGCCATCTTATGGCACTTTTGCTTCCGCTGTTTAATAATTGTTGTCTCTTTTATTGTTGGCGGTTGGCCTCTCTTTGTAATGACTCGGTTTAATATTATTAATATACTACATCGCTCGTGTTTCGGTTCTATGTGGATGAATGGAATTGATACATAAATTTTGTGATGAGGTGTGTATACTGCACTCTGGGAAGTATACATGTCTCGAGTCTCGAATTATCTGTTTTGTGATGGTAGGACCGAATGGATGGTTAAGCATTACAAGCCGGATAAACCGGGGTCTCACAAGGTTTGGTATCAGAGCCATACTGACCGTAGTAACCCAAGTTGGTCGTCTTTAGGATATTTTGGAAAACTTTATTTTCAAAGTATAATATGATTTATGAAAGCTTAAGTAAGTTCTCAGATTTTATTCCTTACCTATCTTAGCTTTCTCCTCTCATCTTACTCTAATTTGAGTTTGAAAGTTGTTTTCCTCTCATCTCCTTTTCAAAGATAGTGTTATCGATTAAGTAGGTTTTGGGAACCACTGAGTTTGGCAAATTGAAGTGCTTAGGATTTTGAAGTTTCTGGACTGAAGATTTCGGCTAGAAGCTTGGATGCGAATCTGACAAAGACGCCTCAATTTCAGACATAAACAAGCTCAATGGTTTCTAATAGGACCACCTGAGCTTGGCAAATTGAAGTGTGCCAGATTTTGAAGTTTCTAGAATGGAAGATTTCAACTGGAAGCTTGGATGCGAAATCGCTACAGCAACCTCAATTTCCGGACAGCAAGCTCGATGGTTTCTAATGGGGTAGAAAATGAGAGGTTAATTCAACTAAAACTTGTGGGGTTAGAAGGGTAAGATGTGATACTAGTTAGCTATGTATCTAACACTATTTTCGCTGATTTAGCCTTGATCTTAAGTGGTATTAGATCTTACCTTGATCTTCTGATTTTTATCTTCTCAATCAATTACTCGTTCATTCAATACGGGTTAGTTGCATTGAGAAGTTGAGCTTTGGTGTTATGATTCTTTGCTATGGTTGGAATCTTTTTATAAGCCTGTTCAAGTTTTTACACTTGCTGTTTTGGCTTTCGATTAGGGTGATATTCCATTCTCCTAGTCGCTAGCGTTTTGCTTTCTTTCGGCAGGAGGCGTAGCTGTTGATCCTGGTAAGATCAGCGATGTTCTTTCTTGGTGTCAGCCTACTTCGGTAACCGAAGTGCGGAGTTTTCTCGGTTTAGCTGCGTATTGTCGTCGTTTTATCGAGAACTTCTCCAAGATCGCGAAGCCGATGACGGAGTTGCTCAAGAAGGACAAGAAGTTCTTGTGGTTCGATGCTTGTGAGGAAAGCTTCCAAGTACTTAAGAAGCGTTTGACCACCGCTCCCGTCCTCGTTCTTCCCGACATCCATCAAAGCTTCGATATCTTTTGCGATGCTTCTCGTCGAGGACTCGGTTGTGTCCTTATGCAAGAAGGCAAGGTAGTGGCCTATGCATCAAGGCAATTGAGACCTCATGAACTCAACTATCCTACCCATGACTTGGAATTAGCTGCTGTGATTCATGCACTTAAGATCTGGCGACATTACCTAATCGGTAATCGTTGCGAAGTGTATTCGGATCACAAAAGCCTAAAGTATTTGTTCACCCAACCAGATCTGAACCTCAGGCAAAAGAGATGGTTGGAGTTGATCAAGGACTATGACATGGGTATTCACTACCATCCAGGCAAGGCTAATGTCGTTGCCAATGCGCTCAGTCGGAAAGCGCATTGCAATGCCTTATTACTCCAGGAGCGTCAGCCCACTCTTTTGGAGGAATTTCGGCGTCTCAACTTGGGATTGGTTGAGCATGGTTCCCTCGCTGCCTTGGTTGTGCAACCAAC
The DNA here is from genome assembly GCA_036346395.1 of Hsuehochloa calcarea. Lineage (NCBI taxonomy): Eukaryota > Viridiplantae > Streptophyta > Magnoliopsida > Poales > Poaceae > Hsuehochloa > Hsuehochloa calcarea. The sequence goes on along the minus strand of CM070604.1, from coordinate 24,384,561 downwards.
CTTGGTGGATCGGATTAAAATCGCTCAGCAAGCAGATGCTGGAGTGAGCCGCATCAAGGAAAATGTCAAGAACGGTACAGCCAAGTGCTTCTCCGAGGATGAGCACTGTGTGGTAAGGTTCGGGCAACGCCTTGTGGTTCCAAAGGACATGGAATTGCGGAATTTGATTCTCCGCGAAGCCCATGATTCGCCTTTGTCTATTCATCCCGGGGCCACAAAGATGTATCAAGATCTCCGTCAGGGATATTGGTGGACCCGAATGAAGAGGGAAATTGCGAAGTTTGTTGCCGAGTGCGACGTGTGTCGTCATGTCAAGGCCGAGCATCGGCGCCCAAACAGATCGTCACCTTTGCCAATTCCCGAGTGGAAGTGGGACTCGACGGGATGGATTTTATCACCGGTCTACCTGTGTCTCCTGGGAAACGATGCTATTTGGGTTATCATCGATCGATTGACTAAAGTAGCTCATTTCCTTCCTGTCAAGACTCAGCTTCGCGTGGGCCTCTTAGCCGAGCTCTATGTCTCCAGAATTGTAAGTTTGCATGGGATACCAAAGACGATCATTTCGGATCGTGGTTCTCTGTTCACTTCTCGACTTTGGCATAGCTTGCAAGAGGCTATGGGAACCCATCTTAACTTTAGCACCGCATATCATCCTCAAACCGATGGTTAAACCGAGAGGGTCAACCAAGTGTTGGAAGACATGCTCCGTGCTTGTGTTCTATCATATGGAAAGCATTGGGAAAATGCTTGCCATTATTGAGTTTTCTTATAACAACGACTTTCGGGCCGATCTCGGATGGCACCTTTTGAGGCCTTATACGGGAGAAAGTGCGAGAACCCGTTGAATTGGTGCGAGACCGCGAAAGACCATTCTTTGGCCGGACTCGATCAATGAGGCCGAGAGTCAAGTCCAACTTATTCGTGATCGCTGCGCCGGTACTCAATCCGCACAAAAGAGCTATGCGGATCGCCGTCGTCGCGAGTTGAGCTTTGAGCCTGATGACTTTGTTTATCTCAAGGTTTCTCCTTTGAAGGGCCATCAACGTTTCGGCGTCAAGGGCAAGCTAGCTCCTCGATATGTCGGTCCCTACCGCGTCGTCGAGAAGAAAGGAGCTGTCGCCTATAAGTTGGAATTGCCTGCTGCACTTGAGGGGGTACATGATGTGTTCCATGTGTCCCAATTAAAGAAGTGCCTCCGTGTTCCAACTGAGGAAGCTCTGTTGGAAACTCTCGATGTCCAAGAAGATTTGACCTATCGCGAGCACCCTGTTCGCATCCTTGAAGAGGCTGAACGAAGAACGAGGAATCGTGCCATCAGATTCCTTAAAGTTCAGTGGTCGAACCATTCTGAGGATGAGGCTACTTGGGAAAGGGAAGATCGTCTCCGTGCAGACTATCGATCTTTCTTTACCGAGTGAGCCAAATCTCGGGACGAGATTTTTGTGAGGGGGGGAGGTTTTGTAACATCCCAAATCTGGAATTGAGTTGCAAGTGTAAGAAAATCAGGAGGAATTAAAACTTTTCTTGCATCTTGAAACCCCTGGTCGTTTTTGGTAATTCTTTTCAAAAGAATTATGGAAAATCCCATTTAAATTCCCTTTTGACTCTAATAAAAAACCCTCCTTGGCAAAGGTCTTTTGCCAAACCCTTGGAAATATTTTCCCTGAGTTCTTGGGAGGCTTGGCAACACCTCTGAATTATCTCATGATTTTTAGAAATTATTTGATAAATTTTGAGGCCAGTCAAACCTTGGTCAAACTCTACATATAGCCTTCTGGAATTTTTGGAGAAAAATGCAGTGCATAAAAGTCTCTGAACATTTTATATAAGGTTCATCATCGATCAACAAGAACCTCCAGTTGAAATTTCATAAATACTGGAGCTTGTTTGCTATCTCAATTAATTTTCCTAACTCAGCTCAGCAAATAACTCAAAAATCAATCTTTACTGTTCTTCGGGTTCGAATCAAACTCGGGTTCGAGCCATCGGACTCAGTCGGATCAACTAACTGCACCGACTCAGCCGCCTCGGGCGCTTTCAATTTCGACCGTTAGATCTTGATCGTGCGGCCTTCGATCGAAGAAATGTTCGGACCGCCGATCCTCCTCCCTTGGCTTGAACCGTTCATCTGTAGATCGGCGGCTCCGAAAAGAGGGAATGTTCGGACTGTCCGAGATATTGAATTAAGTGGGCGCCGTCCGATCTAATCCAACGGTTGGCGGCTATCGTCTTCCTCATTCGCAAGGCCGCCAAAGTCAACGATGGTGGTGAAAATTGCGAGCGTGGGCGTCGGTCATCTCTACTTTCGCCAACGACTCAAAGATTAATGAGCACTGTACTGTCACCTCCATAGTCATCGTCTCCACTGCTTTTACCTGCCCCCGTCGCTCTCGGCCAACCTCAGCACAGTGCATCGCCATTTTTCTTACCGTTGCTCCCCTCTTGCTCCTTCGGCTATAAAACTCTACCAGAGGCTTCCTTAGCATCCTTTGAACACCCTTGAGCTTCAGCATCTCTTCTAGTGCACCGAGTGAGCTCCTTCGTGTATTTTTCTCTCGGCCGCCATTGGTGAAGCTCCAAGCCCTTCGGTGAAAGTGGTGTTCCCGGCCCTCTCACTCGAATCTGTTGCTTCCTCAGTTACTTAGCATCTCATAGAGTATTAACCCTCTGTCAATTTTGCTTTTGACAGAAGAGAGCAGTTCAATTGCGGATTGCCCCCTTTTCGGCCGAAACCGCCACTCTTCTCCACCCGAGCCGGTTCGACCCTCCTCTGTGCCTTCGTTGGGCTCAGGTAACTTCTTTTTAGCCCCTAGTTGCTTGGCACCCGCTCCCTTGAACCGCAGCTGAGCGTTTTTGCCGTTTTCGTTTTGGTCATTTTGAACCACTTCGGTTCCCTCCGGCTTGCCGGCGTTCTGGAACGCCGCGGCTGAAATTTTTGGTTTCTTTGGGTGTGCAAGATTGTTAGCAACCCATTTTGGGCACTTGCTCGCGCCGCCGCGACCAGAGTCGCCGGCGACGACCATCCCTTCACCGTTGTTTTGTCGGATGAAAACAGGGACGAGCGTTTGAACGACGTTCACCGTGGACCGTTGGATCCGAGATCAACAGGCCAGATTTGAATGAACGTTCAGACCGTCCGAACGGTTCGATCAACAGGGATCGTTGGATCCAAGATCAACGGCCCCTGTGCGTGTGAACGTTCGGACCGCCCGAACGCTCTAATCCACGTGAACCGTTGACGTTTAGGGTTTCGCGGCCGCGCGCGCGCGCGCGTCTGCGCTGGGACGCGGACCGTCGGATCCAAGATCAACGCTCCTCGTTCGGCCACGTCGATTCTCATTTCTATTTTTCCCGAAAGGATTTATTTATCAACTGAAAAATGTGATAACTTGTAAAATGCATATCTAATTCCTTTTAAATCCTTTTCGGTTGATTCAAATTTTGTTGGTTATGTTTTCAACTGCACTTTAATCTAAAAATGTTTCCAACCCAAGATAGCTCCGAAATTTTTGCTAATGAATAGTAGCATTTTTGATTTATAAAGCTGAGCAAAATTGATTTGCTCATATCTTTTGCATTAAGAATCCAAATCAATTGGTTCTTGTTGCATTAGTTCATAAAAATCATGCTCTTCCTATTGTAAAAATTTGAGAGCTTTTTGTTGAAGTTGGCTGTTGGATCTTTTCGGTTTCTTTTGCCTTATTGGTTCTTTTTGGTTCTTTCGATAGGATCCGAAGAGCACATTAACACCGAGAGTGATCCCCAGCAAACAGGGCAACTTCAATCAGGCAAGCAGTTTGATCATGTTAATCCCATTATTTTTCAAGTCTAATATATTGATTTCAACTTGTATGTATGCATTGCTATTTTGTGTTAAATTATGGTTAGTATCCTATAGTTGCATAATCAGTAGGGATTGTTTACCCTCTACTACCTTGAGCCTAGGTTATTTGCTGTGATTTGAGTTCGATGGATGAGCTCTTGTCACTTAGTAGATTACGATTTGAAATTGCTTAGAAATGCTTAGTTTCGGTAGTATGGGCGATCATCGATTGTAGTCGAGGACCTTGAGCACACATCTTGTTATTATTCCATTATGTCCAGCACTTACGCTTTGTTATTTTGTAAAGTCTAAATCTGAAAATGGAAAAATATTGTTTTGGACTTGGGCAAGTGGTTGGATGGTGGGTTATTGGGTTTGTGGATGTCTTGCCTAAGTCAACAAGGACCGAACATCTTGTGTCACACTCTCCAAGCACTTTTGCGTACTAACCACATGAGGGTTATATGGGACCCCTCTTGACCTAGTACTTTGGAGTGTGTTATCTCCGAGTCGCAGGAGGAGCGTTGTGTGTGTTGTGTGAAAAAAGAATTGTGTTCTTGTGTTTGGGTGTACGGTGGTGGAGTTTCCGGGATGGACTCCCCACCTCGAGGGGCGTCGCAGTTGTCCAAGGCTTTACCCGTGACGGGTAGTTGTCCGAGGCTGGGCCACGACCCCGACACAACGTATGGGTTTCTATCCATACAGGCGACTCGGGTTAATACATAATATTGGAAAAGTCTCAGAGGACTTAGCCGTGCAGCATACCTAAGGAAGTGTGCTTAATAGCTTGGCAAAAGGCGATCAGCGTGTGGGTAAAATGGTACACCCTGCAGGGATAAAACTATTCGAATAGCCTCGTCCTAGGTTATGGACACGCTTGGTTAGGTTTTGCAAGAGTTAGACTACAACCTTTTAAATTAAAATTTGACATGGGTGGTATGAATGGGTAATTCATGCTATTGTTGTGGTGGCTAACGGTTTAGTCACTTCCAGGACTGTTGTTGTTCTCTACTTACTGTAATATTGTTGTCTCTTGCGATTATTTGAACATTAAAAACAGATTTGTTAAATTGCTTTTAATCTATTACATTATTGCAAATGAAAACTTGCTTTATGCTAAAAATGAAACATATAGCCTCCACTTCAATGAGCTTGCATGTAGTATATATACAGGTTTGTTATTCCACATGTAAGTCTTGCGAGTACATTCAAAGTACTCACCGGCTTTTGCCGGCTGCTTTTGTTTGCAGGGGAGGAAGGTGAGCCCCAAGGGCCTCACTTTTGTGAGATGTGCTGTGGTTTCGACGACTAGCTTGGCGGTCCGGTCGGTTGCCTTGTGGGTTAAAGGCACACTGATTGGCTCTTTTGTTGTAGCCATCTTATGGCACTTTTGCTTCCACTGTTTAATAATTGTTGTCTCTTTTATTGTTGGCCGGTTGGCCTCTCTTTTGTAATGACTCGGTTTAATATTATTAATACTTCTGTTCTGTTCTGTGTTTCGGTTCTATGTGGATGAATGGAATTGATACATAAATTTTGTGATGAGGTGTGTATACTGCACTCTGGGAAGTATACATGTCTCGAGTCTCGGATTATCTGTTTTGTGATGCTAGGACCGAATGGATGGTTAAGCATTACAAGCCGAATAAACCGGGGTCTCACAAGGAGCTCTAGAGGGAGTGGGTCTGTTCAGTGACCCACTTTCAAGAAATTCAAGGGAGGACTGCAGTCCTCCAAGTCTAAGCAGTCGAGGTCATTTTCTTCTTCGGTGCCTCGTCCTTTTCCAGGTATTCCAGCCCTTCGTCTTGCCTCAGGGCAGGGCATGCTTTGCTTCAAGTGTGGTGATTGACACCGCGCTGCTGAGTGCTCTTGGACGGGAGATAGCCATCAATGTGGACGATCGGGTCGCAAGGAGCGGGTGTGTCGCCACAACCCCACCAGTGTGATCAAGTTGGAGCCCGTACCGTCTTCTTCTTCAATAGGTCCTGCTCGAGGATCTTTCCAAATGATGGCTGCTCCTCCTGCGCCACCACTTTCTTCGCCTTGACGCCCAAGAGGAAACCATCGGCACCGCCACCACTTGCACCACTTCGGGTTGCATGACCGGCTTTACCTACACCGCCACAGCAGATTGTCGGGGCTCTCGTCGCCCCGGCGTCATCTTCTTTCACCATGGCGCCACCTGGAGTGTACGCCATGCCTACCGCGTAGTCCGCGGGTCGTCCTGACGTGGTGACATGTACTTTGCTTGTGGATTCATTTGATGCTTTAGTCCTTTTTGATTCAGGGGCTACCTATTCGTTTGTCTCGACAGCGTTTGCTAGGAGAGCAAACTTGAGTATGCAGTGGATTTTTCAGTCAGAGTTAGTCAGTTCTCCAGGGGCATTATTGCGAGCTCCACTGTTTGCTGGGTGCTCTATTGTTATCAATGGAGAGAAGTTCACAGCGAATCTGATAGTCATACAGATGGAGCCGTTCGATGTCATCTTGGGCATGGATTGGTTGTACTCTTACTGAGTTGTGATATCCTGTTTCTGTAGGATAGTCACTGTGCAGACCCCGCCTGGGGAGACATTGACCTTTAAGGGGAGTGCGCCTCCGCGCTCTATTTCGGTGTTGGTCGGACTGTTTTCGGGTCAGAGTGTAGTGAAAACTGGGCTTCTTTTAGCTCTTGCTGAGAAACTGAGTGTGGCTTCGTAGATTTAGGAGATTCAGTGGTTAGTGATTATTCAGATGTGTTCCCGGTTGAGCTTCCGAGCTTGCAACCTATGCGAGACGTGGAGTTTCGCATTGATCTCGTTCCGGGTACTGAGCCCATCTCAATGTCTCCACATCGACTGGCACGTCCGTTTTAGGATAAGTTGAAGAAGCAGTTAGACGAATTTTTGGTAAGGGTTTGATCAGGAGGAGTGTATCACCATGGGAAGGTCCTGTTCTGTTCACCGAAAAGAAGGATGGGAGTTGGCGCATGTGTGTTGATTCCCGTGCGCTTAATGTAGTCACAATCAAGAATAAATATCCATTGCCCCACATTGAGGACTTGCTTGATCAGTTCAATGGAGCTCAGGTGTTCTCTAAGATTAATCTCCAGTCAGGGTATAATCAAATCCGTGTGCGTGGGAAGGATGTAGAGAAGACTGCTTTCTCCACCAGGTACGGGCATTTTGAGTATAAAGTTATGCCTTTTGGATTGACTAATGCACCTGCCATTTTTATGAAAACCATAAACAACATGTTGCATGAGTATTTGGATGACTTCGTGGTGGTGTTCATTGATGATATTCTTATCTATTCCAAAACCAATGAGGATCATGAGCGTCACTTGAGGCTTGTATTAGAGACTTTGAGAGAACACGAGTTCTATACTAAGTTGAAAAATGTGAGTTCTGGATTTGAGAAGTGGGTTTTCTGGGTCATGTGATAAATCCTCAGGGCATTGCTATTGATCCAAGCAAGGTCTCCACAGTGGTGGATTGAAAGAGGCCGACTAATGTGAAGTAGGTGAGGAGTTTCTTAGATTTAACTGGTTACTATCGTCGTTTTGTGCAGGATTTCTCTATCATCGCCAAGCTGATGTCTCAGCTTACTCAGAAAGGTGTGAGATTCTAGTGGACTGATGAGTGTGAGCGCAGTTTCTGTACTTTGAAGGATAGGTTGGTGACCTCTCCTAGTCTCACTCTTCCCAAACCAAGGAAGCGGTTCACAGTCTTTTTAGATGTGTCTCGAGTGGGTCTTGGCTGCGTTCTTATGCAAGACGGTAAGGTGATTGCTTATGCGTCGAGGTAGTTAAACAAGCACGAGCAAAATTATCCCACTCATGACTTGGAGCTAGCTGCGGTTGTCTTTGCTCTCAAGATTTGTAGGCATTATCTGTACGGTGAGTCTTGTGATATTTTTCACAGATCACAATAGTCTCGAGTATATCTTCACTCAGAAGGATCTGAATTTGAGGCAAACGAGGTGGTTGGAGTTGATCAAGGATTATGATCTTACTATTCAGTATCATCCAGGCAAGGCCAATATTGTTGCTGATGCTCTTAGTAGCAAGGCCACTCCCGCTACTCTAGATTGCCTTATTGCTAATTTTGATCGCATGGGGATATTCTATTGTTATGCGGGAATGGCACATTTTGAGACACAGTTGATCCTTGAGTTAGCTATTCCAGACCATGTGCGGGAAGCCTAACAGAGTGATCGGTTATTGCAGGGGGTCAGGAAGCGTTTGGATGAAGGCAAAGAAGGAGATTTTAGCATGCATAATTCTGGGTGCTTTGAGGTTTAAAGGCCGCCTTTGTGTGCCGCAAAAGGCGGAGGTCAAAGATGATATCTTGAGAGAGGCTCATCTCACTCCATACACTGCTCATCCCGTGAGACTAAGATGTATCGCGATCCAAATGTAATTTCGTGGAAAAGAACGAAGGTAGACATTGCTAATTATGTGACTTCTTGTGGTATTTGTCGCCAAGTGAAAGCCGAATATAAACGCCCTATGTGGTTGTTGCGACCTCTTGAGGTTCCCCATTGGCCTTGGGATGATATCTCTATGGACATTGTGGTGGCTACTCGCTCGCCGTGAGGGAAGGATGCGATTTAGGTAGTGGTGGATCATTTTAGCAAGTCTGCGCACTTCATTCCTAACGCACGACAAGTTCAGCAAGCGATCTAGCTCATATTTATGTGCGTGCGATTGTGAGACTATATGGTGTGCCAATGACCATCATTTCGGACAGGGACACGAAGTTTGTCTCCAAATTCTGGGAGAGTCTGCAAAGTGCGTTGGGCACACAGCTTTGTCTTGTTACAACGTTTCATCTTCGCAACAGATGGGCAATGAGCGTACTATTTGGACTTTAGAGGATATGTTGCGGACTTGCATTTTGTCTTGGAAGGGTAGTTGGGAGGACTAGTTGCCACTTGTAGAGTTTGCTTATAACAATAGCTACCATTCCAGCATTATAGCCGCACCATTTGAGGTTTTGTATGGCGAAAATGCAGATCACCACTTTGTTGGGATGCAATGAGTGAGAAGGCAGTTTTGGGTCCGAACTGGATTCAGAAGACCATTGAGCGCTTGGCCATGGTGAGGCAGAATCTGTTAGTAGCTCAGAGTAGACAAAAAAGCTATACAGATGTGAGGAGGCATGACATGGAGTTTGCAGTGGGTGACCAGGTGCTCTTGAGAGTGTCTCCCACTAAAGGCATTGTCCGATTCGTACCAAAGGGAAGCATAGCCCGAGGTACGTTGCACCGTTCCCGATCATTCCAAGAATTGAAAAGTTAGCCTACCGCCAAGACCTTCCTGAGTCCACACGTGGAGTTCATAATGTGTTTCACGTCTCGATGCTGAGAAAGTTTTTGAGAGACCTAGAGCATAAGATTTCAGTGGAGCCGTTGACTATTGAGTAAGACATCACAATTGAGTTGCGTCTGGTGCGTATTCTGGAGAGGTCAGAGCGAGTGCTGAGGCACGAGACGTTGGTATACGTCAAGGTGTTGTGGACACATCAGTCTGAGAGGGAGGCCACCTAGGAGTTGGAGTCTCGCATGCACGAGCAATATCCAGAATTATTCACAACAAGTATGTGATAATATTGGTAAAGTTTCAGTGGTTATTATTCTGGTGCATTAAGCTTGGTTAGAATTTGGGGTCGAATTCCGTTTGAGGGGGGTAGAATGTAATACCCGAAAAAATTAATCGGGCAATTAGAAGAAGATTCGGGAGAACGATCTAAATAGAAAATCAGAACTTTTAGTATTTCAGGTGGGTTTCTGCATTTTCCCGGCAACCTGGGCTTTGGGCCACAGCCCAAGAGGCCCAAGGGAGCCAGCCAAGGGGGGATGCCCTCCCCCCCAAACCCTAGCCGCCTCCCCCCTCTCCCCTCCCCTCCCCATCTGGCTGCCACGTCCTGTGCCTCCTTCCCTGCGCCTCTAGCATCTCCAGCAGTGCCATGACCCCCTGGTGAAGCTCCATGCTGCTGCCATTTGGGGGAAGAAGAAGAAGATCGCCATTGGAGAGGCCGGCCAAGAGGAAGGGAAAGAAGGTAGAAAGGAAGGAGAGGGATCACGTGGTGATTTCATCATTCCTCAGCGGTTCTTCAAGGGTAATCCCGATTCCCATTCGATTGTTAGAGTAATTGAGTAATTAGGCGACGCGGTAATAGATTTGTTTAGGATAGTCAGAATGGCCAAAGGTTTTGAGGAAGTTAAGTGTCGTTTTCGGCCCGGCCTCCTTCTAGAAATTTGTGGCGACGCCGCTAGAATTCGATGAGAGTATTAGTTCAGGTTGTTTGGACTAGCGGATTGGGAGAAATGATTTTTGTAGCACTGTTGTTCTGCTGTTCTGTCGTAACGCTGAGAGGTATTAGTAATCTATCAGTAGTGATTAGTTAATCGATGAATTAGGGGATCTCACTATAACAAATGTTGTATAAATTTTTGTATGCTTTCGAGAAAGCTAAAGACCACAAAATGTGGCCTTGTGTACTGAACATTACGTTGGATTTAGTGTCGCTGTCCAGAAACTCAGATGAAAATTACTTGTTCTATTAATCAGTTCGGTAAGAGTTGAAGATTGCCGAATTTGGAAAACTCATCATCTAGGCTTAGGTGGGGAATTTGATAGTCTTTCTAGAGGGACCAAGAACGCCTCATTTGGACTTCTAGTCAAAAAGTTTTGAATTTTCGACACGATCACCGTCGAGGGGACAAATCAGTATTTAGTATTTTGGAGTTGGGGTTGCACTAGAGGTCATAGCGAGTTCGTATTTGCTTCTAGTTTTGTTTTTTTTTTGTCCAGAATGGCTATCTTAGAGTGCTTGTTAAATTAATTCTGGTAAGGGATTGGTTCCGGGGGCGGCGCCCTCCACGCGTCTTCCATCTTCGCACGGTTGAGGCAAGTGCATGGTAGATAGTGATCAATGATTGATCAATGTGATTCTTTATCTTTCAATACCATTATTGTTGTGCTTTTATTTTTATTTAATTGCAAGCAATGGAATAGTATGAATATATCTTGTTGACGAACATGAGGAAAATTGGATATGATAAATATAGTAAAATTTTACATTTTTTGCATTCATAAGCATCTTTGCATATGAGTTGGTGATCATGATTGATCACAACTCCACAGGAGTGGAGGAAGTCCCCGATCCTTGAGGAGGAGCGGGCTTGAGTGTGAATGTTGTCACGAGCATTCACTCACGCTACACCGGTATATGCGAAAGAAGTGCATGTGGACATGTGGAGTAGACTTGCATTGATATGAGATGAATGGATGTGATTCAAAGAGAAGAGAACGTCATGAGATTATTAATAGAACTACATGTGATGATAATGAAGTTATTGAATACCGTCGATAATGCAATGTTTTTTGTTTTTGTATTTCTATTGCTTCTTGTTCTTACAAAATCTTATTACAGGGGTGCCCTTTTACTGAGAGCAAATGACAACTCATATTCAGAAAGGATTCTACATATCCTGAAGGGATACCTCATAAACTCTAGTATCCATAATGAATAGTGCCAAAATACTGTACGACTACGTAAAACAAACTCTCCCAAAAATCTAGTATACCATACGCACAAAGATTACTAACAACAGTTGGTAGTAGTCACTACAAAGAGCTTTGGAGGTCATGGTTTAGTTAGTTTGGAACACTAATTGCTAACCTGGCTAGCTAGCTATATGCATGCGGCATGTACGCAACCTATTTCCATGCTGAATCCTTGAGGAGGCAATGGTGTGAGTAGAAACACGCATGGCAATCGACCTAGATGCAATCGATGATAACTTATCTCCTTGTATGCTAAATTATTTCATTCTAATAGGAATACATATGGATATGTGTTGGACCAGACTAAGTGACTAGAGGGGGCTGAATAGGATAACCTATATTTTCACCACCTACGGTATTCAACTCCTTTATCACACCAATAGGTATCAGGGCTATGAAGATCCAAAGCACAAGAACAGAGTGAAAGTTGCGTTGAAACCGAAAAACCCCAAGGTCAAAGACCCACAGCCGGTATGACCACCGTTGCTTGGCCAGTCTGACTGCCGATGCCGGTTTGACTGCACCGGTCTGACCAATTGGAGGAGTGGTGTGACCACTGGTTGCATGGACAACAACCCAAAGTGGTCTCTAAAACTCATAACTTTTGATTCCAAGATCCAAATCCCCTGAGATTTAAAATATAGCTCATCAAGAAGGCCAGGAACATATTCCAATCGACGATCAGGACAACTAAAGCAAAGGTTCCACGAATTTCATAGGTGAAGTCAAGAAGACACAAAAACTAGGGAGAACCAAAACTTGAGCCAATAGCTTGCTTGTGGGTGTAAGATGGTCAAGATGATTCTAGATCAATTCCCACAAGTCCTAGGAAGCTAGATCATAGCAAAAGACCCACTAAAAACCCTTCCTATATAAAATCCCAAAATCATCAAAGAGAGAATAAGAACAAGATAGAACTCATCTTTAGGTTAATCATGACTGGATTGATTAGAGGGATTGTATGTTTACAACCACTCCACCATGGAGGTCAAAAGCTCACAGTTGAGCACCTAATTTCTCAATCCATCTCTCTCAAATCCTAGCCTCCTCTATTTCCTCACTTTCCCCTAAATAACATTTTAGGATTTCAAGTCTTAAAAGTGCAAATCCTACACTCTCTCCTTTTATAGTGGAGGCTAGGTCTAGAGAGAAAACCTTATCAGGCACTCGTTAAGCCCACACACAAACGGGTCTATACTCGTGCACGCTTTTCACAACGAATGACGAACTAGGTTTTCTAAATCTGTCTCTTCACAAACTTCATCTTTATCGGACCTCGGGCATGGAATACCCGACGACATCATGTGTGTACCCTACTAGTCCCATGATCAATGGATAGTACACAATCACAACATTGGCATCACATCCATACATTCGTGCATATAAAATAAAGAAAATAGAGGTACCTAACTTAAGCGGTTAAAAGTTATTACATCATAGGCCGACCGACCAAATATAAACAGAGTAAAAAATGTAGTAGCCGAAGTAGAAGTGATAAAAGTAAATAATTTCCGGCGCCATGCAAATCCAAAACCCTTAGGCAACCAACAAGGCACAAAGCCACTACTATAGAGAAGTTCTTCGTAGACAGTTCAAAAACGTCATCACAGACGGTTTCGTGAGTCGTCTGAGTTTATGGGTCAGTAATGACATCAGGTTATCACATATGGTTTTTGAACTATATGTGAAAAAAGTTATCAAAAACGGTTCTTGTTCAAAACCGTCCGTGATTGTTCTTTCAATTGTAAAAAATCATATTTTGAGCCAAACCGATCAATTGCTAGACAGTAGATTCCATATGCAACCTCTAGTAAGACAACTAAAATCCAATTAAAATTATGATGGCAAACACATTTTAGGAGAGACCCATCTAGCAAAAGCGAAACCATAGGTTTCACAACGTCCCCTCCAAATGAGAAAAAAAACAATAAAATTACAAAGTTAAACTAGCTAGAAACTATCTATAGCTAAAATCTCCTGAAGAACTCATTGGATTCTTGGATTGGTCTTGTTAGCTCCTCTACGTAACTCACCAGCATATCACAAACTATTCTTGCCTATCGCTCAATTCAACTCAAGCTCGTCGGCAAAGGAAAGGAGAGACGACCAAAAATCTCAAATAGCGCCTCGATCTTAGGTAACACAAAATTAAGATCATTTTTACAGATAATAATCATAAAATGTACAAATAAAATAAGAACCATCAAATAGTCAACAAATTGTGTATATTTTGGGATATACACGTATTCTTCCAGAGAATACCTCCCATCAGACATGGAGCTCCTGTGTGTCCCTCCTCCTCCTCGTTGTTAGCTGTGTGTCCTCGCCGAACCACGCTGGGGAATCGACGGTGATCGCCGGAGCTCGGTGTGAGGAGGGGAGAGGGAGAGACTGATGGAAGACAAGGCAGGGGTGGGTATAATATATAAGGACAACACCGAAACATTTTGCCTCCCGCGCAAGCATTCAAAAATTTCCGTGAATCTCAGACGGTTTCAAACAAAAATCTTATGTGATGAGCTAATTTCACAGACGGTTCATATTAAAAATCGTCTATGAAAAGTATCTCCGAATTTTACCTAACCTTGTGGCCTGAAATGCCTAACTATGTTATTTTACCTTGACTTGAAATAACTAACTCTCTAATTTTACCATGGCTTGAAATCACTAGACTCTGATTTTACCATGGCTTGAAATCACTAGTACTATGATTGTATTTAATATAGACAGTTTTGGTCAACCGTTTGTGATGAGGCATCCAGTATTAGCCTTTTATAGTACTGAGCCTAGACAGAACCATCACCGAACCCTCCGGTTCTGGGTGCCAAGAAAGTGTCGTCTGGTGTGGGCTCATCCTCACACCCTGAACAATAATTTAAGAAGGATTGAGTACAACGCGTACTCAGCAAGACTTGTAGTGTATCACATGATTTATATAAATGCAAGGCTAAAAAGTGACCATGCTCTAAGATACAAGTTACTTTCAGCATTAGGCCAGTTTTGTTTGCAATATCAATATGTAGTATTTTGTAACAACACTCCCAACCATCCTTGGAGGCGAGCAACATTTTTTTTTCAACCATAGATATGGCAGTCAACTCAAATATAAACCCGCAAGTCATTTCCCATGTTTTCCAACAAAATTGTTTTTTTTGTGAAAATCGAGACAATACCCGGCAATACTACATTTAGCACGCTCATCACCGTGAGCATGGCTATTTAAAAAGATTTACACTCTACAGAGGGTACAACTTTATTCACAACACACAAATTCTCTAGTTTGTTTGGCATCTGTCGATACCACCACTCACTACCTTCGGTATGTAGTTTAGAGCATGTGTCGAAGCCTTTACATCATGTAGTCATACCCTTGCACTAGCCCAGCGAATGAATACCCTCACTTCACCCGAGCATACCCCCGTCTTTGTGCGCAAGGCCTCAGTGAAGGGAACCCCTTCGGACATGCCTACACCGGTCATGCATGCACTACAACGGCCTACAATGTGCAAAGCTAGTTTTCAATGAATTAATTAGCTAATGCCATCCCATACCAGTACATGTGGTTGTACGCTTACACTTAGGTTGGATATATTGACAATCAGTCCTTAAGTGACCCGGGCATGGATCTCCCCCTATCTATTAGTGAGGTACACCACTCACTCTTTCCAGAATAAAATATAACTCGCCCGCGTTGAAAATTAGGTTTCACATTTTTATTTTTGTACAAAATAATAGAGGTACACCCATCTGGATATTTTTTTATAAATCTCTTAAATTCATGTTCATCATATAGTCCTTTTATAACTATTAGGAAAAACTATCGCTCCATTAAGCATTTGCACGACATTCGCACTTAAAACTCCCAGTTTGATATTATATATTGCCTAACCCATAACCTAATGGCTACAACAGTAGGGGCATCCATATTTCAACTAGATTCTTGCATCAAATAGGATTTACAACTATCGCTATCCCAAACATAGCAATTTCATATCAAACATACACGCATGCATAATACATTTTGCAAAAAAGTACAATAATTAAAATTGTAAGATCAACATGACCAAAGGGGTTGCTTCCTTGCTCTGGTGGTTCTGAATAGGAGGATGGATTGTTGTCAAAAATATCGTTCGAACAATCAACGTCTAATCAAAAGATCTGTAAAATAATTAAATAAGGAAACTTAATTTAAACAGTAACCAAATCCAAATGTTTTTACATATCCAGGTAGAGCATGATTTTATATCATTTTACAAAAAAAATAATCTAATTTGGAATTTTATGAAAAAATTTATTAAGATTTCAATTTGGTTCAGTTTGACAAATCTTGAAAAAGAAATGATGACGTCGACAGCATATTTCTGAGTTTTACGCTTTCCAGCAGAGAAAGCGTCTTTTCTTCTATGTTCTGTTGAGGTTAACATTTTCCAAGAGAGGAAATGTATTATCCTCTGAGCTCACTAGGGTTTACGCTTTCCAACCAAGAAAGCGAATTTCCTCATAACTAAAAGTGGATTTTCCTATTTTCATCCGATTTTTATTAATCATACACGTGGGGCTGACTTGTCATTGGCCCGGTTCATGTGCACAGTGCTGGGGTACTGTGCTGGTCCCCGGGGCAGTATATACTGCGCACTTAAGATGGTGGGACTCGATGTTAGAGACTCATATTCAAATCTGAGTTTAATTATTTTCTCGTGAACTATTCCTAGGCCCACATGTCAATCTAACAGAGATGCACTTAACTCAACTCTAGTCATTTCTTTGTCCTAATCAACACTGATTTGGTCTTAATGACCGAGCTACATTGCCAGTCTGTTTGCAGACAAATAGAGCAGAGGAGGGGTTGCTCAGTTGGCGCTCGTCACTGGCGACCGGAGTGACGGCGACGGCTGGGAGTGGCCAAAATGGAACATCTCTCGACGACGATGCCACTGGGTGGTGGTGGAGGCCGGAGAAATGACAGGAGTTGGCACTACACCGGAGAAGAGCGGTAGAGCACCTTTGGCTTGAAGTTGCTTTCGCGATTGAAGGGCAGCTAGTGAGTGTGTGCATTAGCTTCGGGGTGCTACTGCAATGCTATTAGGAGTGGATCGAGGACCAAGGGTCACTAGAGCGGCAGCGACAAGGTTTCCCACGATGGCGCCATGATTGGCTACCGTGAAAACTATGCTACGATGGCTAATCCTCTTATTTAACACGTTGAGCAGCGTCGGCCTGAAGGAGGCTCCCGTCTACAGTGTTCTATAGCAATGGAAATACTACAAGGTGTGCATTAGCTTTCTATCACCATGAGGAGGATAGAGACCAAATGAATCAGTAGGGAACTCACCGAGTCGGTGGCTAACTAGAAAATGGTTGCGGCAGCCAAAAATGTGGAAGAAGATCGATCCAAAAGATCCTCTATGGTTGAAGCTTCATAAGTAGAGGGGCAAGTATCAGTGAGGTGTAAGCCATGATATGATGCAAAACAGAGAGGTTCAAGCTTGCCTGATTGCCAGAACAAGGAAGTCCCGAATAGGGTTGCACACCGAAGGTTAAGAAGACGATGGCCTATCGGAGCTACGGGGTTCCTGGAGCTGGATCAAGCACAGGAAGAGCATTAGTGAGGTAAGGAACGTGTGATGACGCAGTTGGCGAGGGCAAGGAAGCTTACAAGAGGAAATGGTTTTGCGAAGCTTGCTCACCAGCGTTGACAACGACGCTCTCGTTCTCTGCGATTCAGAGAGCTTGGAGCTCAGAGAAGGATTGAGTGTGAACGTGGGACGAGCTTGAGCGATAGTGACGTGCTCGCAAACTTAAATACGGGTGAGAATGTCAGGAAATGGACGGCGAGAAGAATTGGCCGTGGTGAGAAACTCATGGGCAGCTCTGGTCTCTCCGCCTGCGCGAGAGTTGGCTAGTATTATGGAGGTGGGTAGCATGGGTGGAGGTAGGCAGAGGCGATGGGACCAGTTGAATGGTGAAACTATGGGCGACGCGGCAAATCAGTGGGTGACCGGGCAGAGCTCGCACGAGCGTGCACTGGCGAAGGTGAGTGGAGGTGGAAGGAGTCTAGCACGTGGGTCCCAAGCATCAGTCAGAGGAGAGAGAGGGTTTAGTTCTGGAATTGTGGATTGAAAGGCTGAGGGTTTTGCTGAATTTTTGTACAATGGAAAGAAGGTCCAAATTTTATGAAACTTTTTGTCAAGGCTCCTGACCTAATGTAGTTACCTATGAAAATTTGCAAGACGTTATATTGTTTGCGATTTTCTAAAAAATTCTTACAAGTTTCAGTTTTCATGTAATTGAATTGTTACCTTTGATGAAAATCTACAAAAGTTGTTTAATAATTTTTTTTTTCTAAGCAAATATGTCCAAAATAATTCTCTCGCTTATTTTCGTTATATTTTTCCTAAGATTCCTACAACTTCATGTTTTATGCATTTCATTAGTTGCTTTATACAAAAAGTTCAAAAATCATGCATGATTAGATTCTCATATGTAATATGCTCAAAATTATTTTCCTCGTGTATTTCTATTATGTATTCCCAAAATGTGAATTTTGGGATGTTATTGACCTACCTCTCCTTACAAAGAATGTCGTCCCCGAGATTCAGTGATCTCAGTAGAGAAATAGGGAAACTAGGCTCTAAGGCGGTCTTCCCGTTCCCATGTTGCTTCGTCTTCAGTGTGATTGCTCCACTAAACTCCTCGCATCTTGATGGCACGACTGCGAGTATATTGCATGGCTTCGTCTATAATTCTTATCGGGTGCTCCCGATAAGAAAGGTTCGGTTGCAGATCAATGTTCTCCGACTGAGTGAGTTCAGTAGGGGTTCGAAGACACTTATTTAGCTACGATATGTGCAAGATGTCATGCACATCTCAGAGTTGAGGTGGCAACTCCAACAGATATGCTACTTCGCCTTTCCTCTTGGAAAATCGGTATGATAGAAACTATCAAGTTGACAATTTCATGCGAATTTGGAAACGACGAATACCTCACAGTGGTGAGACATTGAGATAGACAAAATTGTTTACCTCAAAGCTCAGTTCACGGCGATAGCGGTCGGCAATACTCCTTTGACACGACTGTGCTTCCTTAAGGTACCCTTTTATCGCATCAAAATGTTCTTGTGCCTCTTGGATGACGGCTGGTCCAAAGAATTCTCTCTCTCCTATGTCAAACAAGAACATAGGTGTTCTACACTTTCTCCCATAAAGTGCTTCGAACGGAGACATTTGGAGACTGTATTGTAAGCTGTTGTTATAAGAGAAGCATGTAATCCCGCAAAATGTCCTCCAGAATTTGATTCATTCTCTCGGTTTGACCTCCAGTTTGTCTGTCGAATTTGATTCTAAAGAATAGCTCAATTCCCAAAAGCTCGTGTAAGCTATCCCAAAATTATGAGGTAAACCGAGAACATCAATGAGACGTTATTGTCTTTGGTACACCATGCAACCGGACAATGTTGTTCAAGTAAAGTTCAGCGAGCTTGGCGCCTTTGTAGGCGGTGTCAACTGGAATGATGTGAGCCACATTAGTCAAGCGGTCGACGATAACCCATATCGAGTCATGTCTGTTCCTAGTTTTCGGCAGGCCTGTAATGAAATCCATGCCGACGTCATCCCATTTCCATTTGGGAACATGTAGAGATTGAAGCAATCCCGCTAGACATTGGTGCTCAGCCTTAACTCGTTGACATACATTGCACATGGCTACATGCGCGGCTACGTCTTGCTTCATATCGGGCCATCAAGCACAAACTGCTTTCGGAGGTTCTGATACATATTGGTGTTTCCAGGATGAATGGAGAGGGGGGAATCATAAGCTTCTCTGACGATTAGTTCCTTGATATCGCAATTATTCAAAACACATAGTTTATGTCGACGCATAACCAATCCATTCACGTAACTGATCAAACTAAGCGACCTACTCATGCATTCTCCCTTTGCCTCACGATGTCTGGTTGAACTCCAGGTGAGATGTCGTGTCATACATGGACTGTTCAATACTTTCTCGATCAAGTGTCGGATAACTTTATGTGGTCGACACTTCGATCACTAGTGGCATGGCCATGCACTTTTCATTATCCGATCACCACGAGGGGCCCAGAGACATCTCTACTGTTATGTTAGGTGGGGCAAATCCCTTCTCGACTAGTCACATCCCTCCCCATATTTCATAGCATACCCGAAAGCTACCTTCATAACTACCCAGTTACGAGTAGCGTTTGGCAACCCCTAAGAGTGCTATTATACATGTAGGAAACCATGCTGATCTCAGGTCTAAGGATTTATGCATCATCATTACTTGAGACCAACTAATGACACATAGATTCATAACAATCTCAATAGTATCTCAATTATGGGTCTATCCAACCCCATGTTCTCTAACATGTGCTCACATCATTGATTCGATATCCCTATATCAATGACCGGTGAAACATGGTCATCAATCAAGATTGTGTCGGGTCGTAGAGTCACTGATGTTTCGAGCAGTGACATCCGACCTGGGACATATTTAGAATGACATCATATAAGTTAAACAGTTCCGCCAAGAAATCACATACTTATTGATCTATAACTGATGATTCATTCAAGGAACACGATAACATATTATCAAAATCATGAATCATAATGAAATATCATCATCTCTATGATTTCCTCTAGGGCATATTTCCAATAGTTTTGTCTTCTTGTAGTTTGTGCTTGATCTTGGCGACTGCTGGGTCTTTGAGATGAGTAGCATGGGTGTATGATTCGAGGGTAGGTTGTAGCACCAAGGCAGCAACATAACCTTCCTCAAGAACTTGTAAGTTGAGCTATTGGAACTCTTCATGCAACATCGCTTGATTTGCTTCGATCAAGCGCTAAATGCAAATGAAGTTTCCTACCGAGGGCATCAGCTACAACATTGGCTTTACCAAGGTGGTAATGAATGTCTAAGTCGTAGTCCTTGATCAATTCAAGACATCTTCATTGCATTAGGTTCATATCTGGCTGTGTGAAAAGTACTTTAAGCTTTTTATGATCGAAGTAGATGTCACACCCATTGTCGATGAGGTAATGGCTTCAGATCTTGAGAGCATGAACCACGGCTGCTAATTCCAAGTCATGTGTTGGATAATTAGTCTAATGTTGCTACAATTGACGTGAGTCATAGGCTACCACTTTTCCTTCTTGCATCAGCACACAATCGAGGCTTTGGTGAGATGCATCGCAACACATAACAAAGCTTTTATGTATATCAGGCAAGGTAAGCACTGGGGTTGTTGTGAGCCATTTCCTTAACTCGTGAAAGCTCTCATCACATGATGCTGACCATTCAAACTTCTTCTCCTTCTTTAGAAGTTCTATCATTGGCCCCTCGATTTTGGAGAAGTCCTCGATGAACCAGCAGTAGTATCCAGCCAGACAAAGGAAACTTTGGACTATTGGAATGGTGCGTGGTTGTTTCCAAGCTAGGACATCTTGTACTTTGCTTGGGTCCACAGCCACACCTTCTTTAGATAAAACAAGGCCTAGGAAACAGACTTATGTTAACCAAAACACGCACTTCTGAACTTGGTGTACATTTTATGCTCGCGCAACTCGTTGAGCACCATTCGCAAGTGTTGCTCATGCTCTTCTGCATTATTGGAATAGATGAGAATGTCATCGATGAAGACCACCACGAACTGATCCAAATACTTGTAGGACCGGAAAGGCGACTAAGGGGGGGGGGGGTGAATAGGCGCTTTAAAAACTTTCTCGCCTAAATCAAAACCAACACGTACTTTACTCCTTTAGCTATGAGAGCTAAGAAGTTCAGTGAGCACACAACGGAAGCCTTGTGTTGAATTTGATAAGCCCCTCAAGCACACGACACAAAAAGAGAAAAGAACTCAATGTTCTTCACTGGACACGGGCGGTCTGACCGGCTACCACGGGCGGTCGGACCGACGGTCAAGGAGCGGTCTGACCGGCAACTAACTAGCGGTCGGACCGGTGGACAGCGGTTCGACCCGCCAACCCAGCGGTCTGAATACACGGGCGGTCGAACCGCCGTTGTAAGGCCGGTCGGACCGGTAGAGTCCAGTACTGAAAAACTCCACCCAAATCCAAAACGAAATTTGATCCAACTTTTGATTCAACCAATAAAACTTGACCAAATTTCTAGCACACCTCCCTAATGATATTAGAGACCTATTTCTAGCGACGATCCGTCAGATCCACTTCGCAGAATCGATCTCTCGAGATTTTAACAAAGAGGTGCTCAAACCCTAGAAATGAGAAAAACTTGATTCAAGACTTGCTTGTGGGGGTTTGATGATCTAGATGACTCTAGGAGTAATCCCACACATCAAAGCAAGGTAAAGTAGGCCAAGAGACCAAGCATGAACCTTTGAATCAAGGAAGCACCAAAAACATCCAAAAGAGAGAAGAACACAAAGGGAGCAATTGATCTTTCAATTAAGCATCACGAGATTGTTCATCCACAATAGATGCTTACAAAGCCTCTCCACAAGGAGGGCAAGAGCTCAACAAGGAGCACACTCCAAACCCTAGTTTTCCTCTCCTCTCCTCCAAACCCTAGAAAAGGAAGAAGGGGGCTAAATGAATGCTTGCTTATGTTTTCCACCTCTCCCCTTCCTATTTATACTAGAGAGCTAGGGTTTCCCTTTTTGGGTCTCTTACACATGGGACCCACACAAATAACTCTTGAAGCAATCGCCGCTTCACCACGTGTAGGTTGATCACGGTTCTCATCGACGCCAAGCCTCTCTTGTCCGAATCCCATCGGAAACTCCCAGAGACTCGCACCGATATCTGCACCGCCTGATCCAACCAGCTGTTTCGAACCACCCGTTCGATCCATCTTGTCCATTCTGCACCATGCTTCAGTCACACAACCTCACCCAGATCCCCGATCGCTCGACCTCGGCTCCAAGCGTAGTCCCGATCCACTCACCGCTGACGCCGCTGACTCGCAAGCCACCGCACAACAATAGACAAACAAACCGCTTCCGGAACAAGTTCTCACAACTTGACCCACGCCGAGTTCCGCAATGCAATATACATCAATAAAGCATTGAAGTTCATAGAATAACACACTCGTAACAAACTCAATGCCACACTTGGGTCATCTCCAGGATCGCCGGCCCGATCAGCCCCACAAGGCCGGTCCGACCGATTTCATGCCGGTCGGACCGCTCCCACAACGGCGGTCGGACCGGTCCAAATGACTTAGCCAAAATTCAAGCGAGAAATTCCGAAACCTTCTGGAAATTTCAATCGAATAGAACTTTTGACTGGGAGCTCCAAAATGATGGGACCACATCCGGAGACTCCTCACTTGCCTACACAACCTATTTTTGGCCCACCCAAAACCCAAATCTCAATCGCGGTCGGACCGCCACCATGGCCGGTCGGATCGCTCCACGGGCGGCGTCCGACCGCCTCAAGACAACCGGTCGAGCCGCCAAGGGCTCGACAAACCTTGGAGCAAACCCAAAACGCGAGATTTTGCAAACTAATAACGCCATTGCCAATTGACTCATCATCCCGAGATCGCACATATCCTCACGATATCCACAATCTCCCCTTGATGAACACATTGGCAATTTTCAAGAAAATGTGGTTTTTCAAAATGAAAAGTAAAATACGCTGCTGTGATAAAGGCACAACTTGATCCATAAGCAACAAAAAGCCTAGGAACCGACCAAGTCGGCTTCGTAATAGTGTAAGCAAGTGAGATAAGGCATTGAAAGCACAAAAGAATTCAAATTCCAGAAAGTAGCCAAAAATCTCACTTAGGTCCAAATGAAAGGCACATTGTTCTATTTGACCTTTGATCATTGTGAGTATTCTTCAATTTCAAATCAAATCAGGAAAAGGCAATAAACCCAGAAGCTCAACTCACCATGATCACAAATTTTCAAAAGGTTCACAAAAGTTTTTTTATGTGTGTTCTTTATGTATGAAACCAATCTTTATGTATGAAACCAAAAGCTCCAACAAAGATTTTCTTCACAATCTTTCTCCCCTTTGACAATGAATTCATCAAGATGCATGAAAAGAAAGAGCATGAAGGAATGACTTTATTTTTAAGCTTTAGTAAAAGGAGCAATGACCATTATACATGTAGACAATACAAGTATTATACCAAGCCATATAAGGAGAAGACGCTATATTCAATCATGGCAAAACGTGTACTGCAAAGCTAAAACCAAGATAACAGAAATCTGAGATTAACAGAATTAAAACCATGAAAGGTTGCTCAATGTCATAGATTCACTAAAAGCAACCAAAATGAGTCAAGCCATGTCTATAAGTAAAAAGAGACTCAAAACAAGAGTTGAGGCATTTTGAGCATTAAGAAAATTCTTTTGAAGCAAAGCTCAAGCACTTAGCCCTTTTTGGGCAAAATCTCTTTTTCTTTCTCTCCCTTTTTGCTGTGCTAGATCTCAAGCCTTGCCGCGACCATCTCAAGCGATAAGCTTAAAAGAATGATCTAGGTCATCCAAAACTCCCCCTGAGTTCATGCCTAGTGCAATGGCAAGCCGTCTCATGAAAGAGGATTGGTGAGATCAGTTTTTTCGCACAGAAATTTTTCTTTTTCTTTTGCTTGACTTAAGAAGATAAAAAGCTCATTTTCCATCTCAAAATAAGGTCAAGACTCAATTCAACTTGTAAGACATGGCGAGAATCATAAGCGGATCACTAGAGCAAAACTAGTCACAAGATCCAACAAGACATGATTTGATTCAGATTTCTCAAGGATATAAAGCTAGCAAGGCAAAAGCTGAGCCAAACACGAAGAGCCATAAAGGAGGTCTAGCAGGCTATCACTCGATATGACAAGGTATAAAATATGAAAACAAGTCATACAGGGATAATAATCAAAGCTCCACTGATTTTATTACACAATGCAAGACAAATGAAATGAAACATGCATTATGATACAATGAATGCAAAAAGAGCAACTTCCCCCTCAAAACAGCCCAATAGGACTAATAACTCCTAACTCTCCCCGCAGAGCAGCAAAACGAGAAGAATCAAGAGCCTTAGTGAAAATATCTGCAAGCTGTTGCTCAGACTCTACAAAATGAAGCACAACATCACCTTTCTCAACATGATCTCTCAGAAAATGAAATCGAATATCAATGTGTTTAGTCCTGGAATGTTGCACTGGGTTTTTGGCAATATTAATTGCAGAAGTGTTGTCACAGAAAAGAGGAACACTTCCCAAAGATAACCCATAGTCCCGCAGCGTGGATAAAATCCAGAGAACTCGAGAGCAACCAGACGGCGGCAGCTACATACAAATTTCACCAGATCAGGCAATGTAAGACTGCATTTTCTAGAAGACCAAGAAACAAGAGATGTACCCAAGAAATGACAAGTGCCAGAAGTACTCTTCCTATCAACTCTACACCCGGCGAAATCAGCATCAGAAAATGCTCGAATTGAAAGAGCCGAAGAAGAAGAATACCAGATTCCAAAATCAAGCGTATCTTGAAGATACCAAGATGCGCGCATGACTTGACGATGAGAAGCACGAGGAAGCTCGAAATCGAGCGCACGGACATACGGCGAATTGTATGTCCTACCGTATTGTAAGATAGAGGAGAGAGCCAATCATATGCGGTACTTCTTCCGTCCACGGACTCTCCATCCTCATCGTGGTCCAAAGACGGTGGTTGTTGCAATGGGAGTAGACATTGGCCATCGCTTCCCATATTGAAGCGCCAAGAAGGTCCTTTGTATACTTACTCGTGGACGAAGGTGCCTTCTTTCGCTTGCTTGATTTGAAGACCAAGGAAGAATGTCACTCTCCCATCATGCTCATCTCGAATTCACCGCTCATAGAATCAAAATCTAGACACCAAAGCATGAGAGGAACCACCAAAATAATATCATCCACATATATTTGAACCAACAAAAATCACCGCCATGCCCGAGAGTGAACAAGGTTTTATCAACCATTCCCATTTTGAAATCATTTTCAAGCAAGAAACTCTTAAGTCTGTCATACCAAGCTCTAGGAGCTTGTTTCAATCCATACAGGCTTTAGAGAGTTTAAAAACATGGTTTGGGAATTTTTGATTTTCAAACCTGGAGGTTGCTTGACAAAGACCTCTTCTTCTATGAAGCCATTCAAGAAGGCACTTTTAACATCCATTTGAAAAAGCTTGAAACCCTTGGATGTTGCAAATGCTAAAAGAATGCGAATGGCTTCCAATCTAGCTCTTTGGAGCAAAGGTCTCCTCAAAGTCTAAGCCCTCTACAGGAATAACCTTGAGCAACAAGTCTAGCTTTATTGCGTAACAACCAATCCATCCTCACTTTGCTTATTTTTAAACACCCATTTTGTTCCAATAACATGAGAATCGAAGGTCGCTCAACTAAAAACCAGACTTTGTTTCTTTCAAAATTTTCAAGCTCTTCATGCATGGCATTGACCCAAGAGGCATCGATAAAGCATGGGTGATATCTCGGGGTTCAAAAGAAGCAACAAAAGCGAGAATGTGCATGGGAATCGGAGATATAAACACCGAGCGAGTGACTCGCTCTTGAAGATCCCCAATCATCCGCTTTCAGTGGATGTTGTCATTGTGATGAAGTGGTGCTCAGTGCAGACGTGGCCTCTACCTCATGAGTTGTGGAGGTAGGAACAGAGCCACTCGGATCGTCGGTGGGGATAGGAGGCGGGTGCTCACCGACATCAAGTAGTAGTAGCAGCTCTCCACCCTCTCGAGGTAGCAGGAGGATGGTTTGGGTCTTCATCCTCGTAATCATCATCGACGAAGATGCTTTCTTGAGTTTCGTAAACACGTGTACCAAGCATCGGGTCTAGTACTGTGACTAGCCTCATCAAAAGTGACTTCAAGTCTCAACAATTTTGTTAGTATCAACATTAAAAACACGATAGCCACGAGAATGAGCGGGATATCCAAGAAATATGCCATCAAAACATCTAGACTCAAATTTATCAAGATTTCCATGTTTAAGAATGAAGCACTTGCAACCAAAAATCTTGAAATGAGAGACCTTTGGAGAATGACCAAATCTAAGCTCATAAGAAGTCTTCCCAACCACGATCTCAAGAAAACCCTATTGGAGATATAACAAGCAAGAGAGATCGCCTCATTCAAAATCTCCTAGTAGTAGAATGCTCATCTAGCATGGTCCGAGCCATCTCTACAAGGGTTCTGTTCTTCCTTTCTACAACACCATTCTCATTGAGGAACTCTAGGAGAAGAAAAGCGATGCTCAATTCCCTATCACAGAAGGTAGAAAAAGAAGAGTTCTTGAACTCGTCCCATTATCACTCCTAATGGCTCTCAAGGCTCCTGTATATCAACAAAGAATTCTAAGGACCAAATCTTTAAAGAATCCAAATGCTTCGTCCTTAGAAGTAAGAAAATAAACCCATGAATACCGGAGTAATCATCCACAACCACCAAAGACATACCATTTCCCACCGGTGATGAACTCTAGAAGGACCAATCAGATCTAAGTGAAGAAGTCGTCCCGTCCATCACCATTACCAAAGTAAGAGGTGGGTGGGAAGCAGACACCATCTTACCATGTCTGTGGTGAGCACACAAGATCTCGATGACCTTCACTTAGGCAAACCTCTAATCAAGTCCTTGCAATCGACTCTAGACAAATGATCAAAACCTATATGCCCAAGTCTACGATGCCACAAAACAAGGTCATGAGAATCAGAGGCTACAAGACACCTAGGACTAGAAGCGTAAGAAATCTGAAATTTGCACGTAAAATCTTCTCAAACCGGAGATCTCAAAACAAGCTCACCGAGGAATCTAGAACTCAGACTCACCTCTCTTAAACCTCACTTCTAGACCCTCATCAAGCGGTGAGAAACAGATAGAAGATTATACCTCACTTACTCACCAAAGCGACGTCTTTTAGCATGAACTTGTCGTTGACGCCGACAAGGTGCCCTTTGCAATACACGGTCGGTAGAAGCATCCCCAAATGTAATCAATTCATTGCGGATGCACGTGTGAGGAGGAGAACCATCTAGAATCTCCGGTCATATGTCGAGAACACCCGAGTCAACAAGCCACTTGTCCTCCTTCCTCGCACGACGGACCTAAAAGGCACAATCGAAAACATCCGTGCCTCAAGATGGGGTTAGTGATAAATGAACGAGGAATCCAAAGATCGAGAAGCACGATGTCCGGGAACAAAGAAGAGAAATAGTGAAACATGATCGGGAATAAAATCATAAGAATGCACATGAGAACCACCTAGACCTCTCCAAACGATCTACCAAAAGATCGATACTCCCCTGCCTAGGTGCTACCCGTGTCTCTCCTCACGATGTCCTAATCCAACATGCCGCCTAGACCCACCAAAAGAGTCTACAAATTCTCTACAAATCTAGGCCTATGTGTGGTACGATAAACAGTCGCCTAGCTCTAGAGACTACATCGGAGAAGGGACTCCTCTAATGGATCTTAGGACGCCATCCTCTCTTTTCTCTCAAGTTTTGCTCTCCCAAGGTAACTCAACAAGATGGCCTTCTTTCTTGCGAAGGTGCAATGGCATCGACCTTTGAGGGGTCTGCATGAATGAGTGAAAGCACCTTTCTTGCCGTAAAGAGTTTGAGCAAAACCACCGGATTTGAAAACAACCCGGATGGCTTAGGAGGTTCTAGCTCAAACAAACCATTCTTCACAACTCTAGCAATCTTAGGTGGGTTTTTCTTGGAATGCTCTAGGGGTTGAAACCTAGACCACTATTTTTCACGCCACCTTGGATTGATCAAGAATCATGTTGAGTTTCTTTTTCCCACTTGAAAATTTCTCAAGAGTCACCTTGAGGTAATCATTCTCTTTCACTAACTCCTCACATCTAGCACACTTGCTAGACTTGATTACCTCATTGCGCTTACTCTTAAGAAGGGCCACTTCCACTTTGAAGGCCTCACAAGACACACAATAGGATTCCTGAATCCTACTCAACTGCTCCTTAAACTTGACTCTAAACGCCTCTTGTATCTGACTAACCATGGTTTCAACTTCAGCATTCAAAACACAAGAGTTAGAATCAATAACCTTTTAGAAGCAGAAAAAGACATGGATCTTTCAATTTTAGCCTTTTCTTCCGTGGTCTTGTTTAAGGCTTCAATCTCAATTGTAAGCTTGGGACAATTTTCACAAGATGCAACTCTAGAATAAATCAATGTTTCTGTCATCTCTTGCATCTTAATCCTATTATCCTTACAATGGGAGCATGTGTGACTAGCATCAAACTTTTGCAATTCTTTTAAGGAACTATCCAATTTTAATTCTAGCAAAGCACAATTAGAGCAAGTTAAAGGGATAGCTTCCATGGCAGTCACATCAAGAGGAATGACATCTAAACAAGCAGATCTAGACTTGAAGGATTCTAGTTCATCGAGAGCATCTTTTAGTTGATTTGTGACAGAGGAATGAGCAGATTTCAAGCTTGTCAAATCTTTAAGCAAGCTAGTGCAGGAATCACAAATATCAGCAGGATTGATAGATTTAAGCCTAACAACTTCAAGATTCAAATTATCAATCATAATGTCCTGCTTCCTAATCATTTTTACTTGCTTATGCAATTTCGCTCAGAAGCACCAAAGCCCTTTTCATCTCAAAGAATAGAAGGGCATACCTCATCAGATCACTAAAAGGATCCTCATCTTTGGAGGAATCGTCGTGGTCGTTCTTGGCCATGAAACACATGCCGGTGAAGTCATGCGCCTTCTTCTTGCCACGAGAATCACTCGCCGCCCTCCGCTTCCGAATCCACATCGCTCATATTAACATTCTCAAGAGCGGCAAGGACCCGGCTGACAAACTTCCGATAGTTTGTCTTCTTGGGTTTTGCATCCCTCTCCTGGGGATGTCTTCTTGTCTCCTTCTCCTCCTTGCCCTTTAGCCTGGGGCACTTGGAGCGAATGTGGTTTGGCTCACCACATTCAAGCACGTGATAGGTCCACTCCTCCTCCTATTTCTCACCTTGTTGTACGCTCTGTGAATTTGGTGGAAAGGAGGGCTAAGTCATCCTCGGGCAATTTCTCAAGTTGCTCATCACTCAAAGAATGTAAAGCGTATAATGAAAACCGATGAGCTACAATCAAGAGAATCGGAAGAGCAACCCTTGGATTTGTCGACCACCAAAGCCATCGACTGTCTTGGGAGACGCGAGATAAAGTCAATCTCATGCGTCTTCAACCTCGAGTAGAGCTTATCCATGGTAAGCTCACTCATGACAAATGTTGTCATTGATGGAAGTGATCTTCATACCCTGCACCTTCACATCAAGAGCACCCGTAAGTCGGGCGTGCATTTTCGCACTCGTAAAATATCAAGTCAACAGCGCGGAGATCATGAAGAATTTTAGAGAATCTTCCCACACTCATCCAAAGACTCACCAGCCTTTGTTCGATCTTCGAGTAAACCTTTTGAGTGGTTCGTCTCACTTCCTTGATCGCAGTGGACCCTTCGTGATAATCACAAAGTGTCCGCCAGATCTCGTGAGCAGACCGCAAGTGAGCAACACGCCAAACTCGGATCGACTAAGGCCTTGGATCAAATAATTCGAGCCTTGTTGTTGGCCTCCACATCCGAGTGATCGATCGCCATCTACGGGCACGACATAAGGGTTTTTCACCTTTAGCCAAATAGCGTGCCCTTGAGCCTCGATATACGCTTGCATACGAGCCTTCCAAAGATGCAAAGTCAACTCCTCAAAATGTGTGGCTTGGTTGAGTACTTGTCACCGCCATGGCTCCAAAGACCGTTAAGATCTATAGAAAAGAGCTAACCGGCTCGATACCACTTGTAGGACCGGAAAGGCGACTAAGGGGGTGAATAGGCGCTTTAAAACTTTCTCGCCTAAATCAAAACCAACACGCACTTTACTCCTTTAGCTATGAGAGCTAAGAAGTTCGGTGAGCACACAACGGAAGCCTTGTGTTGAATTTGATAAGCCCTCAAGCACACGACACAAAAAGAGAAAAGAACTCAATGTTCTTCATCGACACGGGCGGTCCGACCGCTACCACGCGCGATCTGACCGACGGTCAAGGAGCGGTCTGACCGGCAACTAACCAGCGGTCGGACCGGTGGACAGCGGTTCGACCCGCCAACCCAGCGGTCTGAATACACGGGCGGTCGAACCGCCGTTGTAAGGCCGGTCGGACCGGTAGAGTCCAGTACTGAAAAACTCCACCCAAATCCAAAACGAAATTTGATCCAACTTTTGATTCAACCAATAAAACTTGACCAAATTTCTAGCACACCTCCCTAATGATATTAGAGACCTATTTCTAGCGACGATCCGTCAGATCCACTTCGCAGAATCGATCTCTCGAGATTTTAACAAAGAGGTGCTCAAACCCTAGAAATGAGAAAAACTTGATTCAAGACTTGCTTGTGGGGGTTTGATGATCTAGATGACTCTAGGAGTAATCCCACACATCAAAGCAAGGTAAAGTAGGCCAAGAGACCAAGCATGAACCTTTGAATCAAGGAAGCACCAAAAACATCCAAAAGAGAGAAGAACACAAAGGGAGCAATTGATCTTTCAATTAAGCATCACAAGATTGTTCATCCACAATAGATGCTTACAAAGCCTCTCCACAAGGAGGGCAAGAGCTCAACAAGGAGCACACTCCAAACCCTAGTTTTCCTCTCCTCTCCTCCAAACCCTAGAAAAAGGAAGAAGGGGGCTAAATGAATGCTTGCTTATGTTTTCCACCTCTCCCCTTCCTATTTATACTAGAGAGCTAGGGTTTCCTTTGGGTCTCTTACACATGGGACCCACACACAAATAACTCTTGAAGCAATCACCGCTTCACCACGTGTAGGTTGATCACGGTTCTCATCGACGCCAAGCCTCTCTTGTCCGAATCCCATCGGAAACTCCCAGAGACTCGCACCGATATCTGCACCGCCTGATCCAACCAGCTGTTTCGAACCACCCGTTCGATCCATCTTGTCCATTCTGCACCATGCTTCAGTCACACAACCTCACCCGTATCCCTGATCGCTCGACCTCGCTCTCCAAGCGTAGTCCCGATCCACTCACCGCTGACGCCGTTGACTCGCAAGCCACCGCACAACAATAGACAAACAAACCGCTTCCGGAACAAGTTCCTCACAACTTGACCCACGCCGCCCGCAATGCAATATACATCAATAAAGCATTGAAGTTCATAGAATAACACACTCGTAACAAACTCAATGCCACACTTGGGTCATCTCCAGGATCGCGGCCCGACCGCCCCACAAGGCCGGTCCGACCGATTTCATCTTGGCCGGACCGCTTCCCACAACGGCGGTCGGACGGTCCAAATGACTTAGCCAAAATTCAAGCGAAATTCAAACCTTCCGAAATTTCAATCGAATAGAACTTTTGACTGGAGCTCCAAAATGATGGGACCACATCCAGAGACTCCTCACTTGCCTACACAACCTATTTTGGCCCACTCAAAACCCAAATCTCAAATCACGGTCGGACCGCCACCATGGCCGGTCGGATCGCTTCCATCGGGCGGATCGACCGCCAAGACAACCGGCCGACCGCCGGTGGCTCGACACCTTGGAGCAAACCCGAAAACGCGAGATTTTGCAAACCAATAACGCCATTGCCAATTGACTCATCATCCTGAGATCGTGCACATATCCTCACGATATCCACAATACTAATTAAAAATCTTATTAATAAGATTGATGAAATTTGCAGGGGCATTGGTGAGTTCGAATGACATTATGGTGTACTCGTGCAACCGTAACAGGTGGTAAATGCATACTTTGGGATGTCTTCTGGTCTGAGCTTGAGTTGGAAATATCTAAGTCTCAGGTCAATCTTAGAGAAGACACAAGCACCCTTTATTTGATCGAACAAGTCGTCAATCCTCGGGAGAGGCTATTTTTTCTTGATGGTGACTTATTTTAAAGAACGATAGTCGACACACATCCGCACACTGTAATCCTTATTCTTTACAAACAACACGGGGCTTCCCCATGGAGATGAGCTAGGACAGATGAATCGCTTGTCCAATTTCTCTTTCAATTGTTGCTTCAACTCGGCCAACTTGTCGGATGCCATTCGATAGGGTCGCTTGGACATACGTGTTGTCCCTGTGATTAAATCGATGATAAACTCCATGTGACGGTCCGACAACATCCCCGGCAATTCATCCAGAAACACATTGGGATACTCACACACCACTGGCACCAAACTAAGCTCTGGGATTGAGATGGAATTGAGCGTGGACTGCTACGATGGAGCGGCAAGTGTTGAGGTGAAAACGATGTGTTCTCTGTCAGAGTTGACAAGAGAAATGACTCATTTTGCATAATCAATTACTCGGTTGTGTTTGAATAGTCAATCCATCCCATGTATTATATCTATCCCAGGTGTATCTATCATAATGAAATTTGCTTTGAGTTCTATCCCATTGAATTCCATTCGGAATGCGAACCAACCATGTTTTGCTCGCATAACTGATGTGGGGGAATAGACAATCATGTTATTCTGTAGGTGCGTAGTCCTTATGTCTTGTTGAATGGCAAATTTCCTTGATATGAATGAGTGAGAAGCTCCAGAATCAAATAACGCTAATGTAAGTATGGAGTGAACGAGAATCATACCTATCACCGCATCAGGCGATGTGTCAACCTCCTCCGTAGGCGATCCTTGATATGAATGAGTGAGAAGCTCCAGAATGAAATAATGCCAATATAAGTACAGAGTGAATGAGAATCATACCTGTCACCACATCAGGCAATGTGTCAGCCTCCTCAGTAGTCGTATGGTCAGACGGCTGTGTTCGATGCCTTATGCTAGCTTGGGGGCTTGCTGCTATGCTTAACCTCGTGCGAGGCCCGGAGGTCGCTACTGGATGCCAAGGGGTTGAGTTTGAGGTGCTGGAAACTTTCTCTTCGGGCACACATTCACAAAGTGCCCGTGTTCGCCGCAGCCGAAGCAGATGACGTCTGCTACCTAGTTTTGTGTACCAGACGGTTGTGCTCCATAGTTGTACTATTGAATCGTGGCTTGCTGAGGGAGGGGATGTTGTGCTTGGTACCTCAGAGGTAGTGGTGCTGAAGGACGTGTGCTTGATTGTTGCCAAACGAGAGGTATTGGTGTTCCGCTACTTGCTGATTTCTGCGTAAGCCACTTGCGTTTGTTGCTCTCCAGGACCATTCGAGTGTTATCATCGACCCAGATGGCCTTGTTGATCAAAGTTTAGAATTTCCGGATGTCATTGGTAGAGAGTGACCATTTCGTCTCGTCGTTGAGGTGTTCCCGGAATAGAGCAACCTTCCTTCGCTCTTTCGGTATCTCGGACGCAGCGTAGCCGGCGAGATAGTAGGAGCGATGGAGAAACTCCATCACCATCATGCTCCCTTGCTGGAGTTCATAGAACTCCCACTTCTTGATGTCCATAAGACCCAAGGGAATATGGGCATTACAAAACACTTCCTTGAAGATGGCCCAGGAGATGTTCTGGCCTTCAGGAAGGATGGTCTGATGGTTCTCCAACCAAGCTAATGATGCGCCTTGCAGCTGATAAGATCCGTACAACACCTTCTCCTCGTTGTTGCACTAGACAATGACCAACTTGCTCGACGGTGCGGGCGACCGTCGGCATCGAAGGTGAACCGCCGATGCGAAGGTCGGTGGCCGAGTTCGCATGAACTCGTCCATCCTGGATGATGGTTGACTTGTAGTAGCTCTGTTTCCTCCAGTAGCAGTGCCTAGGGCGGCAGTGTTTTGCATCAATTGTTAGAGCAACAGAGTGTTCATCTACCGTCCTTGCACAATCATGGCCAAGACTAGGGCCATGGTGGGCGGTGGCGGCAGAACTTCTGGTTCATCAATAGGAGCAGGCTAAGGTTGCTCAGCTTGCGGTGTCGATGTAGAAGGATGTAGCGGATTGGGTTGTGGAGGATTAGGAACCTCGCCTCCCAGTTGTTGCAATCCAAAGGTAGCTTCCATTGCCATAAGCTGATTAACAGAGCGGGTTACCGGCATCCTGTTCACACATCGCAAAACTTTAACCTATGGGCGCAAGGTGAGAGAGAATAAGCATAAGTTAAGTGTGTCGGCAAGCGTCATCATCCCAACTAAAATAACTTGTCTAAACTGAAAATATGCATGTTTTTAAACCATTAGGGCGCCACACATGAATTTTAACATACTAGTCAAATATTACATGGTGCACATGCTCGTTGCTTGATATTACAAAAGAGGGCAAGTAAATTGATGAACCATAGTGGTTCTGATCTGGCTCAAACTTTCAATGAGAAGGTAAATTCGGTAGAAGTCACTGAACTCTCACAATTCTGGCTACGAACTCACAAGCCTCAAAACCATGTAATCGCTGAACTACGCGATAAGTCGTTATCAACTGTGCACAAATACCCGGATGACCTGATCACGAAGATCAATTCCAGCATACACCGAAGAAGCGCACAAGAACAAGGAAAATGCAAACCGAAATTATAAATAGGAATTAAGATTATATTGATAAGTGGGTTTCCGAAGACAATGTCACTGTTAATCTCGTCGAACAAGACGACAAAGTATAAAGTAGCAAAGGTGAACTTTAATCAACAAAACCTGAATTTTGCTAAAGGAGCAGCTCCTATTTGAGGAGTGCGGCCAGGCGGTGTGAACCCAAGGGTCAGTGGCACTGTTCATGGGTGTTGTTCATGTGAACAGTATGGGCTCCCTAGGTTGGTCGGCTAGCATATGGGCCTTATGTGCCAAGTTGGCCCATATATTACATAGCCATTGGGCCAATAATTGGTGACATAGTTCTGCTCGTAGGAGTTTAAGTAGCTCTCTCTAATTGGGGAATATGGTATTGGAGTGGCCGAATGTCCAATTGGAGAAGATGTGGCTGAAGTAGATGATGTAGTGCAGCGGGTCGAAATAATGGTTGCAACTTTTGGGTTGACGTCCTCATCATAAACCATCATAAGTAGTAAATTAAAATAATTATCAGTGATATTTAACATAATGTTTAGCCTACAAAATCCCAAAAGTGCTCACACTAAATCCTACAAGTGAGCTCTAGACTATTTGCCTCCGACTAGTCGTCATAGTCGCGTCTTGCAGCTCCTAAGGACTCCGAGGTAGTGGAGGGTGAAGGGCCAAAGTGGTCAGCCTCCTCGTGCCCATCGTGGGGGAGCCGGTCCGTTAGGAAATGGCCATCACCAGACGGTGGTGACCCATCGCATAAGCGGGACGCGGGCCCGGATCGACACGGAGATGGGCTCTGGTAGCTCCTCAGTGGGTTCTAGTACAACATCCTCCCCATATAGTAGCTCCCGTGAGAAGAGTCCATGGGCCACCATCGGTGCGATGCTATCCTCAAGTGTGGATATCATCCGTCGGGCCTCCAGCAAGTTGCGGGATACACGACGAAGGTACCCGTCGAGTGACCTCACGAGATCAGCTAAGTGCAGGTGGGGAGTGAGGAACGATCTACCATCCACTCAGTAGGTGTGCTCCTCCCCGTCCACCGTCCACGCGATGAAGTGGAAGAACGGGTCTTCCTGCTTCGATAGCTCATTCCGTAGGCGCGCGATAGCGGCATAAGCTGCATTGTACAACGACATCAGGATAGTGGAGCCCTGACCATAGAAGCAGAAAGCTGGGTCTCCAAAGTGATTTCCCTGGATAAGCACCTAGGTGAGGTACTCGGTGGATGCCGACCGAGGTGCGCCAAAACCGTACCGGGCATATGTGGCTACTCCACGCAGTCAAGCAACACCCATAGGGTGTGCTATAGTGTACCTTCCCTAAGGAACTCGTGTGATATCATGCTCCTAGTAGGTGTCCATTTACATCTTTAAGAAAATGAAAGTTAGTGAACATGTAATAAGAGACATGGATAACAAATGATATTATAAAAGAAAAGAATTTCAGCACAAGTTTTTACCCATTCTCCGTATTATTTAACCAACACCAATGGCTCAATTTCTGGTCATACTATCCCTTGGTCTTAATATATAATTAGAACTTCATAATATCATTCAATTTAACACCAAATAAATGTTGCAAGGGTTTAAAGAATAGTACATGACATCATTTTCAACAAGTACTAGGTTCTGAAATTTCTGGGGGAAAGCTCATCAAGTGTGACATCCTTATTAGTTTATCCTCACCCTTTTCAAAAGAACATCATGTAGGATGTTTTAAGGATTTTTCAAAATATTTTGGCTCTGTTTTAGTATCCTAAAAGTGATCAAAAATATTTATTTTCAGAGGGCATACAATCTCTCAAAACTATGACTATTTTGAATGAAATAAGAGGAAATGACCAAAAGAAGGACTTCGATAAGAGGGGAAAGCTAAGAGAGGTAAGAATTAGTAAAAACTCCTAAATTTTCAGAATAATTCCTATGATTAGAATAGGTTACATTTTTGTAACTAAATCCTAATCTAATGACCATTCTATCTAGGGTTTGTCCTACAGTCAGTATGGCTCTGATACCAAGCGCTATCGGACCGTGGGCGTTGACTACCCGAAGACCTTGTGTGTACCGTACTAGTCCCATGATCAATGGATAGCATACACAATCACAACATTGGCATTCACATTCATACATTCATGCATACAAAATAAAGCAAATGAAGGTACTTAACTTAAGCGGTTAAAAGTTATTACATCACAGGCCGACCGACCAAATATAAACAGAGTAACAAAAGTAGAAGTGAGAGTAGAAGTGATAAAAGTAAATAATTTTCAGTGGCATGTCCATCCAAAACCCTCAAGCAAATGAAAAGAGACAAAGCCTAGATAGACCCGTTACCGAGCCCTCCAATTCCGGGTGCGAATAAAGCGTCATCTAGCATGGGCTCATCCTCATCCCGGTTCATGTGCACAGTGCCTAGACCGAAGGTCCACGCGTACTATGCTGGTCATATTCAAATCTGATTTTCATTATTTTCTCATTAACTCTTCCTAGGCCCACATGTCAATCTAATAGAGACACATTTAACTCAACTATAATCATTTCTTTGTCCTAATTGACACTAATTTGGTATCAATGACTAAGCTACAGTGCTAGTCCATTTTTGGACAAACAGAGTAGCGGAGGGGGTGCTCTGGTGGCGCTCGTCGCCGGCGATCAGAGTGACGATGACGGCTGGGAGTGGCCAAAATGGAACCCTCTCTCGACGGAGATGCCACTGGATGGTGGTGGAGGCTGGAGAAATGACCGGAGTTGGCACTACACCGGAGAAAAGCGGCGGAGCTCCTCGGGCTTGAAGTGGCTTTCGCGATTGAAGCTAATCGGCGGCTAGTGAGTGTGCGCCTTAGCTTTAGGGTGCTATTGTGATGTTGTTGGCAGCGGCTCGAGGACCAAGGGTCATAGGAGTGGCAGCGACAAGGTTTCCCATGGTGACTCAATGATCGGCTACCACAAAATATGGCGCTTGGGTCCCACGCGTCAGCGAGAGGAGAGAGAGGGTTTAGTTATGATATGTTGTATTTAAAGGCTGAGGGTTTTGCTGAATTTTTGTACCAACTAAACAAGGTCCAAATTTTATGAAACTCTTTGTGAAGGCTACTGATCTAATTTAGCTGCCTATGTAAATTTTCAAGACTTTATATTGTCTATGATTTTCTCAAAAATTCTTACAAGTTTCTGTTTTCATGTAATTGTACTGTTACCTTTGATAAAAATCTACAAAAGTGGCTTAACAAAAATTCTCTAAGCAAATATATCCAAAATAATTCTCTCACTTATTTTCATTATATTTTTCCAAAGATTTTTACAAGTTCATGTTTGTATGCATTTCATTAGTTACTTTATACAAAAAGTACAAAAATCATGCATGATTAGATTCTCATATGTAATATGCTCAAAATTATTTTCCTCGTATTTTATTATGTTTTCCCAAAATGTGAATTTTGGGATGTTATAGTGTTCTCTTGACCTATTCCGCCTCTCCTTTGTGCCATCCCGTCGTGGTTTTTTCCAGACACTACCGGTATATTGGCGAAGATACCAAAATACCCATTTTTGATCCTTCCCAAATTACCAAGTCCAATCAATGTGAAGCAATCACATGCTTCACCACGTGTTGGTTCATCAATGGTTCTCCTCATGTCGGCAGGTGTCTCCCATCTGGCTCCCATCGGAACCACCATGGCATTAGCACCGACCCCCAAGCCACCTGATCCAACTCATTGCACTGAACCACCCGTTTGGTTGTTCCTGTCCATCTCACATCATGCTTGTAATACCCCGAAGGTGATTCGGCTTATTACAAAAAGTTTCGGAAGAGGGAGCTAATCGAAAAACCAGAATCATCTTTTCACCGGGGGGTTTTCTGTGATTTCACGGCAACTGGCTCGGGCCACGGCCCAGGAGAGGCCCATGTGGTGGCTGGCCATAAGAGGGGGGGTTCCCACCCCCCAAACCCTAAACTCCACATTTCTCTCCCCCTCCCCCCTGTGGAGCCGCCGCCCCCCTTCCCCCTTGCTGTGCACCGCTTTGTACGTCGATTTTTGGTAAGATGCGTTTGTTTTCTGTCCTATCCATATCTTAGAAAGTTGTAGGTATTATTCTTAGCTTTCCATAGCCACCGAGATC
Organism: Hsuehochloa calcarea; assembly: GCA_036346395.1. Lineage (NCBI taxonomy): Eukaryota > Viridiplantae > Streptophyta > Magnoliopsida > Poales > Poaceae > Hsuehochloa > Hsuehochloa calcarea. The sequence goes on along the minus strand of CM070604.1, from coordinate 24,345,590 downwards.
ACGTGATTCTGCCTTACGGTTTAGGAGATATGATGTTTTTAGTGCGCGCTGTTCTGTTTGTCTGATGAGAAAGATCTGTCGGCTTGATCCTAGGTTTTGATTTAGTTAGTAGAATTTCCAGAACCTCTACCCAAATAAGTTATTGTAGCCATTTAAATTATCTTTCAAAGCTGATAAAGATCATCTCCATTGGATCTGTATAATGAAAGTTATGATATTTTCTTTACCACTGTTCTGAATTTTGGGCAGATAATTGTTAGTGTTTTCATCTGTTGTTTAGACTACTGTAGAGGCCGAATCTAGGGTTTTTCCCTTCTAGAGTTGTATTCCTGGGAACTTTAGCTTTCTTTTGGCACCGAGATCAGGAAAATCTGATCTGCAGTTTGGGAGATATGAATTTTTGATTACGAACTCTCCGGTCTGTCTAAAAACTGAGGTCAGTAGGTTTGTCCCTCGGTTTTGTTCAAATTAGGGGCCGAATCAGAACCTTAACCCAACTAAGTTATTTTAGCCCTTAAAATTATATTTCCAAGCTGATAAGAATCATTCTCATTGGATCAATAGGTTGAAAGTTACGCCGTTTTCTTTATCTCTGATCCGTATTCGACAGACGAGATGGGTTGTGTTTAGCTGTTAATTAGCCCTCTTGTTTTGGCCGAATCAGGGGATTCCGCCAACTAATGTTTTGTAGCCTGATCTGTTAAGATTCAGTGAGCACTAGTTTCAGGTCTTTTGGAGTTACAGATAATTAATGGTGATTTTTCTAGTATCGCTGCCAGTTTAGCAGTAATCGGGCTGTTGGGTAAACTTGGTAAAATTGATCCCGTTGTTTGGGTGGGAGAGATAGAGGGGATGGAAGGGCTCTTGTAGCAATGTCATACCTTGTTATTCTTATTTCGATTATACATTTATGTAGGCGGTGAGGCGGTGAGTGGAGGGGCATCTTCGTGTCCTCCTATTACGTCACATCGCGGAAGGCAAGTACCCTATGCTGTTTGGTGATGTTTCCAATTGTTTGCTTGATGTTGGGATAAATTGTGAATGCCTTTTTCTATCCATCCTGATGTTTATTTCATTTCAAGAAGATGATTCTTGTGATTAAAGAATTAGCATTCATTTCAGTTGTTGCATTCCATTACATGCAACTAACTTGTGTGGCATCCTTGATATATTATGTTGTGTGGGAATGCATACTCATACTTGTTTACACATGTTGTTGAATGCCATGTGTCTTTTCCACTAATGTGTGTTATTCATTCATACCATGGAAATCATCATATTCATTCATAAAATTCATTATGACCACGGGAGCGGATTCTTTTGGTAAGTCCCATCAATTCCAGTATGGGCATTTGAAAGACCCATCAATTCCAGCATGGGCATTTGAAAACCCACCATTACAATGTGGGTAGTGTTGACCACCATTCCTATGTGGCAACTTGGACACCCGTATGAAACGTTCTTCATACGGTGATTGGGTCCCCGTACTTTGTGAAGTACGGGCTTAAGTGAACACCGACGGGTGTATCACTCGCTATACCAGTATAAGCTGTGATTAGTCCATTCCTTCAATGCATTCTTTCATTCCATCCATTCATGTATTCATTCCATTCAATCATATATGTGTTCCAAGATTTGTTCGTAATTCAACTGGATTGTGTTGTCCACTCTATGTTTGATTGTTCTTGTATGTACTGGCTGAGTCTTCGACTCACCCTTGCTTTGTATATTTTAATTAGGTAATTGAGGAGAAGACAAGGTGATTTGGTGGGGTAGTTCGCACATCGCACTTCACTTTTATCCAATCGTAATAATTATTATTACCTTTCACCAAGCCAACTTGTTATATAAATTTTCAGATTTGTAATAATCCAACTTTGGTATTGCTTGACTGCTCGTGGTATTATATCTGCTTATCCATTCTTTTCCATGAATCGTGATCGCTTATTGTCATTCTTTAGAAATTATTGTTGATTGAATCAGATAATCCACCTTTAATGCTATTCTTAGTAGTTTGATAGTTTTGCATGACATCTTGGCTTCCGAATAGCCAGGGTGTTACAATGCTTGAGACCAACCACTTCACCTAGCATACTCGATCGTTCAGGACCTCGGCTCTCCTAGGCTAGTCCCAGTCCTCCTCACCGTTGACCTACTTTACTACAAGCCACATGTATAAATAGACCAAAAAAATCAATATCGGGCACAAATTCATCACAACTTGACACATGTTATCATGAAACACCTTTGCATTGACATCCATGAATTTGGCTGATTCCACAAGGTTTTCCACCTTCTTGGTGCAAAAAACCATTATGGTCGGTCCGAAACTCCATTTTCCAAGAAAGGTGGTGCAAACACACTCCCACATAAGTATTTAATCACATTTCTCAAAACTCCAATTTTCCATCTTCGACCGGTCTGACCGCCACTTTTGGCTACCATAGGGCCGATCAGGCCACCGCCCTCTGGACGGTCAAAGTGCCTACGACCTGACAAGCCAGCGAACCTCCGCTAAACCGAGGGTTTCACCCGAACACCTTTACACTATTGCCAATTGTTTAACACACTAAGATTAGGATCATATACTGTAACACCCCGACCCAACACGGAACCCGGAATGCCACTAACTACACGAACTATCATAATTCCATTCACACAATGTCATCGATGTCATGTATAATAATAAGCTTAACGAAACCATAATAAATGGTACGATAAGTAATATCAATGACAATGGCGAATAACCAGTTGTTCACTACTCTACCATGTAAATGCCTCTTTATCCCCTTGGAGCAGGATAGCGAAATTGTAACACAGCACAAGAGGCCACAATCCCTAAACAAGAAAGTAATATCACACACTAAAAAACATCATCAAAATCACATCATTACAGCACCAACCTGCCATACTAATTGATCCCACATGTTTACGCCAAACCGACTGAATTAACTCAAATCTACAGGACGCATTATCCGCTGTCCCAGTAGTAAAACGTCTCTAACTTATTCATTCAAACTCCAAATTTAATCAACTAAGACTTTCTGGAAACATTAATGTTGACCATATTCTCAGGTGTGGCAAGCACAGGCGCTGGGCGCTAGCGCCTAGCGATGGCTCCCACACGACAAGCAACGCTCGGCACAGCGATGAGTGGCGCGTGGCGATGGCTAGCATAGGCGATGGTGAGCGCGGCCGAGTGATGCAGCACCAGCGCAAGGTGAATGGCAACACTAGCGACGCACACGGGGAAAAGAAAAAAAAACAAAGCAGTGGCTAGGTTTTTGTACCTAGCGTCCACCCTTAACACGACAGTTTCAACCCCTCCTGTACAATCCGTCCCAGGAAAACAACTCATCTCTATTAAAAAAATCCAAAACATACCGTTTCCATGTAGCCCTTCTAGGTTAATTACACACAGGCCCTCAAGACAGTTCTTTTTTAGAAAACCCTACAAACCTTTTTTGTTCTCTCTCTAAAGCGTTACAGGATACTACATACAGACATGATCTCCACAATATTGATAGATTCATGTAGTTATGTAATTTCTATTACAACACTCTACTATTTTTTTCCAACGTTAGTCAAATTTTTTTATTCTACTTCAAGATTCATGCCCCTTTGTCTCCCCCCTGCAGCGAACTAGCAAGCCCCACCTCCTCCGACAAAGCCAGCTTTGGCTTATAAGCACTCGACTGGTTTTTAAAAACACACATTTCATTTTGGACATTGACATGATCCACAAAATGAAATTTTGACTACTACTTTTTGTAGTAATATATTATGAAACACTCAATGAAATCTTAATATTATTAATGTACTTTTCAAGACAAAACTACCCATACGATTTTTATGAAACCAATATAAATATTTCAAAAGATATCGATAGCCAATGTTATGAAAGTTCAACTAAACGTAACCAAAAGGACACATTTTTGACTAGAGAGAGTATATATATGCACTACTATAACATCCCAAATATGGATTTGTGTTTCAAATGTAAGAAAATGAGGAGAAATTAAAACTTTTCTTGCATCTTGAAGTATTTGGACATTTCCGTAATTCTTGTAAAGGAATTATGGAAATCAAAATCAAAATCCTCAATTGACTCCAATCAAAAACCTCCTTGGCAAAGATCTCGTGACAAACCCATGTAAATATTTTTCCTGAGTTATAGGGAGGCTTGGTAACACCTCTGAATTATTTCATGACTTTTAAAAATTATTTTATAATTTTGGGGAGGCAAGTCAAACCAAGTCAAAGCTTGGTCAAACCCTAATTCACACCTTCTGGAATATCTGGAGACAAATGCAAGCAATAAAAGTCTCTGGAAATTTTATGTAATTTTTATCCTACAGTCAGCAGCATCCTGTTAAAATTTCATGATTTTTGGAACTTGTTTGCTACTTTAAGCAAATTTTCCAAAAAATCAGCTGTTTAATTCAAACCCTAGCTGGTTTTCACTGTCCATTGGGTTCGAGTCAGACTCGGGCTCGAGCCACTTGACTTGGTTCAATCAACTAACTGCACCCAGCGTGGTCGCTCGGGCGCAAGTATCGCGGATCGTTGGATCTGAGATCAATGACTCATATGCGTGTGGACGCTCGGACCAACCGAACGTTTCGATCAACGAGAGTCGTTGGATCTTAGATCAACGGACTGGATTGAAGTGAACGTTCGTGTGAGGACCCCGAAATATTGGAGTTTTATACCAAATTAATAATCATACCAAAAGCAAAATTTTTAATCAAGAACAATCAAGTCTCAATTAAAAATAATACTAGAAGTATAATCATTAACAAGGTACAATTCCAATATTCAGGTTCCCGGATATGCCTCTCATGTTAGCTCCCAGGATGAGCTGCTAACATAGACATATCCTTGCAACATGATATCACAAGCATACACGATTGGAATACATTAATAAAAATTTACAGCGGAAACATTAAGTAAACCTCAAATAGAAATGTAAATAATAAAATAAAATCTCCAAAGGAGCGCCACAACCCAAGGGCAACTTGATCGATTAAAGTCAAGTAACCTCAAATCGCTTCAACTTGGAATATTTCTAGGCGTTCTTTACCGCAACAAGTGGATAATTCCACCGAGTACTAAGGTACTCAAGAAGACTTACACAAACTAATAAAAGAAAGTGTTTGATAGAACCTATACAAAGGAATAGAATTTTATATGCATAAGGTTATCAATGTAAGGCTTAATTGGTTCAATTTGCATAAAGCGATACATATTAACCTACAATTGCTAAATTTTGACAAACAGTTTTAATAATTCAATTTGGACTAAAAATAGTAAGTAATCGAACATAAGCAAAAACAAGATCAATAATGGTCACCGATCATTACCAAACCGAGCATGACACTCCTCATGCCGAAATTAATAATTCCCAAAACCAAAATTAGAGCAAATTCTATACAGTGACCTCATCCAAGCGTTGTCCAGAATCGTGGACACGGCTATTCGAATAGTTTTAATCCTCGCAGGTGTACATCTTTACCCACACGATTTAGTTAGCCCGTAAGCCATCTAGAACAATAGCACACTTCCTTTGGTATGCCGCCGTAAACTAAAATTCGGTATTTTTCAACAAGTTAACACTATTGAGTTGGATGACCCATGTGAAACCGATCCCGCTTAAACAACGATCGATAGCATATATTCAACCGAGGTTCACATGTTGTACAGGAATGCCGACCTACCAATTAAATGCAAACTCGTGTTAGCCACACATATTACACCGCATCGGGGCCTCAAGGTACGTACATGCGATGTAACACATCTACGCCTTACCCTTCTAAGAACATCCGATATCGATATAAGCTCCACATGGCATACGACACGGCCCAAGACTTAAGCATCTATGCCATATGAAATCAATACACATGTCCTTACTCTCCTGTATCCAACTCAATAATATTAACCCTTTATTTAACCAAACAATACCATACATCATGCGGTGGAAGTACTGGGCTTGAATTGGGCCGTCAGAGTTCGGTCCTTAATCAACCTGCATAAGACATCCACAGCTTCCCATTCTCGCACTAGGCACCATCACTAGCATCCACTTGTCCAGATTTGAATTAAGTTTAACAACAAGATTTAGATTCATTTTGATTTAAATAAATGAACAAAGAATCAACAAAAATAAAATGTATTTGTTGTTCCCTGTGTTTGACAAGATAAGCTCGCCAAACACTACTGCTCTATGGATCGCATGGCTAAGCAAAATTGAAATTAAGTATTATATCACCACAAACTACCTTAGGTTGAGTGTATGATCAATTCAAGGTAAGCCATAAGTTCTGGTCATAGCTAACTAGGAACAGAGCATAAATAGTTTTTAGAAAATTGCATGCAACAAGATCACCGTATTTTATAAATCTACAGCTCAAAAGATTAGGATCAACATGGTGCGTAGAGGAAGCTTGCCTTATGGAATGTCCACTTGTTCACTCTGAGGCGTAATCGCTCACGCTATGCAATTCGTAATCTAAAAGAAAATACAATAGCTAATAAATACCAATAAAATCGAGAAATCCAAAATGCTCAAAAATGCATGATAATTACATATTAATGAGGTTATGATTCTAGATGCACTTAGGTATAGATTGTAGCTTAATAAAAATTCAATTTCTTATGGACTGGTTAAAGTTAATTTAATTTCTGATGTAATTATAATGACTGACGATACCTAGAGTTTAGGTGATGTTGTTTTCCTTAACACCTAGTACTCACAAACGCTCTCTACTTATTCTTAATTCTACAAAAATTTTCTACTCCAATTCACCCAATCAACTAAACACTTAACTACAAAATACATTATTTCCTAATTACCTACTCTAATCACTCTTCCCTCCTATCTCTACCCCTAGCTCCCTACCGATGCTCCCATCTCCCCTTATCTCTTCCTCCCTTACTCATTCGCCTACCGACACTGACTCTCTATCTCTCGGTCTCTCTCTCGATCCTTCTCCATCTTGGCCGCCATCCCCGGGCTCCGTCACCCCGGCCCGGCCTCTCTCGCCTCGGCGCCTGCGCTCGGTCCCCCTACGCCTCCTCCTCCGGCCGTGGCCGAGGCAAAGCGCCTCTGGTTCCTCTCTGCCTGCTTCTCCTCGGTGGCTTGGCGCTTTGCCTTGTGAGCTCTCCCCAGTTCCTGAGCTCACTCCCCGGCTCGGCCTACTCCAATCTTTTGGCATTGGCTGCTCGGCCTCCCGGCCGGCCGCTTTGGCTCCTCCAGAATCGCCCTCCTTTGCTCGCCGCCCCTTTCTCGGCTCGGCTTGCTACTGGACTTAGTTTCCCCCCGATCTAATTTGATTTCAGTTATGTTGATTTTTAGCAAAACCAGTTGATTTCAGTATTAATGTTCTTTGATTATTTGTGAATGCATATTCATGGTGACCGATTTGAGGAGGTGATGGAGACTACAAAGGTGGAGGTGAAAGATGGAGTCGGTTTGCCACTGAGATAAGTCCTAGGTTGTTTTCCTCTCTACTCTACCCCTACTGCTCTGTGATGGTGAAATTGAACTGAGAGCTATACTGATTGTTCTACTGAGGTCTGGGATTTGTGAGAATGATTTGGATGAGTGCAATGCATACTAAGGTCTGGTGATTGATGATGTGCAAGTGGTATGCTTACTGATGGGTACTGGGGTTACCTCTTGATGATTTTAGGGTGGAAGAAGAGGCCACAAGGCTTTGGCTTTGTGCCGGTGCTCTCTCGCGCCCTTCTCGCCGGTGTTCCCTCCCGGTTCCCGGCTTCCTTCCTCCTCTTGCTCTGGCTGCCGCTGCTCTTGGCTTGACTTCTCGTTAGTTGCAAGATCGATTAATGGTGGTGATCTTCGGCTTGGCTTGGCATGGTGATTTGCTCTCGCCTTTGCTTTGGTTGTCTTGCTTTTGATTTCCTTGGTGGTGCAATCAATGATGTTTGGTTTGTGTGTCGGCTTGGCTGGTTTTGCCTTCGGTTCTTGCTTCTGAGAAGAGATGGAAAATGGGGTGCGGCTGAAGGGAATTGGCTGCTGGGGAGGAAATATGTTGCTTGCTTCTGCTGGTTTTGCAGGGAGGTTTGTAAATCTCTGGAAGGGGTTGTGCTGTCCCTGGTGCTTTGCTGGCTCTGCTCTTGCTGCCTTCGGTGGCTACCAGGCTGGTTCTTTGACTGGTGTCTGGCTTGGTGAGGTGAATGAGCTGTCATTGCAAATTGCTAATGATGCTCATGCATTGGTGCTTATCCAGATGGCTCCAGATATTTTTGGGCTGGGCATTTTTGGTTCATTGGCTAGCAATTCCTTATGCAATGGATTTGCGACAATTGAGGCAATTCAGTATACGTAGGTTTTGGATTTCCCTAAATGCCGAATGATGAAAACCTACGGAAATAAGACGGTGCCGATTTACTTAGATTAGTCTAGATATCTTGGGTATCCGGTAGCGCTAACTGGTTAGCCTAGGTGACTTGAAAAGCCAAGATGCCTGTTAACCTGTGTTGGTGTGGGTAGTCGCGATACTCAAGGTGCCAACTAATCTAGGTAGTTCGGAAACCGCAATGATTCCTAAGGTACATCGACGGCAATTTATTTTATTCTAACTCTATTATCCGCTTTTTGAATAACTAATGGTCTTTTGATTGGTTGGCGGACTATGAAGCCGCGAAAGATATTTCGGATTGTATCGAGGAAGATGGTTTGGCTGGACAACGATGGATGGGCAAGATTTCAAGGAAGGCTTTAGGCGACATGCAATGCAAGTTTTATTTTAATATTTTTGTAAATTACTCAAAGTTGTAAAACATAATCTGATCTGATGTAAATAAATTCTTGTGTTACTTGTATTGAGAAGATTGTTATTTATGATAAACATTGTAAGGTTTTTAATTAAATTATTTCCAGAGAATTTCTTAAGTATTAATTGTTGTCTCTCTTGGAGCTTTGATTGAGTTATCTATTAGACTTTGATTAGGATATTTACAAATGCAAAAATTATGCAAATGCTTCGAAATAACAAATATAATATAAAATGCATATAATTACTGTTTATTAAAATTGGGGTGTTATAAACCTACCCCCTTAATGTAATCTCGCCCCGAGATTAGGTGGTCCGTAAATTGGGAACGAAAGGCTATGGCAATCTAGCTAGGTTTGGTCCTAGGGTCACACTGATTTTATTCACAACCCGAACTCAAACCAATCATGTGAGACTATCCTTGATTTAGGTTCTAAACAGAAAGCTTTGTTTAACCTTTCCTTTCTTGATTCGAAGGTACTTCAAACATGTCGAGTTTCACCTCTTCTTCCGGTAGGATGAAAATCGACCAACTATCTACGAGAGAAGGGATTAACTAAAGAGAGGGTTCATAATGGTTGGTTAAATGGTAACCTAGTATAGTATAGGAAGGTTGTATACAGACTTAGAGAAGACAAAGCAGGGTTGCTGGTAGTCTCACTTAACCCTTGTTTTGCTAATTCTCATTGCCCGATTTGGAGAAAAATGCATTAGATGAATGCATGCAAGGATGCAAAAATGCAATCAATTTCTGGAAAAATTTAGAGTTATATAGAGAATGCAAGGATTCACAAGCCTGCTTACATGATTCTACCAAACTATAACCAACCAATTTTATTGAGATTGGATGAGCATAAGATTTAACAAATAATATGAATGAACACTACCATGATCTGGTCCTTAACAACCAAAATAATTAACTTCACCACTGCTTTTAATCTCATCGTGAACAACTAGGGCTTGGAAAAATTACTAAATTAGCTAGGTAAATTCAGGAGTATTGTTAGGATTCTAACCTTGACAGAAGAATTCATTCTACACATCATGTTCAGATTTTGCTCGGTAAATCAATTCAAACAGAAAACAAGTCCTAGGGCTCAAATACTAATGAAATTAGGTTCAAAGATTACAGAAAACTTATGGCAGGTTAGTTAGGTGATACTAAGCACTAGAGAACTGGGTACTAGCAGTTTAAACCTTCCTATTAATTCTAGATTTCAAAAATGGTTAGAACAGTCTTGCAAGGTATTTGAATTAATTCCTAGACAAAACAAATTCATTAATCTTTTGTGAAAAAAATATATTTGGGAAATACACACTACCATGTGCTCAAATAAAATTCTCAAGATTATGATTACTTAAGGACACTAGAGAACAGTTCCAGCTATCTAGGTCAAAATTACTCAATAACAAAGAATGGCTTTTTGCTTTGATAAAGAGTATAAAACTACCGGTATAACTTACTCTATTCTAATTACTTTTAATTGAATAACAATAAAAATAAACTATCATCAGCTCATGTTAAGACATCTCCACTCATTAATAATTTAAAAGATAGACATGTTGTTTAATTTTACAACAGTCTAACATATCAAACTACACATCGATGACTTTCAAATTTTTAAGTTCAAACAAGAAATCTATATAAGCATGGCAAGTTGTTAAATTCTAATTTAGTTAACAATCTTAAGCTAAAGCAAATTTCAATTTATATAGCTATAGACTAGTCATTTTCATGCTTCTAACTTCAATATGAAATACTAATCATACATCTTAATTTATATGAATCCTTTTTAGTTATGATTCTTGCTAACAACCTGAATAATAAGATATGCTTAAATTAACATACCACTATATGCATGATCAAAGTGTAGGAATTATGGTGCCTAACACATATCTCGGGGTATTCTCTACCCCCCTTAAACATGATGGTGCATAAGAAATGAAATGAGGAAAGAATGAGCATAAGATAAGTAAGCGGGCAACCCTTAGACAATAATTCCTATTATGAATGCATAATTCCAAAACCATGCAACTCAAAATCCAAATGGGTGTACTAAGCCTCAAGGCTAGTACAAGATTCAATTGAACCACAATTAGTTTCCAATATAATTGCTATACATGCTGCCTGTAGGCGATGCACAATTATTTAGAAACAAAAGAGAACAAATGACCACATTACAAAATCCAGCGTCTACAAGCTAAAGAAATATAATTAGGGTATATATAATCTAAGGATAATCCCTAAATTAATCCTAATCTTACGAGAAAACAACATCTTCTCGTCTTGCCACCATTGTCCTCACCAGTAGACTACTTAGCGTGTCTACTATTGGAGAAAAGAGACGAACAACTGAGAAAATTTGCTTTGCACAAATCAAATGAATTGTGAGATAAGAATTAGATGCTAGGATGGGTAAGAAAGAAAAGAATCATATCACTTATATTTTTGGCCCAAATTTTTGCTAGTTTTGAAAATACTTTTTGCAAACCAAATTCCTAACATCGTCCATTGCTACGGCTTTAACCTCGTACCAACACACTGATACTAATTTGTGAGGACCCGAATATTGAGTTTTATACCAAATTAATAATCATACTAAAAGCAAAATTTTTAATCAAGAACAATCAAGTCTCAATTAAAAATAATACTAGAAGTATAATCATTAACAAGGTACAATTCCAATATTCAGGTTCCCGGATATGCCTCTCATGTTAGCTCCGTGATGAGTCGCTAACATAGACATATCCTTGCAACATGATATCACAAGCATACACGATTGGAATACATTAATAAAAATTTACAGAGGAAACATTAAGTAAACCTCAAATAGAAACAGAAATAATAAAATAAAATCTCCAAAGGGCGCCACAACCCAAGGGCAACTTGATCGATTAAAGTCAAGTAACCCCAAATCGCTTCAACTTGGAATATTTCTAGGCGTTCTTTACCTGCAACAAGTGGATAATTCCACTGAGTACGGAAGGTACTCAGCAAGACTTACACAAACTAATAAAAGAAAGTGTTTGATAGAACCTATACAAAGGAATAGAATTTTATATGCATAAGGTTATCAATGTAAGGCTTAATTGGTTCAATTTACATAAAGCGATACATATTAACCTACAATTGCTAAATTTTGACAAAGCAGTTTTAATAATTCAATTTGGACTAAAAATAGTAAGTAATCGAACATAAGCAAAAAAAGTATCAATAATGGTAACCGATCATTACCAAACCGAGCATGACACTCCTCATGCCGAAATTAATAATTCCCAAAACCCAAATTAGAGCAAATTCTATACAGTGACATCAATCCAAGCGTTGTCCAGAATCAGTGGACACGGCTATTCAATAGTTTTAATCTCGCAGGTGTACATCTTTACCCACACGATTTAGTTAGCCCGTAAGCCATCTAGAACAATAGCACACTTCCTTTGGTATGCCGGCCGGGTAAACTAAAATTCGGTATTTTTCAACAAGTTAACACTATTGAGTTGGATGACCCATGTGAAACTGATCCCGCTTAAACAACGATCGATAGCATATATTCAACCGAGGTTCACATGTTGTACGTGGAATGCCGACCACTCAATTAAATGCAAACTCGTGTTAGCACACATATTACACATGATCGGGGCCTCGAAGGTACGTACATGCGATGTAACACATCTACGCCTTACCCTTCTAAGAACATCCGATATCGATATAAGCTCCACATGGCATACGACACGGCCCAAGACTTAAGCATCTATGCCATATGAAATCAATACACATGTCCTTACTCTCAGATCCAACTCAATAATATTAACCCTTTACTTAACCAAACAATACCATACATCGCGTGTGGAAGTACGCTGGGCTTGAATTGGGCCGTCAGAGTTCGGTCCTTAATCAACCTGCATAAGACATCCACAGTTCCCATTCTCGCACTAGGCACCATCACTAGCATCCACTTGTCCAGATTTGAATTAAGTTTAACAACAAGATTGAGATTCATTTCAGATTTAAATAAACTGAACAAAGAATCAACAAAAATAAATAAAAAAGATGTATTTGTTGTTCCCCAGGTTTGACAAGATAAGCCTGCCAAACACTACCGTTCTATGGACTGCATGGCTAAGCAAAATTGAAATTAAGTATTATATCACCACAAACTACCTTAGGTTGAGTGTATGATCAATTCAAGGTAAGCCATAAGTTCTGGTCATAGCTAACTAGGAACAGAGCATAAATAGTTTTTAGAAAATTGCATGCAACAGTATCACTGTATTTTATAAATCTACAGTTCAAAAGATTAGGATCAACATGGTGCAGAGAGGAAGCTTGCCTTATGGAATGTCCACTTGTTCACTCTCTGAGGCGTAATCGCTCACGCTATGCAATTCGAATCTAAAAGAAAATACAATAGCGAATAAATACCAATAAAATTGAGAAATCCAAAATGCTCAAAAATGCATGATAATTACATATTAATGAGGTTATGATTCTAGATGCACTTAGGTATAGATTGTAGCTTAATAAAAATTCAATTTCTTATGGACTGGTTAAAGTTAATTTAATTTCTGATGTAATTATAATGACTGACGATACCTAGAGTTTAGGTGATGTTGTTTTCCTTAACACCTAGTACTCACAAACGCTCTCTACTTATTCTTAATTCTACAAAAATTTTCTACTCCAATTCACCCAATCAACTAAACACTTAACTACAAAATACATTATTTCCCTAATTACCTAATCTAATCACTCTTCCCCTCTGTCGGACCCCGGGGATTCACACAACCCCGAGACCCTCTGTGCATACCAAGCTAGTCCCATGATCAGTAGCTAGCTTGCACAGTTGCAACAATGATGCATTCATAACCATTCAACGCATTTAACTAATGAAGCGCATAAAGTAATATTAATTTAAACAAAGAAAGACCTTATGGTCAAGGTTCTTACAAAAGTCGCCTCACGGGGCTTAGCAACAACAGAGTATCCGGCAATGAAATCTCAAAATACGTGGAGCCCAATCGACATGCCCACAGCAATCGAGTGGAGGACGTGACCTAGATCGCAAAGTCTTCAAAGTAGCCTTCTTCAGAGAACTCAACATTTCGGTTCTTCTGCTGGGATGATCAACAAAGGGCATAAAGCCGTGAGTACATAAAGTACTCAGCAAGTCGTAGAGAAATGTATGCACATAGTATTCATGTCAGGCTTAAGCAAGGATGGCTTTATGGTTAATTTGCAGAAAGCAAGTTTAACAGTAAATACAATAATTAGATTGCAAAGCAGGATTTTAAAAGAATAATACATAGATAACCAAGTTCCTTTGAATCAAACAGTGAACATCCCGTTCACTTCCCAACCATTCCAACCAAACGTTTCTATCGAACCAAACCACATTTTGAAAATACTACCCCTTGCGCGAAATCACCAGGCATGTCCGTAACCGGGGACACGGCTATTCGAATAGGTTTTTAACACTCTGCAGAGGTTGTACAGCTTTACCCACAAGAGATAAATCACTTGTAATGTCCGTCTGACACACTTCCGAGGGTGTGCGACTAAGTGATTACCACAAGGCCTTTACAAAGTTCCATTTTGCCTCGGTTACGTTTCGCTAAGGTTTCGCCATCACAGCCCCCTCTTGCGCCAATAATCAACCCTAACAGAACCGACCCAAAACTTCCCTAATTAGTTGGCCAGGTCCGTCCCATACCGGACTTATGGTTGCACGAGGTGACCCAGATCAATGACTTGCAAAGTTAAGTCCTTAGTTGGCTGCTCAGACAGGTCTACCACAACCCAATGTGCATCACACACCCACTCTAGCTTCCTACCTCAAGCCCGAGCATAAATCATTTTGTTCAATCCCACCAAATGGCAATCCTCGCCATGGCACAACATCTTTTAATAAAAGTGGCCTCACACCACTGCTCCATAGTTCCATTAGTCAAATTTCAATAATCAATGAACATGTGCTCAAGGTCTCATGTAACTAAAGCATGTCTAAGCAATAATACGCTCCCAAGTTGGTAATACAATTATGTCCAACTAGTATCAACCATCCTAAGGTGTCCAAGGATATATGTCGTTCAAGGAGACATTTCATTTCCAATTTATCAAGGAGGCATAATGGCAATTTGGTAATTATCTACTCCCAAAACCATTTTTAATAAAACTAGCCATGCATGTTAATTTAATACAATATACATTTGTAAAATGGGTTCAACATGGTCAAAGGCCTACGACTTGCCTTCGTTGGTGAGGAGAGGGTCTTCGGTCGTCGGGTCGAAGAAATCTTCCGAAACGCCGGAATCTACACGTGCGAGAAAAGCAACAAATAAATAAAATAGCACCAAATGAACTCCAAAAATTACAAAACCAGTGCCAAATGAAAGAGGATGAATTTATATGAATTTAGAAATTTGGATCACCCAAATCGGAGTTCGGATGTGAAAGTTATAGCCAAAAGAAGTTTCAAATCACATAAAATGATGGATTTAGGGTTTTTCCGATTTTCCAGATTTATTTTCTCACCGAAAACCGGATTTTGACGTCGGCCGCCGCAGCAAGCGCACACGCGGCGCCCACGCGGCGAAAGGTGACGCGCGCGCCGACGTGGCGCCACGTGGAGGCCACGTGGGCTCGGGCCCACGGTCGAGAGAGAGAGAGAGAGAGAGAGGCGGGCGCGGAGGCGGCGGGCCGAGCCGAGAAGACGGCAGCTTGGCGCAAGGAGAAGGCGGCGACGCCGAGACGGCGGCGGCGCGGAGGCGGCCGAGGCGGGAAGAAGGGAGAGGCGCGGCGAACGCAACCGAGCGAGAGAGAGAGAAAGAGAGGGAGAGGAAGAGCGCGCGGCTTTATAGGCGAGGAGGGAGGCACGGCGACGTGGAGGCGCGGTGACGGGACGGCGGGCGTCAGCAGCGGCGGAGGCGCGACGAGGCGACGGACGGGCGCTGCCGCGGCGAGATTCGCGCGGCGCGGCGCGCGACGACGTCGCGCGCGACGTGGGAGAGAGAGACGGCGACGCGTCGGGGACGATGAACAGCGCCGTCCGATTGCGATCGGACGGTGCGGAGCGAGGAGGCGCGGAGAGAGAGAGCCGTCCGATTTAGATCGGACGGTGGGAGGAAAAGAGGCGCGGCGAGGAAGACGAAGGCGCCGTCCGATTCGACGGACGGTGGGAAGCGGAAGAGCGCGGCGCTGCGAGGGCGCCGGATCGCGATCCAACGGCGAGAAGAGAGGAGAGCGCGCGAGGGAAACGAACGGCATGGCGGCGGAACGGCCGGATTTCGATCCAACGCCAAGCGCAAGAGGCGACGACGGCGAAACGAGGGCGCTCGGATGAAGATCCAACGGCCAGAGCGGAAGTGCATGGAGCGGTCACATGAGTGAGGCGGGCGCAGGCGTGTGCCGGCCGGGAATAGGAGATGGGCGGAGGATTCGCCCAAAACCAAAAAGGATTTTTAAATAGCTTTTAATTTACAGAAATTCAAATAAAACAAAAGGCAATTTAGAAAATAGCAAATAGACTCCAATAATTCTAGAAAAATTTACAGAAATTACTTGAATTATTCTAGACTTAATAAAAATACTTTTAACTTTAAATTTTCTTTTTCTTTTGCAAATAAAATAATTTTTCCATTTCGGATAAAACAAAAATCAATTTCTAACATCCAATAAATCCAAGAAAATGCTTAAAATAATAATCTTGATTTTAAATTCCAGAAAATTCAATTAAACCAACTTTAATTTAATTGAAGCTTGATTAACTCATATTAAACTGCACATGGATTTTGAAATTCCAAATTAAGCTTTTGGCAAATAGAAGCAAACGGTTCTCTTTTAAAAATTTTCAAAAACTCCGAAAAAAAAACGGGACGTTACAAACCTACCCCTCTTAAAGGGAATCTCGACCCCGAGATTCAGGCTGACTAGAGAATAGGTGGGGAAACTCAGCCTTCAGGTCATCTTCTCGTTCCCAAGTGGCTTCTTCTTGGTGTGGTTGCTCCATCGACCTTGCGTAAACGGATGATCTTGCTTCTTGTCACTCGCTCGCTACTTCCAAGATCTTGATGGGATGCTCCTTGTAGGTGAGGTCTTCTTGTGGCAATTGATTCCACCGCATCCGCTTCTTGGGCACACGCAAACACTTCTTCAATCTGCGACACGTGGAAGACATTATGCACATCCGATACCGAGGTGGGAGCTCCAAGCGGTAGCGACTTCTCCTCTTGGGCTAGAACTGGAAAGGTCCGATGTACCTTGGTGCAAGCTTCCCACTTACTCAAACGACGATCCCTTTGAGAGGCGACACCTTCAGTACACAAGATCACCAGTAAAGCTAGATCTCGCGACGTTATTAGCATAACTCTTTCGCTCAGTGTGGCTTTGCTTTCACCTTTTCTCGATTGATCGAACTTGCTCTTCGCTTTTTCCAAAATATCCGCCCAAACACTGTCTCTCACCTACTTCATTCCAATACAAGGGTGTTCGCATTTTCTTCCATAAAGAGCTTCAAATGGAGACATCCGAGGCTTGACTGTAATCGTTGTTATAGGAAAACTCGCATAAGGTAGCATTTGATCCCAATCGGTCTCGATTTGCTAAGGCACAAGCCCTTAACATATCTTCTAGGATTTGATTTACTCTTTACATCATCCATCCGTCTCGAGGATGATAAGTCAGATCAAATTTAGATTAGTACCCAAAACAACTGTGCAACTTCGCCAAAATCTTGAGGTGAATCGATCCTCGATCCGACACGATCTTCTTGGCACTCCATGCCGCACACTATCTTTGCCATGTACAATTCTCGCGATCTATCACCGAGTAAGTAGTCTTGGTCGGGAGAAAGTGAGCAACTTTGGTTAGACGATCCACAATTACCCAGATAGAATCATGTCCTCGACCTTGTCCTTGGCAAACCAAAGGATAAAATCCATGCCAATTTCTTCCCATTTCCATTCGTGCACTTTCAAGGGTTGCGGAGTCCAGCAGGTCTTTGATGCTCGGCTTTTACTCACCGACAGACATCACATCGAGCTACATACTCGGCAATCTCACGCTCATGCTAGGCCACCAATACATTTCTTTGAGGTCTTGGTACATCTTTGTGCTTCCAGGGTGAATGGAGTACAAAGTTTCATGGGCTTCCTTGAGTATCAGCTGCTTAAGCTCTTCCTGATCTGGAACACAGATTCGCTTGTCAAACCAAATGGTGCCTTGCTCATCTTCTGAAAATCTCAGGGCTTTACCTTTCTTCATGTTGCTCTTGATTTCCTTAATATTGGCATCTTCAACTTGAGCTTCCTTGATCCGATTCCGCAAAGTGGGTTGAACTTCTAAGGCAAACTAGATAACCTTCCTCAACCAACTCTAACTTGAGCTCGAACTCTTCATGAAGGGTGGTGATTTTCCTTGATCGACGTGGTATTGCAAGAGACTTTTCTGCTCAAGGCATCTGCCACAACATTAGCTTTGCCTGGGTGGTAATGGATTCCAACATCATAATCCTTGATTAACTCCAACCACCTTCTTTGCCTCATATTAAGATCAGCCTGAGTGAAGATGTACTTCAAGCTCTTATGGTCCGTAGACTTCACAATGATTACCAATAAGGTAATGACGCCATATCTTTAAAGCATGCACTACGCAGCTAACTCCAAGTCATGAGTGGGGTAATTCACTTCATGAGGCCTCAATTGACGGAAGCATAAGCTACTACCTTCCTTTCTTGCATCAGACACAACCAAGTCCTTGCCGGATGCATCACGAAAATCTCAAAATCCTTGGGACATCCGCAAAATCAACACCGAGTGTTGTCGACGCTTCTTTAACTCTTGAAAACTTTGCTCACAACTGCTGTCCAAGCAAATTTCTTTTCTTTCTTCAACGGTGAGTGAGGGTCTTGCTATCTTGGAGAATCCTTCAATGAATCGACGATAGTATCCCGCCATTCCAAGAAAACTTCGACCGAGGCATCGACTTGGGTGACTCCCAATTAAGCACATCCTTAACCTTGCTAGGGTTAACAGATACTCCTTCCGCAGACATGACATGACCCAAGAAAGTAACTTCTTTCATCCAAAACTCACACTTGCTGAATTTAGCATAGAGTTGATGATCTCTAAGCTTGTTCAGACCAAACGGAGGTGCTCTTCATGCTCTTCTTCACTCTTGAATACACCAAAATATCGTCAATGAAGACAATGACGAACTTATCCAAATACTCCATGAATACTTTATTCATCAAGTTCATAAAGTAAGGTGGGCATTGGTCAATCCAAATGACATGACCGTGAACTCATACTGATCCATACCGGGTTGAGAAAGCTGTCTTGGGAATATCTTCGGACGAATCTTCAACCTGGTGGTATCCTCGACCTCAAGTCTATTTTGGAGAACACTCGGCTCCTTTCAACCGATCAAACAAATCATCGATCCCAGGCGAGGGTACTTGTTCTTGATGGTGACCTCATTGAGGGCTCGGTAATCAACACACATCCGTTGGGTACCATCCTTCTTGCAACAAAGATCACCGGGCTCCCCAAGGTGAAGAACTTGGTCTGACAAAACATTTCTCTTGCATTTCTTCAATTTGCTTCTTTAGCTCAACCAAATCATTGACAGCAATCAGAGGGTCTCTTGAAAATAGGTGCGTTCTCGAACAAGATTGATGACAAACTCCAAGTCTCGATGCCGTGGCATTCCGGGTAGATCATCAGAAAGACATCCAAAACTCTCGACCATCGGCACTTCTTCCATAGACACAACACTGCATCGCAGACAAAAGATCCGGCTAGCTTCTCCGGGAGGCTTCAAACTTTACCTTGGTTCCATCCGGATCGACCAAAGTGATGCTTCTACCACCACAATCCAAGAGGGCTTGGTGATTGGCAAGCCAATCCATTCCCAAAATCACATCAAGAGACTTGGTGTCTATGATGATGAGATTAGCAAGGAATTCTACCCTTCTATGGTCACTTTAACCTTAGGGCAACCTTGGTTCGTACTCAATTCGAACCGAGACTGAACCAACAAAACACTTTTAAGAGGCAAAACTTCCAACTGGTGCCTTTCAAAAAACTCCAGAAACAAACGAATGCGAAGCCCGTAATCAAACAAAACAAAGGGCAGTCTTTGAATTGACAAGAAACTTACCCAAAGACGACGTCCGGCTGTCTGGGCTTCCTCCACGGTGGTGTGGTTCACACGACCTCTTCCAAAAGGCCGAGGAGTCTTGATCGTGCGGATGGAGTCCGAGGGCTCCACGCGACTCCGGAGTGGGGTCTGGTTGGAGTAGCTCCCATGTTGAAACGAACAGAGAAGGGCCTTGCCTCTGCGGGCAATCACGGCGAAGTGCCCACCGATGACACTAAGCGTGTGATCCCACCGCAGGTTGACATTCCTTGGTTTGCCGTTGCCGGAGCCGCTGAAGCTGCGGGTCACCGAACTGGCCTGGCGAGGTGTCGCTGTGGGCTCAATGTGACCGTGGAGCAACACGGGCGAGGCGGCACATTCATTCGACTCTCCGGGAGTGAGACCGATGGGCACGTGTCGCATCATCTTTCTCTTGCGGGATTCTTCCACCACGGCGGATTCCTCGATGAGCATGGCCTTGTTCACCAAGTGCCGGAAATCGCATAATCATTCCCAATGACTTGCACCTTCAAACGGGGTTGAGTCCTCTCTTGAAGCGCTTGGCGGGCATCATCGTGGCAACGCCCTCTCGAGGCATAACGGGACAACCGAGTGAATCATTAAGATATTCACTCACGCACGTGTTGCCTTGCCGCACTCACGGAACTCATTCTTCTTCATTTCCACCTTTCCATCGTGGATATGGGAGTGGCGGAAAGCTCCCAAAACTCGGCCCAAGTGATACTCTCGGGGTTTCCATGGCGGCACAATAGTTCTCCCACCATTCTGCAGGTACCTTCGAGTGGTGAGTGGCATCTGTAACCTTCTCGCGATCATCACAACGGGTGATAGCGAGCTTTTTTCCATGGAACGTAACCACCATTCTGGCCCAATGGCTCCGAGGAGCTAGAGAAAGTGGGCGGATGGGTCCTCAAAAACTCTGCCAACCTGGACTGAGGAAAAACTGGGGGTGGAGCAGGCGTGGGCGTGGCAGCTGCTTGACTGTTCTGATTCATCATTGCGAGGAGGCAAGAGATGTCAGTTCTGGCGATTCATCATCTGAGTCATATTCTGCATCAAAGAGCTCATCAGCTGCGTCTGGGCTGCCATGAACTGACTCAAACCCGGATCTGCACTCGCGGCGGCTGGGAAGACGGGGCACTGGCGCTTGGAGTCTCATCCTGGCTTGCGGAGTTATGGTCCGAACCATCTGCGACAAAGCTTCACTGGTTTAATAGACGAGAAGAAGAAAGCAATTTAGATGCGAGGGAAAGCACGGAGATGAGCGAGGAACAAGGGAGATAGATGGATCAACCTAATGAGGGCAAAGTTGGTTTTACCCAACGAACGGATAGCCGGAAAGCTATCAAGAAGCAAACCAAAAGGGACACTTAAGCACAAAAGCACTATTACGCAGACTAAACGACTCTAAAACTAGGGAGGGCAGCTACTAATCTAATCTTTACGGAGGGTCAACTGGGAACAGACGGCGGAACTTGAGCCTCCAAAACTTCCATTGCTTGATCTTGAAGGGCTCGATCCTAGGGATAATTCCAGAGATGAGGGAGTCAAATTTAAATTTGAAAACCAAGTTCCAGAAAAGATAAGATGAAAGAACTCAAGAATGATATAAGAGGGTAAGATGATAAGAAAAGAATAGAACAAGGTGAGAAAGAACAGAATAAGATAAGAGAAGAATACCTAGTCAAGTTAATTGCTTGGTTTGATTTAGAAAATATATTTTGAATCTTTGACTAAGACGACCAATCTAACTAAAGGTTACGTCCTACAGTCGATATGGCTCTGATACCATCTCTTGTCGGACCCCGGGGATTCACACAACCCCGAGACCCTCTGTGCATACCAAGCTAGTCCCATGATCAGTAGCTAGCTTGCGGTTGCAACAATGATGCATTCATAACCATTCAACGATTTAACTAATGAAGGCATAAAGTAATATTAATTTAAACAAAGAAAGACCTTATGGTCAAGGTTCTTACAAAAGTCGCCTCACGGGGCTTAGCAACAACAGAGTATCCGCAATGAAATCTCAAAATACGTGGAGCCCAATCGACATGCCCACAGCAATCGAGTGGAGGACGTGACCTAGATCGCAAAGTCTTCAAAGTAGCCTTCTTCGTAGAACTCAACATTTCTGGTTCTTCATTGGACCGATCAACAAAGGGCATAAAGCCGTGAGTACATAAAGTACTCGAGAAGTCGTAGAGAAATGTATGCACATAGTATTCATGTCGGGCTTAAGCAAGGATGGCTTTATGGTTAATTTGCGTAAAGCAAGTTTAACAAATAAATACAATAATTAGATTGCAAAGGTGATTTTAAAAGAATAATACATAGATAACCAAGTTCCTTTGAATCAAGCGGTGAACATCCGCTCACTTCCCAACCATTCCAACCAAACGTTTCTATCGAACCAAACCACATTTTGAAAATACTACCCCTTGCGCGAAATCACTGTGCATGTCCGTAATCGGGACACGGCTATTCGAATAGGTTTTAACACTCTGCAGAGGTTGTACGCCTTTACCCACAAGAGATAAATCACTTGTAATGTCCGTCTGACACACTTCCGAGGGTGTGCGACTAAGTGATTACCACAAGGCCTTTACAAAGTTCCATTTTGCCTCGGTTCTGTTCGCTAAGGTTTCGCCATCACAGCCCCCTCTTGCGCCAATAATCAACCCTAACAGAACCGACCCAAAACTTCCCTAATTAGTTGGCCAGGTCCGTCCCATACCGGACTTATGGTTGCACGAGGTGACCCAGATCAATGACTTGCAAAGTTAAGTCCTTAGTTGGTCGCTCGCATGTGTCTACCACAACCCAATGTGCATCACACACCCACTCTAGCTTCCTACCTCAAGCCCGAGCATAAATCATTTTGTTCAATCCCGACCAAATGGCAATCCCTGCCATGGCACAACATCTTTTAATAAAAGTGGCCTCACACCACTGTTCCATAGTTCCATTAGTCAAATTTCAATAATCAATGAACATGTGCTCGAAGGTCTCGCGGGTAACTAAAGCATGTCTAAGCAATAATACGCTCCCAAGTTGGTAATACAATTATGTCCAACTAGTATCAACCATCCTAAGGTGTCCAAGGATATATGTCGTTCAAGGAGACATTTCATTTCCAATTTATCAAGGAGGCATAATGGCAATTTGGTAATTATCTACTCCCAAAACCATTTTTAATAAAACTAGCCATGCATGTTAATTTAATACAATATACATTTGTAAAATGGGTTCAACATGGTCAAAGGCCTACGACTTGCCTTCGTTGGTGAGGAGAGGGTCTTGATCGTTGGTCGAAGAAATCTTCCAAACGCCTAATCTACACGTAGAGAAAAGCAACAAATAAATAAAATAGCACCAAATGAACTCCAAAATTACAAAACCAGTGCCAAATGAAAGAGGATGAATTTATATGAATTTAGAAATTTGGATCACCCAAATCGGAGTTCGGATGTGAAAGTTATAGCCAAAAGAAGTTTCAAATCACATAAAATGATGGATTTAGGGTTTTCCGATTTTCCGATTTATTTTCTCACCGAAAACCGGATTTTGACGTCGGCGCCGGCGCAAGCGCACACGCGGCGACCACGCTGGCGAAGGGACGACGCGGCGCCGACGTGGCGCCACGTGGGTGGCCACGTGGGCTCGGCCCTGGTCGAGAGAGAGAGAGAGAGAGAGAGAGAGGCGCGCGTGGCGGCGGCCGAGCCTGGAGAAGACGGCGGCTGGGCGCGGGAGAAGGCGGCGACGCCGGGAGACGGCGGCGCTGGAGGCGGCCGAGGCGGGAAGAAGGGAGAGGCGCGGCTAACGCAACCGAGCGAGAGAGAGAGAGAAAAGAGAGGGAGAGGAAGAGCGCGCGGCTTTATAGGCGAGGAGGGAGGCACGGCGGACGGAGGCGCGGTGACGGACGGCGCGTCGCGCGGTGCGCGCGGCGGAGGCGCGACGAGGCGACGGACGGCGCGTCGCGGCGAGATTCGCGGCGGCGGCGCGACGACGTCGCGCGACGCGTGGGAGAGAGAGACGGCGACGCGTCGGGACGATGAACAGCGCCGTCCGATTGCGATCGGACGGTGCGGAGCGAGGGAGGCGCGGAGAGAGAGCCGTCCGATTCGATCGGACGGTGGGAGGAAAAGAAGCGCGGCGAGGAAGACGAGGCGCCGTCCGATCCGTCGGACGGTGGGAAGCGGAAGAAGCGCGGCGCGCGGAGGGCGTCGGATCGCGATCCAACGGCGAGAAGAGAGGAGAGCGCGGCGAGGAAACGAACGGCCGCGGCGAACGGAACGGCCGGATTTCGATCCAACGGCCAAGCGCAAGAGGCGAGCTAAACGAGGGCGCTCGGATGAAGATCCAACGGCCAGAGGCGAAGTGCTTGGAGCGGGCTGCATGAGCGAGGCGGGCGCGAAGCGTGCCGGCCGGGAATAGGAGATGGGCGGAGGATTATTTAAAACCGAAAAGGGATTTTTAAATAGCTTTTAATTTACAGAAATTCAAATAAAACAAAAGGCAATTTAGAAAATAGCAAATAGACTCCAAAAATTCTAGAAAAATTTACAGAAATTACTTGAATTATTCTAGACTTAATAAAAATACTTTTAACTTTAAATTTTCTTTTTCTTTTGCAAATAAAATAATTTTTCCATTTCGGATAAAACAAAAATCAATTTCTAACATCCAATAAATCCAAGAAAATGCTTAAAATAATAATCTTGATTTTAAATTCCAGAAAATTCAATTAAACCAACTTTAATTTAATTGAAGCTTGATTAACTCATATTAAACTGCACATGGATTTTGAAATTCCAAATTAAGCTTTTGGCAAATAGAAGCAAACGGTTCTCTTTTAAAAATTTTCAAAAACTCCGAAAAAAAAACGGGACGTTACACCCTCCTATCTCTACCCCTAGCTCCCGGCCGATGCTCCCATCTCCCCCCTTATCTCTTCCTCCCCTTACTCATTCGGCCGGCCGACACTCTGACTCTCTATCTCTCTTGGTCTCTCTCTCGATCCTTCTCCATCGCTTGCCCGCCATCCCCGGCTCCGTCACCCCGGCCCATTTGCTCTCTCGCCTCGGCGCCCTGCGCCTCGGTCCCTACGCCTCCTCCTCCTCGCGGCCGAGGAAGCGCCGCTCTGGTTCCTCTGTGTTGCTTTCTCCTCGGTGGCTTGGCGCTTTGCGCCGGCCCAGCTCTCCTCAGTTCCCGAGCTCACTCCGGCTCGGCCTACTCGATCTTTTGGTGGGCCGGCTCGGCCTCCCGGCCGCCGGCCACCTTGGCTCCTCCAGAACTGCCCTCTGCTGCTCGGCCGCCCTTTCTCGGCTCGGCCTGCTACTGGACTTAGTTTCCCCCCGATCTAATTTGATTTCAGTTATGTTGATTTTTAGCAAAACCAGTTGATTTCAGTATTAATGTTCTTTGATTATTTGTGAATGCATATTCATGGTGACCGATTTGAGGAGGTGATGGAGACTACAAAGGTGGAGGTGAAAGATGGAGTCGGTTTGCCACTGAGATAAGTCCTAGGCTGTTTTCCCTCTCTACTCTACCCCTACTGCTCTGTGATGGTGAAATTGAACTGAGAGCTATACTGATTGTTCTACTGAGGTCTGGGATTTGTGAGAATGATTTGGATGAGTGCAATGCATACTAAGGTCTGGTGATTGATGATGTGCAAGTGGTATGCTTGCTGATGGGTACTGGGGTTACCTCTTGATGATTTTAGGGCTGGAAGAAGAGGCCACAGTGCTGGCTTTGTGCTGGTGCTCTCCTCTGGCGCCCTTCTGCTGGTGTTCCCTCCTGGTTCCTGGCTTCCTTCCTCCTCTTGCTCCTGGCTGCTGCTGCTGCTGGCTTGACTTCGGTTAGTTGCAGCATCAGATTAATGGTGGTGATGCTGGCTTGGCTTGGCATGGTGATTTGCTCCTGGCCTTTGCTTTGGTTGTCTTGCTCTTGATTTCCTTCGGTGGTGCACTGAATGATGTTGGGTTTGTGTGTCGGCTTGGCTGGTTTTGCCTTCGGTTCTTGCTTCTGAGAAGAGATGGAAAATGGGAGTCTTGGTGAAGGAATTGGTGCTTTGGGAGGAAATATGTTGCTTGCTTCTGCTGGTTTTGCAGGGAGGTTTGGAAATCTCTGGAAGGGGTTGTCTTGTCCACAGTGCTTTGCGAGCTCGCTCTTCTCGCCTTCGGTGGCTACCAGGCTGGTGCTTTGACTGGTGTCTGGCTTGGTGAGGTGAATGAGCTGTCATTGCAAATTGCTAATTATGCTCATGCATTGGTGCTTATCCAGATGGCTCCAGATATTTTTGGGCTGGGCATTTTTGGTTCATTGGCTAGCAATTCCTTATGCAATGGATTTGCGACAATTGAGGCAATTCAGTATACGTAGGTTTTGGATTTCCCTAAATGCCGAATGATGAAAACCTACGGAAATAAGACGGTGCCGATTTACTTAGATTAGTCTAGATATCTTGGGTATCCGGTGCGACTAATGCAGGTTAGCCTAGGTGACTTGAAAAGCCAAGATGCTTGCTAACCCGAGGTTGGTGTGGGTAGTCGCGATACTCAAGGTGCCAACTAATCTAGGTAGTTCTGGAAACCGCAATGATTCCTAAGGTACACTGACCGCAATTTATTTTATTCTAACTCTATTATACTGCTTTTTGAATAACTAATGGTCTTTTGGTTGGTTGGCGGACTATGAAGCCGCGAAAGATATTTCGGATTGTATCGAGGAAGATGGTTTGGCTGGACAACGATGGATGGGCAAGATTTCAAGGAAGGCTTTAGGCGACATGCAATGCAAGTTTTATTTTAATATTTTTGTAAATTACTCAAAGTTGTAAAACATAATCTGATCTGATGTAAATAAATTCTTGTGTTACTTGTATTGAGAAGATTGTTATTTATGATAAACATTGTAAGGTTTTTAATTAAATTATTTCCCAGAGAATTTCTTAAGTATTAATTGTTGTCTCTCTTTGGAGCTTTGATTGGAGTTATCTATTAGACTTTGATTAGGATATTTACAAATGCAAAAAATTATGCAAATGCTTCAGAAATAACAAATATAATATAAAATGCATATAATTACTGTTTATTAAAATTGGGGCTGTTACAGTTCGGACCGGCCGATCGCCCCGTTCATTTGAACCGTCCGATTTGGAGATAACGACCTGGATTGAAGTGAACGTTCGGACCGTTCCAATCGTCGCGTTCATTTTAACCGTTCGATTTCAATCCAACGGTGGACGAGTCGTCTCCTTCCTCGAGTCTAAGCGTGCGATTGAGTCAAGCTATGGTGTAAGCAGCAGAGAAGAGCACAGCGTTGAGTCACCTCGGTGGTCACCTTTAAACGGCTCTCTCTGGTCGCATTAATTGCCCATCGTGCACCGCCCTCAAAAGCCCATTGCTCAACTGCTCCCGTCGCTCTCAAGTGCTCTCATGGCAGTGTTGACCCGAGGAGAAATATTGCCGTTGCTCTCTGCCATTTCCTCTATTTAAGCTCCATTGCTTCCCCTTTGGCTTCCTTTAGCATCTCCGCAACTCTAGTTAGCACTTCAGTGGTTGTTCGAGCTGCATTCATCCGAAAGAACTTCTGCCGCCATTGTTGAGCTTCGAGCTTACGGTGAAGGCGGTACAGCAGTGGCTCTCTGCCTTCACTTCTTGCCCCCTCTGCTCCCTCTTTACTCTTTTGAGCTTAACCCTCGCTCAATTTTGCTTATCTTCCTCAGGGCTTGGCTGAATTGGAGATTCCCTATTTGCGGCCGAAAGCACCATTTTTCATCACCGGAGCAACTCCAACCCTTCTCTGCGCCTCTCCTGTGCTAAGGTAGCTTCACTTTAGTCCCTAGATGCTTGGCACACGCTTACTTGGACCGCAGCAGAGCTTCTTTGCATTTTTTGTTTTCGACCGTTTTCGGTCATCTCTGTCAACTCCGGCTTGCTGGCATTATAAACTACCGCAGCCGTAGAAATTGGTCCCAGGTTGTGTGCAAAACTATTGCGGACCCATTTTGGGCCTTTGCTCGCACCGCCGGACCGCCGTGACCAGAGTTGCCGGCGGTGAGCCTCTTTTCGCCGTCGAGTTTTGTCGGTTGAACTGGGCGCGAGCTCGTTGAACGTAGTTCGCTGTGAACCGTCGATCCTTGGATCAATGGCCCATAATCGCGTGAACGTTCGGACCATTCGAACGCGGCGATCCTTGTATACCGTTGGATCTAAATCCAACGGTGAACGAATGACCCCCGCGCGCGCGCTGTGCTCCGCGCTCGTGGGCCATTGGATTTCGAATCTACGGCTTAGATGCGAGTGAACGTTCGGACCGGTCGAAGGTTCCTTCGTTGTGAGCCGTGCATCTCTAGATCAACGGCCCACATCTATTTGAACGTTCGGACCGTCCGAACGTCTCTATCCACATGGACCGTTGGATCTAAATCCAACGGTGGGGTTTGTGAGCCGCTGGAGCGCGCGTTGTCCCGTGGACTTGGACTGTTGGATCCAAGATCAATAGTCCAAGTTTGTCCACGTCGATTTTATCTCAGTTTTTCCCGAGAGGATTATTTGTCAACTGAAAAATGAAATTAACTTGTAAAATACATAACTTTTTCATTTTAATTCCTTTTCGGTTGATTCAAATTTTGCTAGTTATGTCTTTAACTGAACTTTAATCTAAAAATATTTCTAACCTCATTATAGCTCCAGAAATATTTGCTAAGATTTTAATGCAATGAATAGTAGCATTTGTGATTTATAAGGCTGAGCAGATTTGTTTTGCTCATATCTTTTGCATTAAGAATCCAAATCAGTTGGTTCTTGTTGCTACAGTCCTTATAAATCATGCTCTTACTGCTGTACAATTTTCAAAACATTTGGAGAAAGTTTGCTGTTGAGTCTTTTTGCTTTCTTCGTTCTTATCGGTTCTTTTTCGCTTTCTCGTTAGGTTCCGAAGAGCACATTGATAACCTAAGTGATCCTGCATAATATCTTGAAGAGCAGCAACCAGGCAAGCAGTTTGATCATGTTAATCCTAGTATTTTTCAAGTGTAATATATTGATTTCAGCTTGTATGTATGCATTGCTATTTTGTTGTTAAATTATGGTTAGTATCCTATAGTTGCATAATCTATAGGAATTGATTATCCTCTACTACCATGAGCCTAGGTTATTTGCTGTGATTTGAGTTCGATGGATGAGCTCTTGTCACTTAGTAGATTGCGAATTGAATTGCTTAGAAATGCTTAGTTTCGGTAGTAATGGGCGGTCATCGATTTAGTCGATGATCTTGATGACACATCTAATTATTACTCCTTTATGTCCAGCACTTGTGCTTTATTATTTTGTAAAGTCAAAATCTGGAAATGAAAAATTATTTAGGAGTTGGGCAAGTGGTTGGATGGTGGGTTATTGGGTTTGTGGATGTCTTGCCTAAGTCAACAAGGACCGAATTACTTACGCCACTGTACTGAGCAATTTGCGTGCTAACCACACGAGAGGGATATGAGACCTCTCTTGACTAAGTACTTTGGCGTGTGTTATCTCCGAGTCGTAGGAGGGGGTTGTTTGTGTTGTGTAAAAAAGGATCTGTGTTCTTACGTTGGGTGTGCGGTGGTGCAGATTCCGGGTAGGCTCTCCACCTCGAGGGGCATCGTAGTTGTCCAAGGCTTTACCTACGATGGGTAGTTGACCGACGCTTTACGATGACTCCGACACAACTTATGGGTTTCTATCCATACAGGCGGCTCGTAGTTAATGCATAATACTGGAAATGTCTCGAAGGACTTAGCTGTGCCCGTATACCAAAGGAAGTATGCTAATCATGTGGCAAAAAAACGGTCTGACGTGTGGGTACATTGGTACACCCGTGCAGGGATAAAACTATTCGAATAGCCTCGTCCTAGGTTATGGACACGCTCGGATACGCCCCGTGAGAATTAGACTACAACCTTTTTATTAAAATTTGACATGGTTGGTATGAATGGGTAATTCATGCTATTGTTGTGGTGACTAATGGTTTAGTCACTTCCAGGATTGTTGTTGTCATCTATCTACTATTATTATGTTGTCATTTACTGTTATTTGAACAATTAAAACAGATTGTAAACTTGCTTTCAAATGTATTACATTATTGCAAATAAACATTGCTTTGTGCTGAAAATGAAACATACAGCCTCCACTTAAATAAGCTTGCATATAGCATATGTATAGGTTTGTTATTCTACACGTAAGTCTTGCAGAGTACAATTTTTGTACCCATTTGCTTTGCTTAACTAATTGTTGCAGAGGAGGAAGGTGAGCCCCAAGGGCCTCACTTTTGTGAAATGTGCTGCGAGTTCGACGACTAGCTTGGCGGTCCGGTCGGTTGCTTTGTGGGTTAAAGGCACACTGATTGGCTCTTTTGTTTATGGCCATCTTATGGCACTTTTGTTTCCGCTGTTAATTTTTGTATTTATATGTATTTGGTCGGTCGGCCACTCTTTTGTAATAACTATCCTTAATTTATTTTAACTTCTGGTTTGTTGTTGTGCTTCGGTTCTATGTGAATGAATGGAATTGATGCATGAATTTTGTAAAGGGGTGTGTATACTGAATTTCTGGGAAGTATACATGTCTCGAGTCTCGGGTTATTTGATTTGTGATGCTAGGACCGAATGGATGGTTAAGCAGTACAAGACTGATAAACCGGGGTCTCACAACTACCACATATAGGGTCATCACAGATGGTTCTAAACTCTCATCACAGATGGTTTCTGAACTGCCTGATTTATTGCGTCTGTGATAACAGGCGATTAATACAAACAATTTTTGAGGCGTCTATGATAAGTCACAACACAAATGGTTCGTATAAATAACCGTTTGTGAACTCCTACCATCACAGACGACCATGTGCACCAACCGTCTGTGATATGTAGTCCATCACAAATGGTTGGTAAACACAAACCGTCTGTGATAGTTCGCACTATATATTAAATTTTTCTATGTTTCGTCTAGCCTCTGAAAATTCTAGTCATGCCCTCTGAGAACAATATGATAATAACAGATGTAAGCAAATACACAAATACATAGATATATTAAAGATACACATATATCGATCAGAGATACACATATATGTCACAGATAAACAAATTTGTGGATTGATTATAGATGAATTGTCATAATGTTTTTACAACATGTTTACAAATACCATAAGAAAACATTGTTTGTCACTAAAAATTTTATTCCGTATCGATCGTGTGAAACTCTCCTTTTGGGTTAATGACCTGCGTCATTAAGAAGGTGGCAAGTCATCCTCGAATTTATGAGAGTTCATTCATTTGGATTGTACTTAAATGGATGTTGATGCCCTATCACTAGGAAGAGTAAAGTCGTAAGCACTTATATATACTAATTGATAAGTAGAAAATAATTATTGTGAGATTGACAAACCTCTATATCCTTGGGCCTACCACCTATGATTTCTTGCATATGGCGGCAAATGTAGAATCCACATATATTGCCACAGAGTCATGGTTTGCATTGTAAAATTAGAATTACATATATAGGTTTGTTCAGCTTGAGAGGCATCATTACGAAGTGTGATATAGGATTATTATATACTAGTGGTACTGGAAATTGTGTCACATGTCATAGTGTGGTATTCCCTTCCACATGTCTCCCTCTCTTGGCAATGTACACGGCGAACGAGGTACCTGATTCAAAAAAGTTAGCCTTATCCATTTCAAACGAAGGGTACATAGAGTTATTAATGGATGAAATGAGTTTACCTATCGACTAATTGTTGCACAAGTGTGAAGTCGTGTTTGCTCTTGATTAGGGAATTAAGGTATATTACCTTGTTCCACTTTGGTACAATGATAACTAGAATCAGTGCCACCTACACATGTACACTGCCATAGTATTTACAGGTAACAAAAGATGACAAACACCAACAATACTATGAGACTAATGTAATGATTAGCGACTAATATTTACTAGTAACAAATTTAGCTGCAGAATGACCTCCTAGTTATCTATATTCATATGCAATAGATGGCCTCCATAAAATGAAATGAGCATTAGGTTTGACCAACTGCATGTTTGTGACGCCAAGACATGTTTTCTTTAGGTGTACGAGGAGATGATAGTTGAAGCTAAAAATCCAACTTGTATTAAAATATTATTAATTTTGTTCATCTGATTGTTGAATGAGTTCTGATAGCTAAGGAAAATATAGTCTATAATATGGGAGAGAGCCTCTGCAATTTGATCTTCCTTAAAGACAACTGCAATACAAGTATACCTAGAAATCTATAAAAGGAACAGTTGCATCTTGAACCATAGATTCATAGACTGTTAGAGACCAGGACAATCTAATGGTTTGGGGGATTAGGACTCACCCAGTGAAGCTTGGGAGGTCGAGGTGGCGGTGTGGAGGACGGGGGTCGGTGGTGTCGAGGTCGGGGGCACTCAGGTGGGGAGGGGGATGGGCGAGTGAGTAGTAAGGGCGCAAACCCTAGCGGGGCCCTACTAATAAAGGGATATCACAGACAGTTTGCTTAAAGAACCGTTTGTGATATTCTATATCACGTACGGTTATATTCTAGAACCATCTGTGAGAAGTATCAAGGACGGTTCGATAATACAACCGTTTGTGATATATCATAATATCACAGACGGTTCTATTTTAAAAACAGTGTGTGATATGCGATATCACAGGCAGTTGCATTTTATAACCGTCTGTGATAGTTCCTTCTATAGCTAAAAAATATACTATTTTTGGCTAGCCTTAGGAAATAGTACCCATGCCCTATGAAAATAAGAAAGTAGATACAATCACAAATGAAATAATTTATTAATTACTGAATCAATTAGAATTGAAAATTTTCTTAATTACATGCCAAATTTCTTAATTACAATGGAATAATTTCCAAATAGGTGTTCATCGTGTGGGATCATTCCTCTTGGCTATTTCCTTTTAAAAAATAACCCTTCATGATGATTGACGCGCATATAGCTAGCTTCCTCACTTGGTTCTTCCTCAAGTCTGAGGCCGTCTTCGAAAGAAGGCAACTCATCAAATTGACTGTACTCTTCCTCATCCAAGACATTTTCAACTCCGACAATTCTTATTTTTCCATAAAGAACTACGTGGCAGTTCTTATTTGTTGGGTCCGTTACATAAAAAATTGAACAACTTTCTTAGCGAGTATGAATAGTTCGTCCTTGTATCCAACACGTTCCAGATCCACAGTAATGACGACGTACTTATTGACCTTCATACCCTGTGGAAGTTTGACCCAATGGAACTAACCATCGCAGCATGTCATCACTTAATGAACTCCTTGTGAATCGCATCTTAAACCATTCGTTGAACCGACTGTTGTACTTTCTCATCATCCAAACCTCCGACTGACCTTGATTCTATTGGCGTAGCATGTCTTTGTGCTCGTCGATGTACGGGAACAATTCAGTCATGTGTTGCAAGACCGTTAAATAGGCTTGAGTGCACGTCTCTAGATCAGGAGAGATTACTTTTCTTCCGATGGTCCCGATACCCTCCAGCCTACCCTCATGACGAGATAGAGGCACACCAATTGGTTCTAACCGAGCCATGTAGTCAACCCAGAACTCAATAACCTCTTCAGTTGCATGACCTTTGATGATGTTGCTCTCCAGCCGAGATAAATTCCATACATAGGACTTGAGAATTCTCTTGTACCTCTCGAATATCTTTATCTCTTTCACAAGGTGAACAATGAGATGTACAACGATATCAAAAAATGACGAAGGGAAATACATCTCAAGATGACATAGAGTTGCCACCACCTCGGCCTGTATAGCATCTAGTCCATCGGGATCGATGACCATGTAAGCAATTGAGTTAAAGACATAACACAACCACGTCGTTGAACCACTCGGACCTTGTTTGACAAAATACCTATAATTGCAACAGGAAGCATTTGTGTCAACAGCACATGACAATCATGAGACTTCATACCAATTAATTTCAAATCTTTGAGAGAAACAAGTTTCTTCATGCTGGCGGAGTAACCAGATGGAACTTTCACACCATACAAGCTCTGGCTTAGTTCATTTCTCTCGACCTTGGACAGAGTGTAGCAAACCGGGGGAAGATACGTTCAGCCTTTATCGGTATTTTTCAGTGCTAACTCGGTCCTTATGTTCATATCAACCAAGTCACGTCATGCAATGACACCATGCTTTGTTTTGTCACGAATGTTCAGAAAGAGACCAATCAAGCTATCACATACACATTTTTCTCCACGTGCATGACTTCGATGTAGTGGCGAACTTCTAAGTGCTCCTAATAAGGTAAGTCCCAAAAAATTAATTGCTTCTGACAGTTCCTCAATTTACGTCCCTTTCTAAGCACAACATAGATACCCTTAACCATGTCGTAGACCTCTTTCCCTCTAAAAGCCCTTGGAGCTGAATCAACCTCCTTATTTCCATTAAATTATTTCTTCATCTAGCGGTATGGGTGATACTTGAGAAGGAACCTACGGTGATGCATGTACACAGTCAAATATCATTGTGGATGCTATTAGTCGCAAGGCGACTACTCCTACACTAGATTCTCTCACTGCTAATTTTGACCGCATGGGGATATCTTATGTCTATGCAGGCACAACATTGGTTGAGACGAAGTTGATCCTTGAGTCAGCTATTCCAGACCGTGTACGGGAAGCACAATAGAATGATTGGTTATTGCAGAATGTTAGTGATGAGGATATCACTATTACTGATATAAACACTCCTCTTCCTACTACTTTAAATGATGTACAAGGTCCAATAACTCGGGCACGTGCTCGTCAACTTATTTATCAGGTAAATTCATTTCTAGGGCTGAGTGTATTATTTGAGAACTCTATGATGCTGCCTAACGGAGATGATCTACTTGTACTTATGAATTTAGGACTACGACCAGTTCAAGAAGGTCTACGACTAGTTCCACAGGGTCTACGTCCAATTCAAGAAGACCTACGACCAGTTTCAATAGTACTCAGCGAGCCAGTACACGTTGGACACAATCTACGACCAGAGATAGCACGGACTCCTCAAGACCACCCCAGGAACAGCCCTACGACCAGGTCTTCGACCAGAGATACGCGACCTGAATAGTGAATAAGGTGCTGCGTCACCGTTTTGGCCTAATAGGGTCTTGTAAGCGTATCGAGGTCGGAGTTCACGCTGTGTACGCCTCTTACCACGGGCACACAACCCTAGTTCGACCTCCTCACGTCCCCCTATATATATACAGTGCCCGTCATAGTTTCATGTGGGTTTTTCTTTGAGATTATTCTGCTTAGCAGTCTCGCCGCACGTTCGGTTGAGGAACCCCACATTGTGTGCTTCATCTATATTCGTAATACAATATCAGATTACATCTTCTACTCTCTTGCTTGTGTTCTCGATTTGCATGCAGGAGATAGCCTTCTTGGCGAGGTCAACCCCGTTCGGCACGGTTGATAACCATCGGAGCAGTGGTGTAGTGATTGCGAGGGGTTTTATCTGTCCTGGTCCGAGCCTTCGGGTCATCAACGTCAAGTTCTCGACAATCAACTTATCAGTACCTTTCGAAAGATCGGGCCACCGTCACATCAGTTGGTATTAGAGCAAAAGTTGCACGTTAGGTAATCACAATTTTACCCCCTGTTAGATTAGTTGTTTTCCGTCATCCTAAAGCTTCAGAAAATTGCCCCATAAAATATTTTGTTCGTCGTGTTCTTCCGCTGTCCCGTCACGCATTGTGCCTTTCCAATTTTCGTTCTTTGTTTCGCGTTATTGAATTAGTTGTAACATCCCAAATGTGGATTTCTGTTTCAAATATATAAAAATGAGAAGAAATTAAAACTTTTCTCATACCTGAATATTTTTGATCAGTTCCATGATTATTGTACAGGGATTGTGGAAAAATCAAAATCCTCAATTGACAAAGGCTTTACGATTCGGGTTCTATGATCAGTTCCATGATTCTTGTACAGGGCTTTATGATTCTTGTGGAAAAATCAAAATACTCAAAATCCTCAAAATCCTCAATTGACCAAATATGGTGGAGATTCCGGGTAGGCTCTCCACGTCGAGGGGCATCGTAGTTGTCCAAGGCTTTACCCGCGATGGGTAGTTGACCATGGCTTTACGATGACTCCGACACAACGTATGGGTTTCTATCCATACGGGCGACTCGCAGTTAACGCATAATATTGGAAATGTCTCGAAGGACTTAGCTGTGCCGGCATACCAAAGGAAGTATGCTAATCATGTGGCAAAAAGGCGGTCTGACGTGTGGGTACATTGGTACAACCCTGCAGGGATAAAACTATTCGAATAGCCCCGTCCTAGGTTATGGACATGCTTGGTAAGGTCGTGCAAGAACTAGACTACAACCTTTTTATTAAAATTTGACATGGTTGGCACGGATGGGTAATTCATGCTATTGTTGTGGTGACTAGGGGTTTAGTCACTTCCAGGATTATTGTTGTCCTCTATCTATTGTTATTATTGTTGTCAACTGTTATTTGAACATTAAAAACAGATTTGTCAACTTGCTTTTAAATGTAGTACATTATTGCAAATAAAGATTGCTTTGTGCCGAAAATGAAACATATAGCCTCCACTTAAATAAGCTTGCATATAGCATATGTATAGGTCTGTTATTCTACACGTAAGTCTTGCGGAGTTCAATTTTTATTCTCATTTGCTTTGCTTAACTATTTGCTGCAGAGGAGGAAGGTGAGCCCCTAGGGCCTCACTTTTGTGAGATGTGCTGCGGGTTTGACGACTAGCTTGACGGCCCGGTCGGTTGCCTTGTGGGTTAAAGGCACACTGATTGGCTCTTTTATTTATGGCCATCTTATGGCACTTTTGCTTCCACTGTTTATTTTTGTATTTATATGTATTTGGCCGGTCGGCCTCTCTTTTGTAATAACTATCCTTTATTTAGCTTATCTTCTGGTTTATTGCTGTGCTTCGGTTCTATGTGAATGAATGGAATTGATGCATGACTTTTTGTAAAGAGGTGTGTATACTGCATTTATGGGAAGTATACATGTCTCGAGTCTCGGTTAATTTGATTTGTGATGCTAGGGCCGAATGGATGGTTAAGCATTACAAGACTGATAAACCGGTGTCTCACATTAGTGTCCTTTGTCTTAGTCGTGTTGCTGGTTTAGAGTCGCGTTCTTGGTCTCTAGTCAACACTATCGCCCGTCGTGCCACCACCCATCCTGGTCGCGCCACCGCCTACTCGAACCACCCCCTTTCGACCACCTCCTCGAGTTTGACCACCTACTCGCATTCGACCACCTAGTCGGATTCGACCACCTACTCGGGTTCGACCATCTGCTCGTTTCCGCCCCGACCACCTTATTTGTTTCTTGTTGCACTCGGAGACCCCCATGTACTCATCATATTTGTGCCTGCCACACAGTTTGAGAAGAATTTCCATAGCCAATGTTCAGAGAGAGAGAGAGTATCTTTTAATTACCTGTATACCCCTGCCTTCAACAAAAAGTTTGTAACCCATATATATCCATAGGCCCAGAAGAGGGTTTTGAAGTGCTTTGAGTCAATGTCACATTCGCAAAAAAAGGAACCCTAGGTTGGGTTTCGACAGCCAAAAAAGAAAGAAAGGGAATCCTAGGTTGGGTTTCGATAGTAAAAAAAAAGAGAAGGAGAAGCATATCGACCACCCTAGTGATGAAGAATCAAATTGAGCACCCCCAGTTGGTCTATGACCACTCATAGTCTTGCATCATTTGAATCCTTTGTATCTAGTCCATGTTATCGATCAGGGTTGTGCTAGGGCTAGGGACACTTTTTAGACCAGCAACCATGACAGGTATTTTGCACCCTTATTCAACTTGGCTAATCAGATTACAGTTTTTGCTACTCCTTGCTACATATTGTGCCTTCTGAGCTCCACCTACTCTTGATCAGAACAGATCCCCTCTTGCAATCATACTCACTCTCGACATGGTATCACGAACCAGCCACCGGTCGTACCACCTGCTGTGTTGGTAAGAACACTTGTAAGAGTGTGGTAAGACGCTTCAGAGTGTGTGTTTCCACCTTCTATCACCTAGTAGTTGATAGGGATAATACTTTTGTGTTGTTTTTTGTTTTCTGCTAACCATGACAGGTGAGACGTCTAATGAGAAAGAGTGTGTTGTAAAGGGAGAGCTCATGACACTCTTGGATGAACAACACACCACCATTAATGAGGCCATCGACAGGAAGCTTCAAGCTAACACGATCACATTGCAACGCTCAATCAACGAGAGTATTGCAGCGCTCACTACACGCCTCAAAAGAATGGTGAACCGGCCGCCAAACAATGGACGTGAGTATGATCACGATGCAGCCCAAAGTCTTGAGGAGGGAGATGATAATGAGAGACAAAACAGCGATGCCGGCGCTACTCTTGCTGCCCAAGATGCATGTCAACGACACCGCCTACATCACAACCGTCACGGTATGGGAGGTAATAATTTTCAGCACCACAATGCTCGTATCAATGATGACCCATTTGCTAAAGTTAAATTTACCATACCATCTTTTGCGGGTGTTTATGATGCTGGAATTTATCTAGATTGGAAGATGACAGTTGAACAAAAATTTAATGCCCATCAAGTTCCTAAAGTGCTTAG
The DNA here is from genome assembly GCA_036346395.1 of Hsuehochloa calcarea. Lineage (NCBI taxonomy): Eukaryota > Viridiplantae > Streptophyta > Magnoliopsida > Poales > Poaceae > Hsuehochloa > Hsuehochloa calcarea. The sequence goes on along the minus strand of CM070604.1, from coordinate 24,306,991 downwards.
AGTCGGACAAGCTACTAGTGAATTTAAATATTTTGCTATCATTTGGTGGAATCAAGTCGTTAATTCTGGTTTAACACTTGATACATGGGATAGATTGAAAGTAGCTATGCGTGCTAGATTTGTACCTCCTGCTTGTAAACGTGATATGCGTAAAAAATTACAGCGCTTAGACCAATGTAATAAATCTGTCGAGGAATATTATCAAGAACTACAAATAGGCATGCTGTGTTGTAATGTTGTTGAGGATGAGGAGGATAAGATGGCTCATTTTTTATGGTGGTTTAAAGCGTGAGATCCAGGACATAGTTGATTACAAAGACTATAATGATATTAATAGGTTGTTCCAGCTTGCTTGTTTGGCAGAAAACGAATTGCAGGGTAGACAACAAAGGACTAGGAGCAACTTTGGTAGTACGTCTACATCGAGATCAACGCCGGGACGAGCCAAGACAGCCCCACATGCTTTTTGGTCTACTGCCCCCTCTGTGAGTAGAGCGCGCTCAGCAGCACCATCTCCACCATCACATGCACCCGAGACGAGCAAATCTACTAGTGTGCAGGCACCAGCGTAGAGCTCTTCATCGGTTGCTTCCACAGGTCGTACAACAGGAATTGTATGCCACCGTTGTAAAGGAATGGGCCACTTCATGAAAGATTGCCCAAGTCAACGAGCGTACATTGCGACAGAAGATGGTGGTTACGTAAGTGCTAGTGATGTTGAGGATGAATATGCTTTTGCAGCTAACCTTGTAGGCAATGATAATGATCATGAGGCAGATAGCGATGGTGAGGAAATTTTAGGTGCCGCTGCAACAACAAATTATAGGACCATAATTGTGCAACGAGTATTGAGGTCTCAAAGAGAGCAAGAGGAGACGCTACAACGACATAATTTGTTTCAGATGTTCCTCATCGTTAAGGATTGCCGTGTTCGTGTCATAATTGATGGCGGAAGCTGCAATAACTTGGTGAATTCTGGATTGGTCAAGAAGCTTGGCTTGACCACACGTGCGTATCCTCACCCATACCACATTTAGTGGTTCAACAACAGCGATAAGGTGAAGGTAACACATTCTGCGAGAGTGCATTTTTCCATTGGTTCCTATCATGATGTTGCTGATTTCGACGTAGTACCTCTGCAAGCCAGTTCTCTTTTATTAGGTCGTCCATGGGAATTTGATACCGATGCAACTCATCATGGTAGAAGTAATAAATACTCTATTATGCATAAAGGAAAGAAAATAACTTTGCTACCTTTGACGCCTACTGAAATTGTGAATTGTGACAAAGAGCTAGCTGAAAATGAGAAGAAAGAACATGAACATGAATCTGAAAATCAGCAAGTAGTGAAGAATATTTTCCGACCTAAGAAATAGCGGTTAGCACCTAGTTCTAAGACCGAGGGAATTAAATTAAAGGGTTATGTCATGCTTACAACCAAATCTGATCTTGCTGAAATTTTTGATAATGAGCTGCCATGCTATGCTTTGATATGCAAAAATGCTTTATATTCACTTGAGGATATATCTAGCTCTTTGCCTCCTGCTATTGCTAGCCTTTTGTTGGAGTATGTGGATTTATATCCAGCTGAGGTACCCCTGGGATTACCACCTATTCGAGGGATTGAGCATCAAATTGATTTGATCCGCAGAGCGACTTTGCCAAACCGTGCTGCATATAGGACCAATCCGGAGGAGACAAAGGAAATTCACCGACAAGTCCAAGATCTTTTGGACTGTGGGTACGTAAGAGAAAGCCTTAGTCCTTGTGCTGTTCCTGTTCTTTTGGTTCCTAAGAAAGACGGTAGTTGGAGTATGTGTGTTGATTGCAGAGCCATTAATAATATTACCATAAGATATCGTCATCCTATTCCTAGGCTAGACGGCATGCTTGATGAGTTGAGTGGTTCTATTATTTTCACAAATATTACCTTGCGGAGTGGTTACCACCAGATTAGAATGAAATTAGGAGATGAATGGAAAACTGCTTTTAAAACTAAGTTCGGACTATATGAGTGGTTAGTGATGCCTTTTGGGTTAACTAATGCACCTAGCACTTTCACGCGTTTGATGAACGAAGTTTTGCGTGCTTTCATTGGAAAATTTGTGGTGGTTTATTTTGATGATATTCTGATCTATATCAAGTCATATAAAGAACACACGGATCATTTACGTGATGTTTTTAATGTTTTGAGAGATGCACGTTTGTTTGGTAACATTGAGAAGTGCACCTTTTGCACGGATCGAGTCTCTTTTCTTGGCTATGTTGTTACTCCACAGGGCATCGAAGTTGATCAAGCCAAGATCGTCGCTATCCAGAGTTGGCCGCCTCCTAAAACGGTCACACAAGTGCGGAGTTTTCTAGGGCTCGCTGATTTCTATGGGCGTTGTAACACCCTGATCCAAAATCGGCTCAATGCCCAGCCCACCGTGGGGCGGACCCGCCACACATAGCACCTCACTTACACTTCCGTCCTCGCTTCGTGTAAAAGGGTTAACCCGAAGGTGCTACGTTTGGATCAAACAGGCATTATATACTACTACAACTCACTTGAAACAAGCAATGTGGGACTAATCCCACCACACAACTCTTCATGGGCCACATGGGCCACACTACGAGCAGACTGGGGTATTACATTCACCCCCCCTTAAGAGCTGACGCCCTCGGTAGCATACCGCATACGGGGCAAATGCCCAGAACCACCCCTCGGTACACGTCCGTGCGTCCAGTGCCGACACATATGCCATGCCATGTGTCCACTCCGGGCCCACATGTGCCATGCGCCATATGCCCGCGCCCCTGTCCCGCACGCGCCCGTGTAGCGAAGGTTGATGCTCTGATACCATCTGTAACACCCTAATCCAAAATCGACTCAATGCCCAGCCCACCGTGGGGCGGACCCGCCACACATAGCACCTCACTTACACTTTCGTCCTCACTTCGTGTAAAAGTGTTAACCCGAAGGTGCTACGTTTGGATCAAACAAGCATTATATACTACTACAACTCACTTGAAACAAGCAATGTGGGACTAATCCCACCACACAACTCTTCATGGGCCACATGGGCCACACTACGAGCAGACCGGGGTATTACAGGCGTTTTGTTTGGGATTTCAGCACCCTCGCTGCACCGCTGAATGAGATTACAAAGAAGGAAGTTCCTTTTACTTGGGCCACCATACAACAACAAGTTTTCGACGCACTCAAAGGTAAGCTAACACACGCCCCTTTGCTTCAACTTCCCAATTTCAGCAAGACTTTTGAATTAGAATGTGATGCTAGTGGCACAGGTCTTGGTGGTGTGTTAATTCAAGAAGGAAACATGTTGTTTACTTCAGTGAAAAATTAAGTGGTCCTAGTTTGAACTATTCTACCTATGATAAGGAATTATATGCTCTAGTTCGAACTTTGGAAACATAGCAACAATATTTATGGCCCAAAGAGTTTGTAATACATTCTGATCATGAATCGTTGAAGCATATTCGAAGTCAAACCAACCTGAACCGCAGACATGCTAAGTGGGTTGAGTTTATTGAGTCTTTTCCCTACGTTAGTAAATATAAAAAAGGCAAAGAAAATGTGATAGCTGATGCTTTGTCTAGGAGATATGCCATGCTTTCACAACTTGACTTCAAAATCTTTGGATTAGAGACAATAAAGGAGCAATATGTGCATGATGTTGATTTTAAAGATGTGCTGCTAAATTGTCAAGAGGGAAAGGGTTGTAATAAATTTATGGTGGATGATGGGTTCGTGTACCGTGCTAACAATCTATGCATTCCAGCTAGCTTCGTTCGTCTTTTGTTGTTACAGGAGGCGCATGGAGGAAGATTGATGGGTCACTTCGGCGTGAAGAAGACCGAGGACATTCTGACCCACCACTTTTATTGGCCAAAGATGAGGCTTGACGTCGAACGTTTCATTGCCCGCTGCACCACGTGCCAAAAAGATAAGTCACGACTTAATCCTCATGGTTTATACATGCCTCTTCCTGTTCCAAGCATACCTTGAGAAGATATCTCTATGGACCTTGTTTTAGGGCTTCCTAGAAAAAAGAAGGGGAGGGATAGTATTTTTGTTGTCGTGGATAGATTCTCTAAGATAGCTCATTTTATACCATGTTATAAAAGTGATGATGCTACAAATGTTGCTGATTTGTTCTTTAAGGAAATTGTTCGCTTGCATGGTATTCCGAATACGATAGTTTCAGATCGTGATGCTAAATTTCTTAGTCATTTTTGGAGAACCTTGTGGGGTAAGTTGGGGACTAAGCTGTTATTTTCCACTACTTGTCATCCCCAAACAGATGGATAAACTGAGGTTGTCAATAGAACTTTGTCCACTATGCTTAGGGTTGTGCTTAAAAAGAACTTAAAAATGTGGGAGGACTGCTTGCCTCATGTGAAGTTTGCTTATAATTGTTCACTGCATTCTACTACAAAGAAGTGTCCTTTTGAGATTGTTTATCGATTTATCCATCATGCACCTATCGACTTGTTACCTCTTCCAGCTTCAGAGAAAGTAGATTTTGATGCTCAACAACGTGCTGAGTTGATACTAAAGATGCATGAGACGACGAAATAGAATATTGAGATTATGAATGCTAAATATAAAGTTGCTGGTAGTCTGGGACACAAGCATGTTTCTTTTCAACCTGGTGATCTTGTGTGGTTACACTTGCGTAAAGAACTATTTCCTTAATTGAGAAAGTCTAAACTCATGCCACGTGCAGATGGTCATTTTAAAGTTCTTGAACATATTAATGATAATGCATATAAATTAGACTTGCCTGCAGATTTCGGGGTTAGCTCCAGCTTTAACATTGCAGATTTGTGACCTTTCTTGGGCGCGGAGGATGACCTTGAGTCGAGGACGACTCCAATTCAAGAAGTGGAGGATGATGAGGACATCACTTCTACTAATATGAACACTCCTCTTCCTACTACTTTGAATGATGTACAAGATCCAGTTACTCGGGCACCTGCTCGTCAACTTATTTATCAGGTAAATTCGTTTCTAGGGCTGAGTATATTATTTAAGAACTCTATGATGCTACCTAACGGAGATGATCAACTTGTACATAGGAATCTAGGACTACGACCAGTTCAAGAAGGTCTACGACTAGTTCCACAGGGTCTACGACCACTTCAACAAGACCTACGACCAGTTTCAACAGTACTCAGCGAGCCAGTACTCGTTGGACACAATCTACGACCAGAGATAGCACAGACTCCTCAAGACCACCGTAGGAACAGTCCTACGACCAGGTCTTCGACCAGAGATACACGACCTGAATAGTGAATAAGGTGCTGCGTCACCGTTTTGGATTAATAGAGTCTAGCAAGCGTGTCGAGGTCGGAGACCACGTTGTGTACGCCTCTTCCCACGGCCGCACAACCATAGTTCGACCTCCTCACGTCCCCCTATATATATACAGTACCCGTCATAGTTTAACGTGGATTTTTCTTTGAGATTATTTTGCTTAGGAGTCTTGCCGCACGTTCGGTTGAGGAACCGCACATTGTGTGCTTCATCTATATTCGCAATACAATATCAGATTGCATCTTCTACTCTCTTGCTTGTGTTCTCGATTCGCATGCAAGAGATAGCCTTCGTGGCGAGGTCAACCGCGTTCGGCACGGTTGATAACCATCGGAGCAGTGGTGTAGTGATTGCGAGGGGTTTGATCTGTCCTGGTCAGAGTCTTCAGATCATCAACGTCGAGTTCTCCACAATCGACTTATCAGTACCTTTCGGAAGATCGGGCCACTGTTACATCAGTTAGGAAACGTCTGGAAAGGGGTAAAGGAGATTTCAGTTTTGATGATTCTAGTACTTTGCGGTTTAAAAGTCGCCTTTGTGTACCACAAAAGGCAGAGGTCAAAGATGACATCCTAACGGCGGCTCATCGCACCTCGCACACTATTCATTCTGGTGAGACAAAAATGTATCGTGATCTGAAACAAAATTTCTGGTGGAAAAGGTTGAAGGTGGATATCGCTAATTATGTGGCTTCTTATGATGTTTGTCAGCAAGCGAAAGCTGAGCATAAGCATCCTTGTAATACTCCGATTTATTATAAGAAATAAAGCACTGAAAAGAGAAATTAGACATAAGAAAAAAGGGGTTTCTGCAGTTTTTCAAAGAACTGGCCTCGTGCCTTGGCCCAGGAGGCCCATGAGGGGCCGGCCATGTATAAAACGAGGGGGAAACCTAATGCATTTGTAGCTACGATTGCATGCTGCCATTAGAGTGACCCCCTCCATGTTGCTCTACCAAGATGAGGAGAAGAGTAGAAAGGAAGGAGAGGATGGAAGAAGAAAAGAGGAAGAGGAAGAAACGGGAGGAAGGAAGAATAGAGGAAGGGTGCATTCATGCAGCGATACTTCGATCTCCAGTGGTTCGTCAAGGGTAAACTCGATCCCCGATCGCACGGTAGATTAATCGATTCATTTTAATGCTGTCAGTAGTACATCGGTTTGGGACAGTGGTGTTGGTCATGGGTTTTGGGTAGGTTACGTGCATTTTCTGGTTTAGATGTCTCTTAGAAAGTTCTAATGCTTTTCCTTAGCTTTCTATAGATGCAAAGATCACTCCATTCGGAGTTATGGTTTAGGAGTTATGATGGTTTATTTGCGACTGTTCAGAAGTGCTGACGAGTATTAGCAGTAACCTTGTGTGGCTAATATGATTTAGTTAGAGGCCGAATCAGAAATTTCACCTAACATGAAAGTTGTAGGAAATTTTTAAGCGTTCCAGAATGGTAGAGAACTTGGTTTTTGGATCAGGCAATCAAAAGATACGAATTTTCTTCTATCACTGTATTTCTGACTGACAGATTGAAGGAACAGAAACTTCACCTAATCATTAGATTTATAAGAAGGACGAATCAGAGGACCTTGCCAACTAGGTTATCGTAGACGGTTTTGGCGTGTTTCTAGAGAGTCCAAGATCACTCCGTTCCAAGTTTCAAAATAAAAGTTATGATTTATTTTGTACTTACTGTCCATATTGTAGTCTTGTTAGATTATTGTTTTATGTGAGTAGATTGACTTTGTGATCCTTGGGTTAGGTTGCTGCGATTAGATGGTTCGAGCGAGGTCCTGTTCACGTGGTTTCTCATTCAAATATATTTAATTTGTGTAGGAGGGGGAAATTCGAGTGTAACAGCTTCCGTCTTGCCTCAGAACGCTTCGCATAGCGGAAGGCAAGTACATTGTAATTCTTTATGTTGATGAATGATGAGTGCTTGTATTCATACTGTTATTTCTATGATCCATCATTACATTCAGTGCTTCATGTTCCTTTCATATCCATTAATCCATGTTGAAAGAGATGATGTCTTTCATTATTCATGATTCATTCAATTCATTCATTTGTTCACGTTTCTTCCACAGGAGTGGAAAATAAAGACCCATCAATTCCAGTATGGGCACGTAAGACCCACCATTCTAATGTGGGCAGATCTGGTGTAATACCCCAAAAGTAAATCGGCGTACTAGAAGAAGTTTCAGAAGAAGGAGCTAATGGGAAAATCTGAATCGTTTTTTTCTTTGGGGTTTTTTCGTGTTTTTTCAAGCAACTGGACTCGGGCCTCGCCCGGGGTGGCCCATGAGGGGCTGGCCAAAGGGGGTATCTCCCCTAAACCCTAAAACCCCTTCCCCTTCCCTTTTCCCTCCCAAGCCGCCACCCCCTCCTCCCCCTCTCCAACCGGCCGCACCCTCCTCCCTGCAGTGCAGCAATTTTGTTCGTCAGATTTGGGTAAGTTCCGTACGTTTTCTGATCTTCTAACCTCTTAGAAAGTTGTAGCCCTTGGTCTTATATTTCTTTTGGCACCGAGATCATCTGATTTGGAGTTACGGTTTAGGAGATATGGTAGTTTTACCGCGACTGTCTAGGGGAGCTGACGTGATTTGGAAGATTTTCTTGTCGGGCCATTATGATTTAAATAGAGGCCGAATATGGTATTTTCGTCTTCTAGAGTTTTGTTCCTGATGTCGTTATCTTTCTTTTGGCACCGAGATCACTTGATTCCTCCTTACGGTTTAGGAGATATGAATTTTTAATCGCGCGCTGTCCTGTCTGCCTGAGAAGTTGGAACTGTCGGTTTGCCCCTCGGTTTTGATCTAGTTAGAGTCAGATTCAGAACTTCCATCCAACTAGGTTTTTGTAGCCCTTGAAAGTATCTTTCTGAGTTGATAAAGATCATATCAATTGGATCTGTAGAGTAAAAGTTATGTCGTGTTATTTACTGCTGTGCTGTATTCTGGACAGATGTTTGTCAGTTGTTTTCAACGGTTATTTAGACCACTGGTTTGGCCGAATCAAAGAATCCCACCAACTAGAGTTTCGTAGCCTGTTACGTTAAGAGTATTTGAGCACTAGTTTCAAGTCATTCGGAGTTACAGATATTTAATTAAGATTTTTATCGTACTGCTGATCAGAAGGGCTGATATTGGCTGATTAGTTAATTCGTCATTTTGAGTTTTTGGTTACGTTGATTAGATAGATGGTTATGGTAAAACGCTTGTAGCCACGTCATGTCTTGTTATTCTTATTTTGAATAAATATTTGTGTAGGCGGTGGGGCAGGGAGTGGAGAAATTCCGTCGTTGCCTCCTAACTCGTCACAGCGCGGAAGGCAAGTACATGGTAGAGTGGTGAACAATGGGTTGTTCACCATAATCATTGTTGTTACTTACCATGCTATTTATTATGCTTTCGTTCAGCTTATTCTTATACATGATATTGATGACCTTGAGTGAATGAGATTATGGTAATGAGATAATGAAGAGATATTGAGTTAATGAGATGGACTATGTTGATGAATAAATAAAGATGTCGCATCATTTACATTCATCATGACATGGGTTGCATGAGCCAGGTCGGTGAGAAAGTCATGTAACTATTCCGGTGAGGTCGGTGAGAAAGATACATGACTAGTCCGGAGAGCTCTAGATAAAATCCTACTTCGGTGGGGACTTCACGGGAGTGAAGGATAGAGTGTGTCATCGACGGGTGAACACTCCGCTATACCGGTATCAGCTGATGAGATGCATATGAGCATGAGCATGTTAGTGCATTCGCATATCTAAGTAAATTATTAAATTGTGCAACTTTACCTATATGGAATATGGCTTGGTTGTTTGAGAATGACAATGGCATTAACTAAATGGATGATGATGATAACTTTGATTATGGTTAATAAACTATTGTTTATGGCTTTATTATGTATTTGCTGAGTCTTGGACTCATTCTTGCTCTATTGTTGTTTTTAGGTGACCAGTGATGACGTTTTACTCGGGAAGGGCTAGCGTAGTTGGAATCATGCACTTCACCCAATTATTTGATTCATTGGACATGAGAAACTTTTAGAATAACATGAATATTTATGTCTAGGACATGATGGTATTGAATAACCATAGATGCTTGGTTTATGTTAATCTTGGTTAATTATTTTGCTATGCTCCTAGGTCTAATTTATCTATGATTGTCATAGTGTTATGCTTGTGTTAATGCGACCCGTGGATGGCTTTTAATGTTGTTATGCTTGCTGAAATTTTATAGTAAGTTGATGTAAATTAGATGGTTATAGTAGTTTAGTTGCATTCCGTGCTCAATGTTGAAATTTGAGGTGTTACTGATTAGTATCGAGCGGGCTTGAGTCCGTGGTGAATAGATTAATAACTCAGTTAACCTAAAATTGCTAAAACTTGTTTTAGGACTTGTAAAATAAACCCAAATTTGATAATGGTTAATTCACTTAAAATTTTGACACCTTTGGTGCATGAGGATGGGAATGGGATGAGCATCGATTTACGCCCGTTATGTTGTATTGATGATTTATGTTATGAATTGGTTCTGATTACTTATGATTTGATTATGTGATTGCTATGGGTCATGATAGTCGAGAGGTAGAGATTGTGGTTGTGGCCATAGGCATGGCCAAGTTATATCACTGTTGGTTGTATGATAGTGGTGAAGTGTTTACATCGGGTAACTTAGTTACAGGTGTTGAGGTTATGTTTCTTTAGAAAAGTTGTTTTCTTCCTTGAGTTTGAATTTGATTATTCATGTTATAGTTGCGGTTGATGAATTTTCTTGGTTAGTATTTACAATGCAGTTGATGTATTTTCATTGGTCTTTGTTGGTTCTATTAAGTTATTATTTGTTCTCCTGACTGTTGATCTGTTGTTGTTTCTTGTGAACGTCGTTAATTTGCAATGTTGATCTTTTCACGAGAGATCTGCCTTTCTTGTTGGGAAAAAATGACTCATTTGTTAGCTTGGTATTTTGGATAACGAAAGTTTTCTTTTTCAAGTCCTTTAACATGTGGAAGCTTTGACCCAATGTATTTCTTTTGGGTATTTTGAGTATTGAAGTTGAATGCTTCTCTGTTATAAAAGAAAATATTAAAACCCTTTAGCGATGTCTTGTTGTGGTTAAGTTAAAGGTTGTAATTAAATAAATTAATGGATGTGGTATGGGTTATCAAGTTGGGTCTGTAGTGTGGTGTATAATCAATCTTAACCAAGAACCTTGGAAGGAAAGTTGATTAACTTGATGGTGTCATGTGGTAGTTCTTGATGAACTATGATTAATAGTATGGCTATACCTAATTGGATTAAAAGGAGTTATTAAGAATTGTAGAACATTGATGACCGGTATGATCATTAAAATTATTTAGTTTTGCTAAACTTGTTGGATTAGTTGGTCTCAGTGGATTAATCTTACTGTGTGGGAAGGAAAAGTTGGGGATATGCTAGATTATTACTATAGTGGATATTAATCTTGGAGTTATCTTATCTGTAGATACTAGATGATTTTATATTATGGAAGGAGTTTCTAGATAGTTATTTTAACTAGAATAATTGGACGAATTTGGTTGCGAGTTGTTGAGACTTTTTATCGATGGAAGGCTATGATTTTGGAAGTTTTGTTGGGATTTTGCATCAAATATGAATATGAGGATGGACATTGAACATGTATTTGTGATTATTCATGTGATTTGAAAAGGAAAGTAGGTAGCATCTAGATTTCTTGATGAAGCAGATTGATAGCAATGATGGTTGGAGTGCAACAATTGTGTGTTGACGTTTGGTGTTGAGCATCTATAAGAGTTGAACCGTGGGATTTAATTGGTGGCCTATGCTTTCATGATAGTGGAATTGTCAGACGATAGCATGTCCACAATGAAAGGGTTTTGGTATAACATTTTGATTTGTGTGGTAGATCTCTGCTAAAATAAAGTTGTTGTTGTAGTAGTTTGTAAGCTTTTGGTGGACTCTCGATTTGAGGATGAGATGATAAAGTAGTATGAAACAATTTGGTGAGTTTTAGAGAGTCAGTACAATGGAAGGGTAGACTATGATGAATTTTTGTTAACGATGTATTATTTCGGATGTTAGTAAGATTATCAGCAATAGATTGGTAGTGTGTTGTCGATTCTTATAGAAAGAAGGTAATTTGATCGTCACTCGTGGTATCGCTCAAATGAAAATTTTCAAGTTTTGCATCCGTGATCTTTTGTAGTTCATGGTTTATGTAGTAGCTGGGATTGGATTGAGCAAGTGGCTTGTTGGAAAGCTTTATTGGTTCTTAAGTGATTCACGTGATTTGGTCTTACAACTTTTCTTGTTTGAGTGGGCAACGTGACGTTATAAAAAAAATTACTTTCTTTGTTAAAGAAAGAGTGAAGTAGAAGTATTCGAGATCGAAGTCAAGTTTTGTAACTCATGATTTACTTGAAGTGTGACTAAACTTTCTATTTTGCCCCATAGGAGTTTCTCGATTTTCAAAAGTGGTGCTTTGTTTTATTTGAGATTTCATATTCTCTTTTTGTGGGACTTGTGCCCTCAATTGTGGTCTCCGCTTTTGCTTTTCCGAGATCCTTGTTATTTGTCTATTTCTCCCGGTCTTATGTTTGTTGCGAAAAGAAAACATTTTTTTTCGGGTGCTGAAAAAAAAATATATTTTATTTGCCACTTCATCAATTTGTTTTACAAAACCTTATAGGGTATACAGTGGCATCCGGTTAGTAGTGGTCAAGTATATGTTGATGTGAGACCTGATGTTGTAAGTTATTTCAAGAGCATTGGAGGAAGAATTGATTTTGTGATGTAGATCTTGTAGAGAATTGGATCCAAAAGCAATGATGGTCGTTGAGGTAAAACTGATTATGTTGTTACAACTAGTAAAACCAGTAGTGAATTGTAATTCAAGAACCCTTGTTCATGTCGGTGGAATATTGAAATATTCAAAAGTTTGGAACTTGGTCAATTAGTTAGAGTCTTGCGAATGTGTATGTTGCGGTCGTGTGGGTGAAATGGAATAGTGTGGTTTAGTGGGTTCAAGTTTGGTGAAGCTAATCACATTAGGCAGTTACTTGATTAGTGAGTAATGTTGATATTAATGATTGATGATATTGTTTGGATTCCAGGAAGAATTTCCTATCAAGTATACCAGAAGTTCATTGTAAGAGTCTTAGAGGTTGAATCTGGGCTTTACATTTTTATGCTAGACCTTTGGTCACACAATGAGTGTGTGTAAAGAAAGTGGAATAATAGAGTTTCCTGAGCAGTGGAATGATCATTGATAGAATCTTTCTGATGTAGTACATGAGCGTGTGTACTGAGAATTCTGAGTTGTTCTTGAAAAGTAGAGGTAATGTGACTTTGTGGGATCTATTTTGTGGCGCTTTGGGTACCTTCAATCAAATTAATGTTGATTAGTAGAATGAGATGCCTAGAGTAATTGGAGGATTCAATGGAGCCTCTTCACAATGGTGTTAATGATGTATTTCAGTTTGAGCATAATTTGAGGATGTTCAATTAAAAGGTTTAAGCTCATGTGGTATGCGATGAATTCGAATTCCAAGGTTCGAGAGAAGTTTTGCTCCTAAAGAGAAAGCGAGGAAAAGAATGTTTCTCGGTTAGTGAAGCGTTTTCTGATTTCGTTTGAGTTATGTGTTGTTAATCTGTTGTTTTCCATAATTTGAGTTGGTGTTGTGTTGGCATGTCGATTCATTTTAATTGGACAAACCAAAAGAAGTATTTGAGTTGGGTATTCGAGTGGTTTCTTCTTTGGTCATCGTGGTGTACATTCGTAAACTGCCTATTTAGAAAATGGATTTGTTTTCGTGTTGAAATGTCAAATTTTGGGATTTAACCTTTTTGGTGGAGAGTTAGCATTGCGTGGATGCGATGAGGACTCTCTAGTTCCAGTTGGATTCTCTTGGTTTCCGAAAATTTCAGAAATTTGGAAGTTGGCATATCGCGTTGACCGTCTCGAGTCCTTATGCGAAGTACGCATCGTTTGGTGTGCTCGAGTGTTAAGTGAGTAACTGAGCAATTCCAAGCTTGGGATATCGTTATTTCATTCCAGTTGCAGTTTCTTTCGGGAAGATCGGTGAGTAGATTCGGGGTCGAATCCTGTTTAAGGGGGGTAGAATGTAATACCCCAAAAGTAAATCGGCGTACTAGAAGAAGTTTCAGAAGAAGGAGCTAATGGGAAAATCTGAATCGTTTTTTCTTCAGGGGGTTTTCTGTGTTTTTTCAGCAACCTGGACTCTGGGCCTCAGCCCAGGGTGGCCCATGAGGGGGCTGGCCAAAGGGGGTATCTCTCCCCCCCTAAACCCTAAAACCCCTTCCCCTTCCCTTTTCCTCCCCAAGCCGCCACCCTCCTCCCCTCTCCAACCGCCGCCACCCTCCTCCTGCAGTGCAGCAATTTTGTTCGTCAGATTTGGGTAAGTTCCGTACGTTTTCTGATCTTCTAACCTCTTAGAAAGTTGTAGCCCTTGGTCTTATATTTCTTTTGGCACCGAGATCATCTGATTTGGAGTTACGGTTTAGGAGATATGGTAGTTTTACCGCGACTGTCTAGGGGAGCTGACGTGATTTGGAAGATTTTCTTGTCGGGCCATTATGATTTAAATAGGGGCCGAATCTGGTATTTTCGTCTTCTAGAGTTTTGTTCCTGATGTCGTTATATTTCTTTTGGCACCGAGATCACTTGATTCCTTCTTACGGTTTAGGAGATATGAATTTTTAATCGCGCGCTGTCCTGTCTGCCTGAGAAGTTGGAACTGTCGGTTTGCCCCTCGGTTTTGATCTAGTTAGAGTCAGATTCAGAACTTCCACCCAACTAGGTTTTTGTAGCCCTTGAAAGTATCTTTCTGAGTTGATAAAGATCATATCAATTGGATCTGTAGAGTAAAAGTTATGTCGTGTTATTTACTGCTGTGCTGTATTCTGGACAGATGTCTGTCAGTTGTTTTCAACGGTTATTTAGACCACTGGTTTGGCCGAATCAAAGAACCCCACCAACTAGAGTTTCGTAGCCTGTTACGTTAAGAGTATTTGAGCACTAGTTTCAAGTCATTCGGAGTTACAGATATTTAATTAAGATTTTTATCGTACTGCTGATCGAAGGGCTGATATTGGTGATTAGTTAATTCGTCATTTTGAGTTTTTGGTTACGTTGATTAGATAGATGGTTATGGTAAACGCTTGTAGCCACGTCATGTCTTGTTATTCTTATTTTGAATAAATATTTGTGTAGGCGGTGGGCAGGAGTGGAGAAATTCCGTCGTTGCCTCCTAACTCGTCACAGCGCGGAAGGCAAGTACATGGTAGAGTGGTGAACAATGGGTTGTTCACCATAATCATTGTTGTTACTTATCATGCTATTTATTATGCTTTCGTTCAGCTTATTCTTATACATGATATTGATGACCTTGAGTGAATGAGATTATGGTAATGAGATAATGAAGAGATATTGAGTTAATGAGATGGACTATGTTGATGAATAAATAAAGATGTCGCATCATTTACATTCATCATGACATGGGTTGCATGAGCAGTCGGTGAGAAAGTCATGTAACTATTCGGTGAGGTCGGTGAGAAAGATACATGACTAGTCCGGAGAGCTCTAGATAAAATCCTACTTCGGTGGAGACTTCACGGGAGTGAAGGATAGAGTGTGTCATCGACGGGTGAACACTCCGCTATACCGGTATCAGCTGATGAGATGCATATGAGCATGAGCATGTTAGTGCATTCGCATATCTAAGTAAATTATTAAATTGTGCAACTTTACCTATATGGAATATGGCTTGGTTGTTTGAGAATGACAATGGCATTAACTAAATGGATGATGATGATAACTTTGATTATGGTTAATAAACTATTGTTTATGGCTTTATTATGTATTTGCTGAGTCTTGGACTCATTCTTGCTCTATTGTTGTTTTTAGGTGACCAGTGATGACGTTTTACTCGGGAAGGGCTAGCGCAGTTGGAATCATGCACTTCACCCAATTATTTGATTCATTGGACATGAGAAACTTTTAGAATAACATGAATATTTATGTCTAGGACATGATGGTATTGAATAACCATAGATGCTTGGTTTATGTTAATCTTGGTTAATTATTTTGCTATGCTCCTAGGTCTAATTTATCTATGATTGTCATAGTGTTATGCTTGTGTTAATGCGACCCGTGGATGGCTTTTAATGTTGTTATGCTTGCTGAAATTTTATAGTAAGTTGATGTAAATTAGATGGTTATAGTAGTTTAGTTGCATTCCAGGCTCAATGTTGGGCTGGGGTGTTACAGTTGGTATCAGAGCGGGCTTCAGGTCCGTGGTGAATAGATTAATAACTCAGTTAACCTAAAATTGCTAAAACTTGTTTTAGGACTTGTAAAATAAACCCAAATTTGATAATGGTTAATTAACTTAAAATTTTGACACACTGGTGCACAGTAGGATGGGAATGGGATGAGCATCGTATTTACGCTTCCGTTATGTTGTATTGATGATTTATGTTATGAATTGGTTCTGATTACTTATGATTTGATTATGTGATTGCTATGGGTCATGATAGTCGAGAGGTAGAGATTGTGGTTGTGGCCATAGGCATGGCCAAGTTATATCACTGTTGGTTGTATGATAGTGGTGAAGTGTTTACATCGGGTAACTTAGTTACAGGTGTTGAGGTTATGTTTCTTTAGAAAAGTTGTTTTCTTCCTTGAGTTTGAATTTGTTGTATGTCCAATTATTCAGTGTACTTGCGGAGTCTCGGACTCATTCTTGCTTTGTTTGTTTAATTTAGGTGATCGTTGATGATGACTCTATTCGGAGGGAATAGACACACATAAATCATTCACTTCACCATATTCGAGTTTCAATAGCGTCTCTGCGAGCGTGGACCGTTTGATGCCGATCCAACGGCTCACAACGCTCGCCCCCGAAGTGACCGAGTCGGTACGTTTAGTTGATCGAATCAAGTCAAGTGGCTCAAGCCCGAGTCTGATTCGAACCCGATGAACAGTGAAAACCAGTTAGAGTTTGAATTTGAATAACTGATTTTTGAGGAATTATTTAAGGTAGCAAACAAGCTCCAAAAATTATGAAATTTTAACTGGAGGTTGCTGACAGCAGGAGGAACCTCTCATAAAATTTTCAGAGATTTTCATGTACTGAATTTTTCTCCAGAAATTCCAGAAGGGGAAAAATAGGGTTTGACCAAACTTGACTTGTCTCCAAAAATTATCAAATAATTTCTAAAAATCATGGAATAATTCTGAGGTGCTACCAAGCCTCCCCAGTATGCAGGAAAAATATTTCCCTGAGTTTGGCATAAGATCTTTGCCCAAGAGGTTTTTGATTTAGAGTCAATTGAGGATTTGATTTTGATTTTCCACAATTCTTTTACAAGAATTACAGAAATGCTCCTGGACTTCGAGATGCAAGAAAAGTTTTAATTCCTCCTCATTTTCTTACATATGAAACACAAATCCATTTTTGGGATGTTACACGGGGGCAGCGCTGTCTTCGCGTCATCAAGCTTCGCACGGTTGAGGCAAGTGCAATTAGTCCGTTGAAATATTGTAGTGAATGCTTGAATACTTGTATTGTGATTATGTATTTACGCATGAATGTCGCTGCTGATTGTTACATGTTTATGTTGGATAATTGAAAAGACTCATATGCATCATGTCGTTGTCCTTGAGATTTGGGCCACGTCATGTATTAGACAGGCTTGAGGTCCCCACACTTGTGGAGTGTGGGCTCATGGTCCCTGTGCTAGAAAGCACAGGCAAGGGTATGCATCGACGGATGCATACTCCGCATTACTGGTAAATCTAAAGAGAAAACAAAAGTGCATCTGTTGGCATTTGCATTACATGTAGCATATGAGCTGTTCTTGAGATAAATACTATGATTAATTGATTGTGACAAAGTTGTAAGTTGGATTACTGATTTATTTGTACTTGCTGAGTCATGGACCCACCTTTGCTGTTTGATTGTATTTTAGGTACCTCTTGCGCGGACGTCATGCATGGGAAGGGCTAGTGTTATGATCTGTTGCACACTTCCACGAACTTTTCATGAATGACTAATTTTGGACTATGCATTAATAATTGAGCAAACTATTAAGATGTTTTTTATTGGATTTGTCTTCATGCTTCTGTTATCTTTGTAATGGAGTTGATTATCGTATTATGAAGTCTTTATGATTACAATTTAAGTAGGATGTTGAAATATTTGTTTATGTTAATGTAGTTTTATTAGAATCTCTTGTTTGGTTAATTAGACAAAGGAGGTTCTGCTGAAATTTAGTGTAATATCTTAGGTTTTTAATTTCTTATCATGTTATTTTAGTAATATTCTAGGCTCATGTTGGGCTGGGGTGTTACAACAGTTTTGCGCAAGTTATTCAACTGCATATTCTCGGTATCATCTAAGCAGTGCGGTTAGGCTTTGACTTCTTTTGTACTCAACCCCGATAGGTTACCAAGGGCAAAAAAATCATTGATGGTGCAGAACAACATGGCGCATAAAGTGAAGTTCTCAAATTTGCACGCATCTCGTACCTGTACCCTTTCGTTCCATAGTGTCACAAGATCTTCCAACAATGGTGCTAGGTACACATTAATATCATTCCTAGGTTGCTTCGTCCCTTGGATAAATAGTGATATCAAAATGTACTTCTGCTTTATACACAGTTAAGGAGGAAGGTTGTACGTAAATAGAATCACATGCTAGGTGCTATGTCGGCTGCTCATGTTACCGAAAAGATTCATTCCATCTGCACTCAACCCAAATCTTATATTCCTCGATTCTACACCGAAGTCTTCAAAGCTCCTGTCGAGGTTTCTCCACTAGGTAGAATCAGCATGGTATCTTAGCTTTCATCTTTCTTACGCTACTCCGAGTGCCAACGCAACAATCTTACCTCCTTTCGGTTCACAAATAAACACTTCAAACGGGGAGTTACAGGTAGATACCACAACACTTTAGCAGTTGATCCTTGCTTGCCCTCGCTGTCATCGGAGCAATTCTTATACTTGTATGGAGATACTTTGCACACCGGACCTACAAGCATGTTTGCATACTCTTTGTGGTAGAGAATACAACCGTTCGAATATACATGTTCTCTTTCTACTTTTATTCCCAATGGACAAAGAATCTTCTTGGCTTAGTAGGTGGTTCTGGGCAACATGTTTCCCAACGAAAGAGAATGTCCACTAGGAGACCTAACAACATCATAAAACTCTTGTCGGACCAGCCATTGCTTGTCTTCAATTTCCATAGTTCAAGCATGGATGAAAACCTCATGTATTCCGGCTTTCAGCCTGGGAAAAAAGGTTCCTCCATCAAGCCTTTGAATTTACCAAACTCTCTCTCACTATAGTTTCCTTCTACATTGTGTAGCATCTGATCCAGATTGTTATCGTGTGACCTATCCTCATCGAAAGCACAATATACATCTGGCTTATCGTTGTCTCCCTCTGTGATGTTACTACCTTCATGTATAATCCAACCATTACTGTGTCTGGTCCAACATAGATACCCCTTTTTGAAACCCCTTCGAATCAAGTAGGAATCAACTTGCGCTGAGCTGGTAAACATCATCATATTATCGCCACAAATACATAGATAGTACACAATTTTTATCCCCTTCTTCAACATATCCTGCTCGGTAGCTTTGTAACATCCCAATTTTTGGATCTTTTTTCAATTTTTAAAATACAAATCACCATTTGATTTTTTTCCTTAATTGTTCAAGATTAATTTGAAATTGCAGAAATAAAAATAATTTAGCGTGAGCAAATTAAAATATGATTAAATAAAATTTGTTTATTTTATTTTAGGCATCGTGTAACACCCCAACACAACTGGAGCAAGGAATGCTACCACACAAATATTTTTATAACTAAATTAACTCATTTTGCTAATAGTTCGGCAGAACTTCCTTGAATAGTTAACCACACCGGAGGTACGCACAATTACCATTATTAATCAGTTGCACATTCTAAAACATAACCATAAGAAACAATCATCCAAAGTATACTGCTCAACCCTAATAGAAGAATTCCACGATGTAAAACACAATAAACCAAATCTCAAGTAGTTTACTCAAGTTCTGGACTATCATTAAATTTTTTATTCGATGAAGATATTATTCATGCCAATGTGCGACCAGGCTTAATTCTACTCCCTCCCCTGTATGCCGTCCACAATCGAAGTACCTAAAAACACAACATCAGCAAGAGTGAGTCTGTAACACCCTGGCTATTCGGAAGCCAAGATGTCACGCAAAACTATCAAACTACCAAGAATAGCATTAAAGCTGGATTATACAGATTCAATCAACAATAATTTCTAAAGAATGACAATAAAGCGATCACGATTCATGGAAAGAATGGATAAGCAGATATAATACCACGAGCAGTCAAGCAATACCAAAGTTGGATTATTACAAATCTGAAATTTATTTAACAAGTTGGCTTGATGAAAGGTAATAATAATTATTCGATTGGATAAAAGTGAAGTGCAGATGTCGAACTACCCCACCAAATCACCTTGTCTTCTCCTCAATTACCTAATTAAAACATACAAAGCAAGGGTGAGTCGAAGACTCAAAGCAAGTACATACAAGAACAATCAAACATAGAGTGGACAACACAATCCGGTTGAATTACGAACAAATCTTGGAACACATATATGATTGAATGGAATGAATACATGAATGGATGGAATGAAAGAATGCATTGAAGGAATGGACTAATCACGACTTATCTAGGTATAGCGAGTGATACACCGTCGGTGTTCACTTAAGCCCGTACTTCACAAAGCATGCGGGACCCAATCACCGTATGAAGAACGTTTCATACGGGTGTCCAAGTTGCCACATAGGAATGGTGGTCAACACTACCCACATTGGAATGGTGGGTTTTCAAATGCCCATCTTTGGAATTGATGGGTCTTTCAAATGCCCATCTTGGAATTGATGGGACTTACCAAAAGAATCCACTCCGTGGTCATAATGAATTTTATGAATGAATATGATGATTTCCATGGTATGAATGAATAACACACATTAGTGGAAAAGACACATGGCATTCAACAACATGTGTAAACAAGTATGAGTATGCATTCCCACACAACATAATATATCAAGGATGCCACACAAGTTAGTTGCATGTAATGGAATGCAACAAGCGAAATGAATGCTAATTCTTTAATCACAAGAATCATCTTCTTGAAATGAAATAAACATCAGGATGGATAGAAAAAGGCATTCACAATTTATCCCAACATCAAGCAAACAATTGGAAACATCACCAAACAAACATAGGGTACTTGCCTTCGCGATGTGGCGTAATAGGAGGACACGAAGATGCCCCTCCACTCACCGCCTCACCGCCTACACAAATGTATAATCGAAATAAGAATAACAAGGTATGACATTGCTACAAGAGCCCTTCCATCCCCTCTATCTCTCCCACCCAAACAACGGGATCAATTTTACCAAGTTTACCCAACAGCCCGATTACCGCTAAACGGGCAGCGATACTAGAAAAATCACCATTAATTATCTGTAACTCCAAAAGACCTGAAACTAGTGCTCACTGAATCTTAACAGATCAGGCTACAAAACATTAGTTGGCGGAATCCCCTGATTCGGCCAAAACAGAGGGCTAATTAACAGCTAAACACAACCCATCTACGTCTGTCCAGAATACAGATCAGAGATAAAGAAAACGGCGTAACTTTCAACCTATTGATCCAATGAGAATGATTCTTATCAGCTTGGAAATATAATTTTAAGGGCTAAAATAACTTAGTTGGGTTAAGGTTCTGATTCGGCCCCTAATTTGAACAAAACCGAGGGACAAACCTACTGACCTCATTTTTTAGACAGACCGGAGAGTTCGTAATCAAAAATTCATATCTCCCAAACTACAGATCAGATTTTCCTGATCTTGGTGCCAAAAGAAAGCTAAAGTTTCCAGGAATACAACTCTAGAAGGGCAAAACCCTAGATTCGGCCTCTACAGTAGTCTAAACAATAGATGAAAACACTAACAATTATCTGCCCAAAATTCAGAACAGTGGTAAAGAAAATATCAAAACTTTCATTATACAGATCCAATGGAGATGATCTTTATCAGCTTTGAAAGATAATTTAAATGGCTACAATAACTTATTTGGGTAGAGGTTCTGGAAATGCTACTAACTAAATCAAAACCTAGGATCAAGCCGACAGATCTTTCTTATCAGACAAACAGAACAGCGCGCACTAAAAACATCATATCTCCTAAACCGTAAGGCGGAATCACGTGATCTCGGTGGCTATGGAAAGCTAAGAATAATACCTACAACTTTCTAAGATATGGACAGGACAGAAAACAAACGCATCTTACCAAAAATCGACGTACAAAGCGGTGCACAGCAAGGGGGAAGGGGGGCGGCGGCTCCAAAGGGGGGGAGGGGGAGAGAAATGTGGAGTTTAGGGTTTGGGGGGTGGGAACCCCCCCTCTTATGGCCAGCCACCACATGGGCCTCTCCTGGGCCGTGGCCCAGGCCCAGGTTGCCGTGAAATCACAGAAAACCCCCCGGTGAAAAGATGATTCGGTTTTCGATTAGCTCCCTCTTGAAACTTTTTGTAATAAGCGAATCACCTTGGTATTACATTCTACCCCTTAATATGAATTCGACCTCGAATTCTAACCGGCAACTAATACCAGAATGAATTTCCAAGGAGTTGAATTCAACGGATTTAACATGTACCAGAAACAAACGGGTCTGGATACTGCTCGCGCATGCGAGACTCTATCTCCCAAGTAGCCTCTCTCTCGGAATAGAGAAACCACAAAGCAAAGATGTGAAGCGACGTCTGACCTAACAATCAACTTGAACTTTCTAGGTACACTCATCAGAAGAGGATCGAAGGTAAGACCTTACTCGATGGTCAGCGTGTTTAACTTAATCTCAAACTTTGAATGGTCCTGCTGCTCTCGGCACCAAAGACGCACCTTACGTTGCGTGCTTGGCGTATGTACCGTGACGGTCAAAGCGATAAGCCGACTTCCTAATTTCTTCTCTGCGGAAATGAAGAGAATCCAATCGAAAAATAGAGAGTTCTCATCGCAACCACGCAATGTTAACTCTTCACCAAAAAGGTTAAATCCCAAATGTGACTATTCATCAGTAAAGCAATTCCACTTCCAATGAATCAATTTGCGAAAGAACACCATGAAAACCAAAAGAGAAATTTTCTTGAATACTCAAATCAAATATTTCTTTTACTCCGACTGAACTGGAAAGATTCAGTCATGCCAACACGGCCCCAACTCAAAGTGCAGAAAACACTTATCAACATCACAAAACCCAAACGAGAAGCAAGGAAACACATCATTTTCCGAGGAAACATCCTTTCTTCCGCTTCTCTCTTCGAGGAGTAAAACTTCTCTCCAATATTGGAATTCGAATTCATCGCATACCTCAAGAGATTAAACCTCTTAATTGAAAATTATCAAATTATGCTCAAACTGAAATACATCATCCACACCATGGTGGAGAGACTCCATTGATTTTTTTTTATTGCTCTAGACATCTCGTTCTACTATTCAACCTTAATTTGATTAAAGGCACCCAAAGCGCCACAGGATAGATACCACACAATCACATTACCTCAAATTTTTCAAGAACAACTCGAATCGTCGACGCATGCTAATGTCTTTGCTTCAAAAGGGTCCTAGCATAAACAAATGCAAGGCCCAGATTTAACTTCAAAACCTCTACAACAGATTGCTCTTATAGCGATAGTGAAATCATCGAATTAAATCTCCAACATTACCACCATTCTAACATACTCACTCATTGACATCATCAGAAATCACCCACACCATCTCGCAATGCTATCCAATTGCGTTACTTTATAAATTCAATCAAGGTTTCCATACCTCCGATAATCACCAACCTTTCAATCCTGAATTGAAGTTCTGGAATTTCACTATAGCAGGTGTTAATCAGCCGTAACACTTTTCATACTTACTTCGAAGCCAAACATTCCATGTGAATCAATATTTTTTTTCCTCAAGAGATACAGATCAAATCAATTTCACATTCTTCTACTCCTCCAATAACTTGGTAGCAAAATATCACCACTACCAAAACTTAACCACCACCAAGCGATTTGCCAATAAGCGCTTTGTAAAACCCTGCAACAAAACTTTTGGGTCTTTCTCAAAAGAAAGAGGCGAATAAGGACAAGCTTCGTCACACAGGAAAACGTTGTTCATCACGGCGAGCAAGAAACCATAAGAAATATTCTGATAAAAGGTGACTTTAGAAAACGAAAATTGAGTTCACAGTTGAGGGAACACATTCCTCAGAAGATAATAGCAAATAACAACCGATAAGAAAATGGCATTACGATTGAAACTCGAAATATTTTGAGTGAAAAGGGCAGAAAAATTTAGGCAATGAACTCATTGAACCTAGGTGGAGTCCACAATTGAAAACATGAGCCTCACAAAAAGAGAATGTCGGATCTTTACAGATAAGAACAACGAGCATTCAAGATCAAAACGCTCGCATCACTGAAGAACCATTATAACTCTGCAACAAATCGTTTTACGTGGCAAACTTCATTTATCATTATTAACTGGGACCTCCAATAGGTCATGAACACAAAACTCGAAATTGAATCATTTTGGAAACATCAAGAAAGGTGGTCAAACTTCTTTCTCTATAAAAGAATCAACCTTACTCTCACATTCTTGATCGTGTCAATAAACCTTCTAAACGGAACATGACAAATCGGGTCATAAAATTTTCACATCAAATGGAATTGTAATAACAACTTATTCTAGAAATGAATTACGATACGAAAACCACAAAGTTGAACAAGCGTCACACCCAAAGACTACAAAACTCTAGAGAAAGGGATTTGACACTTTTCTTTCCAAAGGAGGTTCTAAACTCCAACACTCCAAATATTCCAAAGAAATGAACATAGTCGAAATTTTCTTCAATGAACTTTGTGAAAGGAAATTTTCATTCTCGAATCATCAAGCGGATAACCGAGCTACCCTTATCAACAAGAGATAGGGCTAACATAAAGAGAACGATCTTGTCAAGAATAACGTTCACAAACAACAATGAGAGCTCCATGACGGAAAGGCAAGATACTATTTTGAAAAACAAATAGGGTCTAATAGAAACCGTAGCCCACAATCTTTGTTTGGGTGCAACCCCGACTTAAGCATAACCAAGCACTCCAAAAGGGTTTTAACGCTTTTCTTGAGAAAAGAGATGCATCAAATTTCAACAAGCGAGAGGGTTCCAAAGGAATACATTGAGCCAATTCTTCTCGTGTTAACGATCTTGCAACAAGAATTCTCATTAGGCAAACCATCAAGCGAGTAAATGAGTCGCTCTTTTCCAATGAGAAAGAAAGAACAACTATGAAAATATCAATGTTGCCAATTTACAAAGATCATTCGTAGTAAAAATAATTCGACAATCGAAAAACAATAATGTTTTTGAGTACCATTAAAGGCCTATTTAAACTCGTCTACCAACATCATGAACCCAAGATAAATTCATCAATCGCCATAGGACAAGAATTTGTCAAATTCGAAAATCAAGGAAGAGAACGACGTACTAAAGCGCCCAAGAGAAATATGCAAGATCAATACACACTTGATAAAGAACTTGCAAAAGAAGTCTTCCAATACCGAGATTCCAAGCGAGCGAATGAGTTAAATTTCCCAAGGGGTAAAACAAGTCTTTTGTGAAAAGAGGAATCTTGCATTTGAACTATGCTCACGTGGAGCAGAATAATCAAATAGTCGAAAGGGCAATATTTGTTTCAAAGAACGAATTAGAGAAACTGCTGGAGCTTGCCTTCTTCATTAAAACCCCAATTTCAAAAGAATTCACGAACTGCCGGGAACCACAACAAGAAACCAGATATCAGTTCGAGAAAGGCAACAAGTTCATCAATGAGCTCATGCTCAATACTGAGCTTATGGGAGAGGTAAGAAGTTCTTTAATATCATACTACAAGCAAGTGGTGTAGCTGGCAAAACCGGGACATCAACCACGAACTCAAGCGATCAACGCCGCTAGCTAAACGCATAACTAATGCAATCAATTATGAATATATATATTTATATCGGATCATCTCATGACGATCATAGAATAATTTCATAGATAGAGGTTATCCCATCATATCATGGATTAACACATCATAGCATAACACAATTTAACAACGACTCAATACTCGAGTCACCACAATTGAAATGCGGAAGCAACAGTTTACCCAACCCCTCCTAATGTGCACAGTGTGTCAATTTAATATGTTTGAAAGAACCACGGACCTAAAGCCCGCTCTGATACCAACTGTAACACCCTGGCTATTCGGAAGCCAAGATGTCACGCAAAACTATCAAACTACTAAGAATAGCATTAAATTTGGATTATCTGATTCAATCAACAATAATTTCTAAAGAATGACAATAAACGATCACCAGATTCATGGAAAAGAATGGATAAACAGATATAATACCACGAACAGTCAAGCAATACCAAAGTTGGATTATTACAAATCTGGAAATTTATTTAACAAGTTGGCTTGACTGGAAGGTAATAATAATTATTCTGATTGGATAAAAGTGAAGTGCAGTGTGCCGAACTACCCCACCAAATCACCTTGTCTTCTCCTCAATTACCTAATTAAAACATACAAAGCAAGGGTGAGTCGAAGACTCAGCAGGTACATACAAGAACAATCAAACATAGAGTGGACAACACAATCCAGTTGAATTACGAACAAATCTTGGAACACATATATGATTGAATGGAATGAATACATGAATGGATGGAATGAAAGAATGCATTGAAGGAATGGACTAATCACACTTATCTGGGGTATAGCGAGTGATACACCGTCGGTGTTCACTTAAGCCGTACTTCACAAAGTACGGGGACCCAATCACCGTATGAAGAACGTTTCATACGGTGTCCAAGTTGCCACATTGGAATGGTGGTCAACACTACCCACATTGGAATGGTGGGTTTTCAAATGCCCATCTTTGGAATTGATGGGTCTTTCAAATGCCCATCTTTGGAATTGATGGGACTTACTAAAAGAATCCACTCCGTGGTCATAATGAATTTTATGAATGAATATGATGATTTCCATGGTATGAATGAATAACACACATTAGTGGAAAAGACACATGGCATTCAACAACATGTGTAAACAAGTATGAGTATGCATTCCCACACAACATAATATATCAAGGATGGCACACAAGTTAGTTGCATGTAATGGAATGCAACAAGCTGAAATGAATGCTAATTCTTTAATCACAAGAATCATCTTCTTGAAATGAAATAAACATCAGGATGGATAGAAAAAGGCATTCACAATTTATCCCAACATCAAGCAAAACAATTGGAAACATCACCAAACAACATAGGGTACTTGCCTTCCGCGATGTGGCGTAATAGGAGGACACGAAGATGCCCTCCACTCACCACCTCACCGCCTACACAAATGTATAATCGAAATAAGAATAACAAGGTATGACATTGCTACAAGAGCCCTTCCATCCCTCTATCTCTCCCACCCAAACAACGGGATCAATTTTACCAAGTTTACCCAATGACCCGATTACGCTAAACTGGCAGCGATACTAGAAAAATCACCATTAATTATCTGTAACTCCAAAAGACCTGAAACTAGTGCTCACTGAATCTTAATAGATCAGGCTACAAAACATTAGTTGGCGGAATCCCCTGATTCGGCCAAAACAGAGGGCTAATTAACAGCTAAACACAACCCATCTACGTCTGTCCAGAATACAGATCAGAGATAAAGAAAACGGCGTAACTTTCAACCTATTGATCCAATGAGAATGATTCTTATCAGCTTGGAAATATAATTTTAAGGGCTAAAATAACTTAGTTGGGTTAAGGTTCTGATTCGGCCCCTAATTTGAACAAAACCGAGGGACAAACCTACTGACCTCAGTTTTCAGACAGACCGGAGAGTTCGTAATCCAAAATTCATATCTCCCAAACTACAGATCGGATTTTCCTGATCTCGGTGCCAAAAGAAAGCTAAAGTTCCCAGGAATACAACTCTAGAAGGGCAAAACCCTAGATTCGGCCTCTACAGTAGTCTAAACAATAGATGAAAACACTAACAATTATCTGCCCAAAATTCAGAACAGTGGTAAAGAAAATATCATAACTTTCATTATACAGATCCAATGGAGATGATATTTATCAGCTTTGAAAGATAATTTAAAGGGCTACAATAACTTATTTGGGTAGAGGTTCTGGAAATGCTACTAACTAAATCAAAACCTAGGATCAAGCCGACAGATCTTTCTCATCAGACAGACAGAACAGCGTGCACTAAAAACATCATATCTCCTAAACCGTAAGGCGGAATCACGTGATCTCGGTGGCTATGGAAAGCTAAGAATAATACCTACAACTTTCTAAGATATGGACAGGACAGAAAACAAACGCATCTTACCAAAAATCGACGTACAAAGCGGTGCACAGCAAGGGGGAAGGGGGGCGGCGGCTCCAAAGGGGGGGAGGGGGAGAGAAATGTGGAGTTTAGGGTTTGGGGGGTGGGAACCCCCTCTTATGGCCAGCCACCACATGGGCCTCTCCTGGGCCGTGGCCCAGGCCCAGGTTGCCGTGAAATCATAGAAAACCCCCCGGTGAAAAGATGATTCTGGTTTTTCGATTAGCTCCCTCTTCCGAAACTTTTTGTAATAAGCCGAATCACCTTCGGGGTATTACAGAGTCTAAGACTCAGCAAAGTACAACTAGTAAGAAAAAAAAACATATGCAACTGTAACCATCAACATCCATCGACAATTCTCAAAAATAGACATGTCACATGCTTATGCGATGCAATGCGGTTCAAATGCACTTTTCTTTTTCTCTTTTGCATATACCGGTATTGCGGAGTACGCATCCGTTGATGCATACCCATGCCTGTGCCTTCTAGCACAGGGACCACAGCCCATACTCCATAAGTATGGGGACCTAAAGCCCGACATATTCATGATGGGGACCTCAATCAATGCTTCGTCAGCATGTGACCAAGCCTCCAATATGATGCCATGATGCACATGTGCAGAACTTTAAATCATCATGCAGAAATAAGAATTAATTGTAGCTCTAGCATTCATGATCATGGACATTCGTAGCTTTCTAGCTTCCATGAACAACGCAAAATACTCATAATGTAGCAGCATGAACAATCACTCATAAATAGTCTACCACTAACTGTACTTGCCTTTTTCCGCTACGAGGCGCGAAGACGCAGGGATGGTGCCTCTACTCCGGAACTCCGCCTCTTAAACAAGAGTTGGGCTAACAATAAATACACTGAAGAAAAAAAGGACTTCGATTACACCCCTCAACCCAAATCCTCGAGATCTAGGGCTCGAATAGAGATTCTACCCAATTCCCCCGACAGTCTAGCATAAAACTTCCCAGGAAAGCAGTAATAAAAACGTCGTAACTTTCACTACGAAACTCAGAACAGGGTGATCTTGGTCTCTCTGGAACCACGACAAAACCGTCTACGAAAACCTAGTTGGGAAAGCACCTGATTCACCCTCCTACTAGTTCTTGTGTTTAGGTAAAGTTTATGTCTCTGCAACTCTGACAGTCAGGAAATAGCGGTGGTAAAAATTCTATAACTTTTGATTGCCAACTTTAAAAATCATGTTCTTTATCAACATGGAAATCCTATAGAATTATCTACAACATTCATCTTGGGTGGGCTTTCTGATTAGGCCTCGAAGTAATTTAAAATGGCCAGACAAGACAACTGTCTATGCTCATTAGCTCTCCTTGACAGTTGCAGTAAAACTACCATAACTCCTAAACCGTAAGTCCAAATCAGGCGATCTCAATGCAAAAAGAAAGATAAGGACGATCCCTACTACTTTCTAAGATGCGGCTAGGTCTGAAAACATACGCAATCTACCCAAAAAAGACGAGTAACGGTACTGTACCAAACAGATCTGCTACTGACAGCACTAATACGAATTGAAAATACTACCGTTCTATCGAGGATCAAGGTTACCCTTGAAGAATCGCTAGGGAATGAAGCGTTGCCGTGTGCAGGGGCACTCCTCCTCGCCTTCCCTCCCCTTCTTTCTTCCTTCTTCCCTTCTCTTCCTTCTTGTTCCTCCTCTTGGCCAGCCCTCCAACAATCATCGCCTCGCCTTCCCTCCAATGGACTGCAGCAAGTAGCTTTGCCGGGGAGGGAGGTGGTGATGTGGTGGAGATGGTGGCATAGGGGAAGGTGGGGGTGGCGCACGGCAGGGGGGGTGGCGGCTCAATGGGGGAAGGGGAGAGGGGTGGGGGAGTTTAGGGTTTTGGGGGGTGGGAACCCCCCTTGGTCGGCCACCAAAAGGCCTCCCCTGGGCCACGGCCCACGGCCCAGGTTGTCGAATAAAAGCAGATAACCCCCTTTCATTTAAGGTATTACTATTCCTCTTAATCCCTTTTCTCCTCCCAACTAATTCTTTAATTTACCGATCCGATTCCGGTGTATTACACATCAGTTTTAAGCTTTAAACATAAAATTAATCATTTGCATTTTATTAGATTAATTTAAAGCTTAATTTGAATTTTTAGAAAAATAAAGAATATTTTAAATGATTAAAATAAACTTCAATTAAATTCAAAATTATTTTACTCAATCTACTTAGGTTCCAATGATTTTTGTTGAATTTTCTTAAATTTTATGGAATTTATTTTATTATTCTATTTTTTTTGGATTTTCTTTGTTTTTCTTTTTCTCTCTCCTTTTTGCTATTCATCTTCAACCTCCTGCGCGTAGCTACTGTTATGTTGTTCATCCGAACCAACAACACCATCACCTCCAAAATTCTTTCTCCTCACTCAAGCATCTAAATTCGATTCCATTTGAAGCAAAACGTTCCGACTAACCATGCCCACATTATGCCTCCATCAATTGCACGTTTCCTCCGTCATTTGCAATTAATTTTCCAATTTCCCGTCTACATCAATTTACACCCGAAACTACCCAATTATTCCTGGGACGTTTCCCGTTGATTCGAGCACTACTTCGCAATATAAAGTGAGTACCGTGTGTTCCCAACTCCACTTTTCGATTCGCCCCAAGCCCCATACCCTAAGTTCCCTTTGTTTTCCCGGAACGCCCGACGCTATCCACCTCCTTCCCGAAGTCCGACGACGTCACCTTCGTGTTGCTCTTCATGTCCGGTGATCCTCCGACCGAACCAACCGCATCACGTCGTGTTCCCGGTAATCCTCTTCCCATCCCCCACCTCAATTTCATTTTCTCCATCGCTGGAGTATGCCGCCATCGACGTTGCACATTTTCGGCATCCGGTCGCCGTGGAGGCGTTGCCTCGAACCATCTCTGACCAAACCAACCACACGTACACGCTCCTTGGTGATGTGACAATGGGTGTCCTAATCTTTCGATGAGAACGATAACTTGATTTTTCTGGAGACTACTCTCGCAATTCGGCTACAAATCTTACATGACCAATATGTCCGCAATCGGTGAACCAACTCCGTGATTGTTATCGACCTTGCTAGAAACACGATCGACCTGACCATCAAGGTCTATTCCTGCAAGCAATTGAAGAACAAGATAATAAGCAATCTGAAATTACGAATATGATTGAAATATTTGATAAAGATGGGATTACGAAGCGGTATTTAGGGTTGGTCTAGTCGACATAAGACAATATACGAAGTTGCAATGTAGCTAACTTTTAACTAAATGAAATTCAAGAAAACTAGAGGGGTGCAACCGCCTCAAATAGGGGAGGGGGCTGCACATAGTTAAGAGATAAGGGGGTGGTACTATTTATGATACTGCTCACATGAACAGTTCGGCGGTGAACAGTCGGGCCAAGAAAGGGGCGTCTTCCCCTTGGGACCAAACATTACAAAGCCCAATTTGGCCCAAATAGGTGATATAGCACCTTCTTTTGGTGATTGAGGTGCGCACAGAAGGAATTTGTTGGTGAGCCCAGATCCGCTGGAAAGAGGACGAGATAAGCTTTTCATAAAATACTCGTGGAGGTCCAATGGACTCTGTATGTGAATGTTATGCACATTTGAAATCAGTACTATCTCCGAAGGCCGAATTGGATTCCAAAACATGGCCAGCTCGAACTCTCACATGGATTGGACAAAAAGTGATGTGGTTCTACACAAATATATTTTTTCATCATTAGGTAGTATCATATAGTTTATATAATATAAAGGTGCTCCTAAAAACAAGCTCACTTGATAATTTAAGTGAAGTGTATGAGCTCTTATAATTGGAACAACAAGCATAACAAATATGGTTCTATCCATAGGGGTCTTCTCCTCATCACTTGGACCGAGGCCATGCCCATGCTCACCTCCGTTCACTCCCCCACGTCACTGGACCGCCAGCACCACTCCTAGTACCGCCGCCGCAGCCTCGGGTAGTTGCCACCTGTGGCATCGCAACATCAGTGGAGTCCCATTTTTTTGTGGTTTGCCAGTCACCCCACCGCCAACCTTGCCGGCGCCGCCACCATGGCCGAAGCACTACAAAGCTCTCTGTTCGTTCTGTGTTCTTCTATGTTGCTTGCCCTTGAGTCTAAGTCAAGATGACCCCACATGTCATTAGCTCTTCCTTTGCTTTCTTTCTTCTCTTTTGATTGTAACACCCCAGCCCAACATGAGCCTAGGATGCTACTAAAAATAGCAAAACAACCTACTAAGCTGAGATATTTCTCTTTAATTCAGCAAAGTCTCCCTTGTAATTTTGACTATTAAAGGAATTAACAAGCATCAAATAGATAATTGAGTAGGTTAAAGTGATAATAACTTTAAAACATAAACATGAAAGATATCATGGAGCCACCATCCAACTCTTATTACGAATAAACCAATACACAATGAAGAGTGAACATGATCATACTAAGAAAATTATGTGCTCTAGTAGAATCCTCCTATTAAACTTAATTACAGATTTATTAGGCATAATGATTAACGTGGTGAAGTGTGCATCCAAGAATACTAGCCCATCCCAAGCATGTCGTCCTCACGAGCTATACCTAAAACAAAACATAAGAACAAGCGTAAGTCCAAGACTCAGCAAGTAGAAACAAGACAATAACCCAAATCACATAAACATACTTTGAATATAACACAATTAGCCATCCACAATAATATAATAACTATTTACTTTTATTGCCATGCAATGCACATGGCAAAAATGCACATTTCTTTTCTCTTTGCATTTACGATGTCTGAGTATCGTCCGTCGATGCATACCCATGCCGGTGCCTTTAGCACAAGGACCTCAAGCCCACACTCCACGAGTGAGGGGGGCTCATGCCCGTCTAGTACATGACAGGGACCACAAATTTCTCTTTACTTGGCTAGAACGTAGACCAAGTTTCAAGGATCAAAGAATGATGCAAATGAATGATGAAATATTTAATTTAACTTTGACAACATTACCATGTCATCCCCATGGTAATTGCACCAATATATCGTAATCACATTTAAGCAATAATAACCTTACCATGTCATCCCCATGGTAGTTGCATTATCAACGCAATCTTACTTTTTTTCATCAATAATACAATGACACTGAAAATAACTGACCAAAATATTATTTTATCTCATGGAAATAACTCAACAAAACAACGACAAACACCCATTAACACCGTTTATACAAGTAATTGCCTCAACCGTGCGATGTATGATGATGTGAAGAGGGCACTACCCCCGGAATCACACCGCAACCTGATCATATAATAAACATACTAAGGAGATCATCCAATTGCACATGATCAAAATAAATAGTGATCTAAGTTATTCTGGAATCTAAAGGGATTTAGCTGTCTAATCAATTTATTCTAATTTTTCTATTATGCAACAAATTTCGCAAACATAGCATTTTTCCCTGACTGTCCCCATAGAAAGACAGAACTCAATAGCATAGTTCAAAATTTCATAACTCCTATTATACTTGTCCAAAAAATGTGATCTTGGGCTATCTAGAATCATTTTAAAGTAATCTATCTATGTCATGCAGACCAAAAGTCTAAATTCAACCATCTTCAAATTTTAATTTCCAAAACTATGTTTGTTGTCCGAAACCCAGGAACTGAACAAACACTCGGATTGTAAAAATCATAACTAATTATATACTCATCCAAAAAATTGTGATCGAGCACTCTAAAGAAAGATAACGAAATGGCTTATCTTTTATCCAACTAGACAGATTTCAAATTTCCAGTTTAACTAGCCCAAATCGCCCTCTCAACGCACTGCTCTAAATCTGACCAATCTGGATAGAACCAAAGCTTGACTTCCTATTGGCAAAATGATCTAGAAATCGAACCAAAATTAACTAGGGCTCACCATAGACTTCTAGATTGTTACCCTTGAAGATCATCTAGAGAAGAAAACTTCGTCCTTGTTGTAATACCCCGGCGTGCTCGTAGTGTGGCCCATGTGGCCCATGAGGAGTTGTGTGGTGGGATTAGTCCCACATTGCTTGTCTCAAGTGAGTTGTAGTAGTATATAATGCCTGTTGGATTCAAACGTAGCACCTCCGGGTTAACCCTTTTACACGAAGCGAGGACGAAAGTGTAAGTGGGGTGCTATGTGTGGCGCGGTCCGCCCACGGTGAAATGGGCATTGAGCCGATTTTGGGTCGAGGTGTTACAGATGGTATCAAAGCATCAACCTTCATTTGACGGCGCGTGCGGGGCGAGAACGCGGGCATATGGCGCATGGCACATGTGGGCGGAGTGGACACATGGCATGGCATATGTGCTGCAAGCCTTTGGACGCACGGACGTGTCCGAGGGTGGTTCTAGGCATTTGCAGCACAGATGATATCTTTGCCGAGGCGTCGACCCTTAAGGGGTGAATGTAATACCCCGGCCTGCTCGTAGTGTGGCCCATGAGGAGTTGTGTGGTGGGATTAGTCACAATTGCTTGTCTCAAGTGAGTTGTAGTAGTATATAATGCCTGTTGGATTCAAACATAGCACCTCCGGGTTAACCCTTTTACACGAAGCGAGGATGAAAGTGTAAGTGGGGTGCTATGTGTGGGTGGTCCGCCTTACGGTGAAATTTGGGCATTGAGCGGATTTTGGGTCAGGGTGTTACACTTGGTCCTTCCTCATTTCTCCCTTCTTCTTCCCTTCTCTTTCCTTGCTTTCTCCTCTTCTCTTCCTCTTCTCATAGCAGCAGGGAAGGAGAGTTCTACAGTACCCACATGCTACAGTGTGACTATGCTACAGTACCAGGTTGTGGAGGTACTGTATCAGAGTGGTGGGGTTTGGTTGATCCCCCCCCCTTGCCTTCTAGTGGACAGTCATGGGCCTTGGGTCAGAATGACCAGTTTCCTCCCCACTTAAAAAAATGGGTTAACGGTCCATTCCTGTACCAAAATTCTGAAATTTTCTTTCTATTTTTAGTTAATTTCAATACTAATCACTTATTTGTTTTATGTTTAAACGGGACATTACATTGATTCACTAGAAAGTGGATCATTCAAGTCATTTGCTCAAATACTTTCGCTCTCATTGCTCTGTCCTGCTGTGTTAAACAACTGAATCAACCGACATAGTAAACGCCAGAACAGTACAACTTCTGAATTTTCATCACTTCTTGTGTTATCAAACTTCCAGATATTCGTTCTCCTTCATACGAACTCTGAATTCGCCGATTCTTTCTCCTAAATTCATCTAAATTCAATATCTTCCTGCCAGTATTTATTATATATTTATTATATTTTCTATTATTTATTTGTATCATTTCACGTATATAGAATCCGTCGTCGCCGACACCAGTTTGGACCAACCAGATGCGGAAACCGTAACCTATGTGGAAGGCGAGTCTCCTTCGAACATTTGGTACCCATAATTTTTAAATATTGTTTTCAGTATTAAAGTATTATGCATTGCTATTTCATTTAAAATGATAAGTTTAAATCCTAGGTTGTTAGTTAGTCGTGTTTAAATCGTAGGTTTGTTAGTTAATCGTAACTTCATATTATCATCTTTTGATGTTGATTATGTATGATCCTTTGTCGCCCTAGTACATAAAATCCTCATTTATGAATATATTATTGTCAGATTATGGAAATACAATATTGCGGAATTAGATGTATACAGTGAAGATTAACATCTTTGTAGTTTATATCGATTGTTGAGAATAAATATAAAGTTTAACTTGGTTTAACTGATTATATCATAGAAGTGTCTAATCATGAAGCACTGACATGATTGTTTGTGATCGAAAGAAAGATTTGATTTAAATCCAATTTTCGTTGAATTAAATTGATTATAGTAAGTGCTTATTGGAAATTTAGTATTGTGAAATTGATTCAGTTATGGTGGCGATTAAAAGAAGGAAACAATGGATTTCCATAACAATTCATGATGATAATTTTGGTGAATTAGTTGAATCTTGTAGAATGCGTAAACTTTGTGGAATTAACTGCATTAAATAAATACATCATTATTGGATTATAGAAATAATTCATTGTTGAATCATATGATTATACTATGATTGGATTATAATATATCATTGTTGGATTATGCAACATATCATTGTTGGATAATTGGAATACATCGTTGTTGGATTACGTCATTGTTACATTATAGGAATATATCTTTCTTGGATTATAGGATTATAACAATGTTGAATTACAGGAATATATTATTATGGGATTATGGAGATACTTTATTATTGGTTTATATAAATACATTACTGATGGATTAATATAAAATGATATAACTGCTTAGACAAGCTTTATCGTTCATGTTTATGTTGGATAACACGGCAAGGCTACGATAGCACAAAAAAAATTTACCGCGCAACCAAAGAACCACCACAAGTAATAGATCACGAGATTGCCGCTTGACGCGCCGACTCGTAGTGGAAGTTGAGTCGTTGTAGCGAGTTAATGCAGTCGTAGTCATACTCGCGACGTGTCTCCTCCTTCGAGTAGTCGTACTCGACGCGCGTCTGCTTCTTCAAGTGGTCGTAGCCACCACGCGACTTCTTCTCCGTCTGCGGTGATCAACACAAGTCGCGGATCGTCCTAGTGCTGATGCTTCGCAACAACACCTCCGAGGTATCCACACGTACGAGTCAAGATCACCACGCACTGGAGTGCTAGCACCGGCAGCGTGGTTGAGAACGCGTGGCTATTAGGGCTTTAGGAGTTCTTCCAAAGATCATCCTTTCTCTACCCCATGCCACCGCCCCTCTTTATATAGGCATCCATGATGGGACTCAACCTGGAGGCCCATTAGGAACTCATGGCCTATACGAATTCGGATCACCATCCAAAATAGATCCTTGCCCTTTAAGTGTGCGGCCCCACAGGTTCATGTGTAATCGGTTATCACTCGGAAACTCTTTTCCGGTCACTAGTCGTTAGCGGTACCTAGCAGCACATAACGATTCCCAAAGACACATAGAATAAATCGGACGAACCTTGATGTAATATGATCCATGATCAGGTCCTCATCACTTATGACCAGTTCGTATCTCTCTACGACCAGGTTGTAATTGGTCACAACCAGTTTGTAACTCCTTACAACCAGGTTCTTACCATTATGTGATTACGTTTGACCAGTCTACGACCAGCACGTATCTCCATACGACTAGTCCGTAACTGATCAAACTAAGCGACCTACTCATGCATTCTCCTTTTGCCTCATGATGTCTGGTTGAACTCCAGGTGAGATGATGTGTCATCCATGGACTGTTCAATTCTTTCTCGATCGATTGTCGGATAACATCATGCGATCGACACTTCGACCACTAGTGGCATGGCCATGCACTTTCTTTATCCGATCACCACGAGAGGCCCAGAGATATCTCTCCTGTTATGTTAGGAGGGGCAAATCCCATCTCGACCAGTCTCATTCCTCCGCATGTTTCATAGCATACCCGAAAGCTACCTTTATAACTACCCAGTTACGGAGTAGCGTTTGGCAACCCCTAAGAGTCTATTACACATGTAGGAAACCATGCTGATCTCAGGTCTAAGGATTATACATCATCATTACTTGAGACCAACTAATGACACAAAGATTCATAACAATCTCAATAGTATCTCAATGATGGGTCTATCCAACACCATGTTCTCTAACATGTGTCCACAATATTGATTCGATATCTCCATATCTATGACCGGTGAAACCAGGTCATCAATCAATACATGTGCTAGTCATAGAGTCACTGGTGTTCCGACTAGTGACCTCCGACCAGGGATACATTTAGAATGACATCATATAAGTTAAAGAGTTCCACCAAGTCACATACTTATTGATCTATAATAAATGATTCATTCAAAGAACACGATAACATATTATCAAAAACATGAACATAATAAAATATCATCATCTCTATGATTGCCACTAGGGCATATTTCCAACAGTTTATCCTATGGGTGGAATTTACTTATACCTTTTATGCAAAACAATTTAAGAAATGTATGGCAATTGGTATTGCCATCGGTTTTCAAAATAAAATAAAATGGTAAAAATCTATTTGGACTTGGGCAGAAGAGGGATTGTTAAGGTTGGTGCAAGGATGCATGGGATCGATTCATTTCCATGATCGACCAGGGTCCTGTTGGAAGTTGCCTGATGAGGATATCACTACTTCAGATACAAGCACTACGCAAAATCCTCCAGATCCGGTTGCTAAACTACAAGGTCCTATGACAAGAGCTCGTCCACGTCACTTAAATTATGAGGTGAGCTCTTTTCTAGGTGCTAATAATTTATCTATGCAAAATGGTATGCTACCTAAAAATTGTGATCTTCTGTTACTTAGAAATGATGGAGAGGATCCAAACCGTCTACGACCAGTTCTCTGTGATCTGCAAGCTCTAAGACCAGATCTGCCAGATCTATGACCAGGTCTCAAGTGCTACGACTAGGCCCCCGTGTAACACACTGGCTATTCGAAAGCCAAGATGCTACCTAAAGATACAGCATACCATCAAATTGTGGAATAAGGTTCAATATGCCTCTAATCAGACAACAATACCATGGTAACGAGGTGAAAATAACCAATTCATCAATGGTGAATAATCAAGGAACTAATCATGGAACGACATGACATGAAGTCTAAACATTACTTATTACAGTTCATCTCTCATCAAAGATTAACATAGTTGAATCCATTAATAAAAATATAATGTAATGAACTGTGTGGAACGTGCTGGTCTACTCCCTCCCATTAACATTATCATCAATAAGGTTCACCTAAATAAACACAGAAAAACAAGGGTGAGTTGAAACTCAGCAAGTACAATAAACAATTGAACATACCAGGTTATGAACAAGTCAGTCACAATATGAATTAAGAATTAATCTCTGAAAACTTATGTATATAAATGGAATGAATGGATGCATTGAAAGGAATGGACTAACACATGCTCATACCGGTATTGTAATACTCCGGAAATGTTCGGTAGAAAGAAAGAGGTCGGAGAGAGTAAAAGAATTTGTTTTCTTCGAAAAATTCCAATCGTCGGGGGGGTATACGTTAATGTCAGGCAACCTGGGCCGCAGTTCGCGACCCAGGAGGCCCATTAGTGGGCCGGCCAGCCCAAGTAGGGGCCGGCCAAAGGGGGGGGCACCACTTCCCCCCCCCCAAACCCTAGTGCCTTCCACCACTCCCCCTTGAGCCGCCTCTCCTCCCCCTTGTGCCGCCCCATCCCCTCCTCCCCTCTTCCTAGGCGCCTCCCCCTCCATTGGTGGCTGCCATTGGAGATCCCCGGAGTTGCACACCCGGTCCTCCTCGCGTTCATCTTGATTCTTCCTCCACGGGCGCTGCATTCCAATCGGGTTTGTGGATTTGGGGCTGACCAAAGAAGGAGAGGGGAAGTCTTCGGGAAGTTGATCCTCGTCGTTCTTCGGGTCTACAAGGGTAACGAGAGACCCCATCGCTGTTTGATTGCGTTAGAGTTGTCGATTCAATGTTTTTGATAGTATCGCGTAATCTCTGTCAGTAGATCGGTTCTGTACAGAATGTTGCAACTCGGTTTTGGGTGTCTTAGAGGCAGAATTGGATGTCTTCGCCTTCTAGAGTTTTGTTCCTTATTTCATTAGCTTTCTTTTGGCACCTGGATCACGAATTTTCACCCAGTAGATTAAAAGTTATGACTGTTTTACTACGTGCTGGTCTGTCTGTCAGAACTGCTGGGTATAGTCGGTTGCATCTAGGTTTTGATCTAGTTAGAGTCAGAATCAGGTCGGCAACCCAACTAGGTTTGTGACGATAATTTCACCATGATTCCAGGCTGATAAAAATCACTTTATTTGGATCAGTGGTTTAAAAGTTAGAGCATTTTCTTTAGGGCTGTTCAGAATTCTGGGCAGACTGCAGTTGTAGTTTTTCATTGGATGGTTAGACCTCTGTATTGGCCGAATTAGAGTTTACCATCAACTAGAGTTTTATAGCCAGTTAAGTTAAGAAAGTTTGAGCACTGGTTTCAGGTCTTTTCGACTTACGGTTTTTTATTGGTGAATTTTCTAGTAAAACTGCCAGATTAGGGATAATTGAAATGTTTGGGTAAATTGATCAAATTGAACTTTTATTTGGTTAGTTTGATTAGAGAGCGAGGGAGGACTCGTGTAGCATTGCCATATTCGTTTGCCCTTATTTCGATTATGTTATATTGTAGGCGGTGAAGCGGTGAGTGGAGGGGTATCCCAATTACCTCCTAACCCGTTGCAGCGCGGCAGGCAAGTAATTTGTATTCAATGAATGATGTCATGTATGATTTGTGAATGAATGCTTACATTTGTTCGTATTTGTAGATGAATGACATGTGTTATTTTCATTTATGAGTACTATTCAATATTGACATGGGATCATCATGACATGCATACATTATTTTGGTAAGACCCATCAATTCCAGTATGGGCACTTGAAATCCCATCAATTCCAAGATGGGTACGTGAGTCCACCATTCTAATGTGGGCCACGTTACGTGAGTCCACCATTCCAATGTGTGCCACGTTGGACAGTCGTATGAAACATTCTTCATACGATTACTTTAAGTGAACACCGACGGGTGATTCACTCGCTATACCGGTATATACTGCAATATGTCCATTTCCTTCAATGCACCATTCCACTTCATCCATTCATAAATTCGTTTCCAATAGTTGTTCAAAAATATGTTTGTGATATATTGCTCAATGTATGCTTGATTGTTACATACAGTTGCTTGCTGAGTCTTTGGCTCATTCTTGCTTTATTGTCTTATTTAGGTAAATGACAAGGAAGAATGATCTTGTGGAGGGTAGTTCATCACGTTGCACTCACTCTCATATATCAAACAACTTGAGGACTTTTATTGTCGTTAATTATGATTTGTGTTGCATTGTAATAAGCCATCATGGCCTTGTTTACCATATCTTTCTGAACTGTTTACTTCCATTTCGTTGATTAAGACTTGAGGATGAATACTTGTTTCCATATATTCATAATACTTGCTTCACCTTATCATGTGATTTGATGTTGTTCATTTGAAGAGTAGCGATTGTAGGTGACATCTTGACTTCCTTATAGTCAGGGTGTTACAGGTATAGCGACTGAGACACCCGTCGGTGTTCACTTAAGCCCGTACTTAACAAAGTCCGGGGACCAAATTACCGTATGAAGAACGTTTCATACGGGTGTCCGAAACTGCCCACATTGTAATGGTGGGTCTTACATGCCCATACTGGAGTTGATGGGTCTTTACAGATCCACTCCCGTGGAATGCTTATGAACAACACATGAATTGAATGAACATATGCAATGAATTTTATCACTTTATTCCTCAAGGATTATCAAATAGGAACGGAATGTACATCATGGAATATGAACATGGATCATCAACTCATCGGCACAACAACCAACAGCGAGCGTTCCACAGAAATCAATATATCTTAACACATTGGAATTGCATGTAATGGAATATGAATATTGAATAACATATTTGATTGAAAACATGGATCATAGAAATATTAGCATGAACACAAACACACATCATTCATCAATGTAAAGAATTTCAATGTACTTGCCTTTCGCGTCGCGACGCGTTAGCAAGCAACGAAGGTGTTCCCACACGCGATGCCTCACCACCTACACAAGTACATATTTGGAATAAGGATAACGTGGCACGACTTAGCTACAGGAGACCTACACTAACGCTCCGACTAACCAACACAATTAACGGAGTTAAACTGACATTATACTATTCAGCCACCTGCCCAACCTACTGGATAGCAGTACAAGAAAAATCATAATTAATTATCTAGGACTCGAAATAACATGAAACCAACGCCGAATGAAACTTAAAAGATAAATCTTCAAAACACTAGAAGACAAGATTTCCTAATTATGCACGTACATAAGGCTAATCTGCAATTAAAAGTGCCTGACAGACATCTGACCAGACTACAGAACAGCAGCAAGGAAAAATGACCTAACTTTCATTATACAGATCCAATGGAGGTGATCTTTATCAACCTTAAATCATGGTGAAATTATCTTCAAAAACCGTTTTGGGTGGCCGTACTGGATCTGATTCTTACTAGATCAAAACCGAGGAATAAACTGACAGTCCCCAATTCTTAGACAGACATAACAACGCGCGGTTAAAATTCCATAACTTTTGATTGCCAACTCTAAATATTGTGTTCTTTATCAACTTAGAAATATTACTTAATTATCTACAATATTTATTTTTCGTAGCCTTTCTGATTAGGGCTCTAAATAATTCATAATGACCAGACAAGCAAACTGCCAAATCCCGTTAGCTCTCCTGAATAGTAAGACAAAAATGGCCATATCTCCTAATCCGTAACTCTAAATCAGATGATCTCGGTGCCTAATGAAAGCTAAGACCAAGGGCTACAACTTTCTAACAGGTGGACAGATCAGAAAATGTACGGAACTTATCCAAATCTGACGAACAAATCTGGCGCAGGGGGAAGGAGAAAGTGGCAAACGGCAGGGAGGAGGGTGGCGGCTCCAAGTGCGGGAAAGGGGGAAGGGGTTTAGGGTTTTTTTTGGGGAAGGTCATCCCCCTTTGGCCAGCCCCCTCTTGTGCCACATGGGCCGTGGCGCAATGCCCAGATTATCAGGAATTCGCGGAAACCCCCTTGAGATCACTAAAAATTGTAATCCCTGTTTAACTATTTCTCCCGAATACTTTCCTATTCGCGTGAATAAATTTCGGGGTATTACACCCCGACCAGTGAAGACCACGTTGGGAGTTAGTCAGAGACATTGAAATAAGGTGTTGTGTCACCGTTTTGGGCCTAATAAGGCCTTGTAAGTGTGGCGAGGTCAAAGCCCAGGATGTGTACGCCTCTCCACATAGCAGCACAACCCTTGGTCGACCTCCTCATGTTCTCCACCTCCTATATATTGCATGCAGCCACCACAATTTAGGGTGGGTTTTCTCTTAGATTATTCTGCATTTGCAGTTTCGCCGTTTACGGTTTGAGAAACCCCACTTTGTGAACTTCATCCAAATCCGCAATATATTTCATATTGCATCTATCTTGTTCTTGTGAGTTACTTCGATTGCTTGCAGGAACCATAACCCTCGTGGTAAGGTCAATCGCGTGCGAGCGTGGTTGATAACCACAGTTGTGCGGGTGTAGCGAATTGCGAGGTGAAGATCTGCAGGTCGGAAGCCTCAAAGCGTCAACGTCATCATGACGAAACAAATCGAACCTATCGGAAGATCGGGCCGCCGTCTACTCATCAATTGGTATCAGAGCATCAGGTTGCCCGTTAGGTAATCTTGTTTATCCCCTTTTGATAGCTGTGTTCCATCACCTAGAGTCCAGAAAATTGCCCGACAAAAAGTTTTAGATCTTAGTTTTTCCGCTGTCCAAACCTATTTGTGCGTTTCGCAATTGTGTTTTCAGTTTTTGCGTTGTTGAATTCGAGTCCATTATCGGTGTCTTTGTTGCTGGTCTAGTCGTCGTAATCTAGTTTCTAGCGTCGAGTCTTCGCTATTTTGGTCTTTGTGTATCTTGGTCTGCCCTTAATTACATCCTTTGATTTGTCTGGTATAGCCGAGATCGTGATACCCCCTCCCCATACGACCACCTCCTCGTGTTCGGCCACCTGGTTGGATACGACCACCTCCTCGGGTTCGACCACCCAGTCGGATTCGACCACCCACTCGGATTCGACCACCTACTCGAGTTCAACCACCTCCTCGGTTTCGACTGCCTAGTCGGCTCGACCACCTCCTCACATCCGACCACCTACCCTTTCGACCACCTAGCCAAAGTTCAGAGAGAGAGAGAGTATCTTTTTATTACCTTTATATCCCTGCTCTCTGGAAAAAGTTTGTGACCTATATATATCCCCAGACCCAGAAGAGGGTTTCGAAGAGTTGTGAGTCAAGGTCTTGCAAAAAAAGATAGGAACCCTAGGTTGGGTTTCTACAGTCAAAAAAAAGAAGAAAAAAAGGCAAAAATAGACCACTCATAGTTGGCTCACGACCACCCTCAGTTGGTCTACGACCACGCTCAAGTGGCCCACGACAACCCACAGTTGGTCCACGACCACCCACAGGGGAAATCAGTTGCTTTGTGAATTTTGTTCCATTGTGCTTGTATTTACCCTATTTTTCAGCTTGTTTGAGCTAGTTCTACGAACGCATTTGGGCCAGCAACTGTGACGAGTATTATGGACTTTGATTCAGCTTTGCTAATCTGATTTTATTATTGCTATTCCTTGCTACTAAACATTGCCTATCTGTTGGACCGAAAAGGCGACTAGAGGGGGGTGAATAGGAGCACGCTAACTTTTTCACAAATTATGAATTCAACACAATTTCACTGCAATAGCTATGAGGAAGCTATGAAGAACAATATACCAGTACAGCAGAAGACTAGTGTTGAATTCCAATTAATCCCCTAAGCAATATGACAAAATCATCAAAGATTAAAGCAACATAGTGCACTGGCGGTCTGACCTCTGGACTTGGTGGTCGGACCAATTACACCGCGGTCGGATCGCTGTTATCTTGGCGGTCGGATCACGCCAAATCGGTCGGACCGGTTGTGAGGCGGTCGGATCACTGGCTCGAAGCGATGAAGAACGGCCGATGTGAAGTTGCAATTAGGTCTAACTTTTGATTTTCAACTCCAAACTTCACGAAAATTTGCACACACCTCCTCTATGCTAATGAGGACCTATTCCAATCGAATATTATGATAATTCTTGGCTAGATCCTGAAAAGTTGTCAATTGAGTAAGAGAGGGTCTAAAACCGGGTAAGAACAAAAACTTGATCCTAATGCTTGTTCGTGAGTGATTGATGATCAAGATGATCCTAGATAGGTTCACACATATCACAGCAAGCTAATTCACGTGAAAGAATCAATCAAAAAACCCGTGGATCAAAGAAAGCCCTAAAATCACGATAATGGAAGCAAGAACGAAAAGAGACTTATCTCAAGCTAACCTTGCGTAGATTAAGAACGTGATTGTTGTTGGATTACA
This sequence comes from Hsuehochloa calcarea, assembly GCA_036346395.1. Lineage (NCBI taxonomy): Eukaryota > Viridiplantae > Streptophyta > Magnoliopsida > Poales > Poaceae > Hsuehochloa > Hsuehochloa calcarea. The sequence continues at coordinate 24,262,091 of CM070604.1, read as the reverse complement.
TCCACACCATCAAGGATCAGTGGTCAATCCAAGAGCACGAACATCCAATCAAACCTTCATGAACCCTAGCCTCCACACCTTGCTCTCCCTAAGACGAAATTAGGGTTTCAAACATAAAAAGGGTTGAGGGTCGGTGCAGCCACCACCCCCTCCTATTTATAGTGGAGGCCTAAACCTTTTGAAGTTTGACTCTATTGGGCTCCCGTTAAGGCCCACTAGCAAACGGGTCACACACGCACGCTTCGCAAAGCGTCGTTTTTAACTTTTTGACCTAAACCGCTTCACCATGCGCCATGGATTTGTCAGTAGGTCACCCTTGTCCATCTTGTGTCACGCTTGAGTCCATTGACCTCACCAGGCATCGTCGATCGTTCTGGACCTCAACTCTCCAAGTCTAGTCCCAATCATCCTCGCCGTTGACCGTCGTTGACCACCAAGCAACCTGCACAACCATAGACAAGCAAACACAAATTCAGGAACAAGTTCTTCACAACTTGACCCATGTTAGTCAAAACATGCATGATGCAACACATATGCACTGAAACCCACGACTTTGACCTAACAAATCAACATCGCCACGAAGTTGGGCGATGAACATGTAATACCCCGGCCTGCTCATAGCGTGGCCCATGTGGCCCATGAGGAGTTGTGTGGTGGGATTAGTCCCACATTGCTTGTCTCAAGTGAGTTGTAGTGGTATATAATGCCTGTTGGATCCAAACGTAGCACCTCCGGTTAACCCTTTACACGGGCGAGGACGAAAGTGTAAGTGAGGTGCTATGTGTGGTGAGTCCGCCCACGGTGGCCGGGCATTGCCGATTTTGGGTCGGGTGTTACAGATGGTATCGAGCATCAACTCTTATTGCATGGGCGCGTGCGGGACAGTGGGCGGGTATATGGCGATGGCACATGTGGGCGGAGTGGACACATGGCATGGCATATGTGCCGCAAGACCGGACGCACGGACGTGTACCGAGGGGTGGTTACGGGCATTTGCCGCATATGTGGTATCTTTGTCGAGTGGTGGTCGAGGCCGCGTCCGGCAGCCTACATCGTCTTCGTCTCAAGGGTTGGTGGTCTTTGCATCGAGGAGATTGCCTCAGTTGCGCCTCTCGTTGCCGAGCCACCGCCGCAATCACGATCTCATTCAGACCCTAATAAGGGAGAATCAACAACTCCGCCAACAATTGCGGCGGCCATTCTGCGGCCTTTGCACTGTGGCGGAACTCGTCTTCTTCTTTCCACCCGAGGCTAGGATGAGCCTCCGTGAGTGGATGTCGCCGTCTCGACACTTCCGACGGAGCAGTACACCGTTCAGCCGCGGATGGTTGAGGTACATGGAGCGTCGATTTGGAGCCTTAGAGTGGCATCCGCATGAAGGCGCGATTGTGGCCTTTCACCAAGGGCCAGCCGACATCTGGTGGGAAGGGTCCTGTCTTCCAGGACTCAGTAGCAGGTCTTGTTACTTGGGAGGTTTTTGTGAGAGGTTCAGACACGCTTTATCCCGACTCCTTCATCGAGAAGATGGAGCAATCACTCGACCTATGTGCAAGGAAAAATGTCAGATATCGAGTATGAGGCGGATTTAATAACTGTGCGCTTTGTCCCACCGTGGCAAGTGATGATAAAGAGAAGGCTAAGAGGTTCGCGGGGCCTCAATCGGGAGTATCGCCAGATTCGGGAGCAACAGTTCACGTGACTTTAGCTCGGTGGTTGAGCAAAGCTAGAGGATGGAGTTGGAAAGAGCTCCTTCGTCGCAAGGGCATGTTGCTAGTGGTTCTGTTGTTATCGTGGATCTCGCAAGTGGCGAGCGGAGTTCGGTGGAGGTGGTGGGTCTTTTCACGACCACGCTAAGAGGTTTCACAAGAACCAACCCTCCCGTCCGGCTCAAAGAAGGGCGATCTTCTTCTTCGCGCCACGTTCTTCATCTTTCGCCCCACGCCTGCGTCTTGTTCAGTCGGGGCATGAAGTGTTTTCGGTGTGGTGGCGGGCATCGAGCTTGAATGTTCCTTCAAGGGAACATGTCAAGAAGATGTGGTCGGGAGGGCCACAAGTCCTCGATGTGCAAGCAAAATCCAGCTAGTATCATCAAATGGGAGACCGTCCCAGCAGCTTCTTCCTCCGCCTTCCACAGAGGTTCGATTCAGACTGACGCAGCCTCTGCACCAAGTACCCTCCAAAGATGGGGTCCACTGCAGCCTTTTACTCCGCGCCTCCTGCAGGTTCTATTGAATCCGCACCATCCGCCTCCGTCGCTTGTTCCTCCAATATTTGTTTCAGCTTTCCGACGCAGAGCGTTGGTGCGTCTTCTGACGTGCATCGGGGGTTTACGCCATGCCCACCCTCGAGACCTTGGGACGCCCCGATGTGGTGACAGTACTTTACTTGTTGATTCGCATGATGCCTTTGTACCGTTTGATTCGGGGCTACTTACTCGCTCGTGTCTTTGGAGTTTGTTAGAAAAGTGGGTTTGAGTTTTGACTTATTTCGAGTCGATGGTAGTCGGCTCCCAGAGGACTTATTTCTAGTTCTACCGTCATCCGGTTGTTCTATACCGATAGATGATGAGGTTTTCATCGCGAATCTTATTGTTATTCAATTGGCACCATTCGATGTTATCTCGGTATGGTGGTTATTCCAATACCGTGCCAAGATTTGTTGTTTCGGAAGACGGTGACCTTGCTAGCTCCTTCCGAGGAAGAAGCGGTATTCGAGGCGCGCAGACCGTCGATTGAGATTTGTTCGCTAATCTATTCCCTAGCCGTCGTGCATCGACCATCGGATTACTTTGCTCCTCAATGAAAAGACTGATTCTTTGCGGCGTATTGAGGAGATTCGATTGTGAAGGAGTTTTCGATGTCTTTCCTATAGAACTTCCGGAATGCCTCGGTGAGGAAAGTGGAGTTCAGATTGATCTTGTTCCGAACTCGGCCTTTGTCCAAGTCTCCTTACCGCTTGGCTCGCCATTTCGGGAAGAATTGAAGAAACAATTGGACGACCTGCTGTCCAAAGGTATGATTCAATGGAGCGTTTCACCTTGGGGCGCTGTTCTCTTTATTAAGAAGAAAGATGGCGGTGGCGATGTGCATAGATTATCTAGCGCTTAATCAGAGAGGCGGTGAAGAACAAATATCCTTTGCCTCGCATTGATGACCTTTTCGACCAGTTGAAAGGAGCTAAGATATTTTCTAAGATTGATCTCCAGTCGGGTTATAATCAGATTCGAGTTCGTGAGCAGGATATTGAGAAAACGGCTTTCACGCAGGTATGGTCATTATGAGTATAAAGTTATGTCTTTTGGACTAACGAATGCTCCTGCAGCTTTCATGGAAGCCATGAGCGTTATGTCGCATCAATACCTTGATGATTTCGTTGTGGTATTCATAGATGATATCTTGATTTATTCCAAGACAGAGGAGGATCACACCCACCATTTGCGGTTGGTACTTGAAACTTTAAGAGAGAATCAATTCTATGCCAAGCTGAAGAAATGTGAGTTCTGGATTTCTGAAGTTGGATTTTGGGTCATGTTATTAATCGAAGGGTATTTGATTGATCCTAGTAAGATTTCGACGGTGGTTGAGTGGAAGAGACCAACCAATGTTAAAGAAGTAAGGAGTTTTACGGGTTTAGTGGCTATTAATGCGGTTTGTGGAGGGTTTTTCAACCATTGCTAAACCGATGTCCCATTGACATGAGAAAGGTGTTAGGTTCCATGGTCGATGCTTGTGAGCGCAGCTTTTGCTCTTTGAAAGATAGATTAGTGATCGCTCCAATTCTTACTCTTCCCGAGCACAGGAAGAGATTCACTATCTATTGAGATCGCCCATAGTTGGACTTGGTTGTGTACTCATGCAGGATGGTAAAGTGATTGCCTATGCATCGAGACACCAAGAAGCATGAATGTAATTATCCCACCCATGATCTAGAGCTTGCTGCGATGATCCATGCTTTGAAGATCTGGCGTCATTGTTTGTATGGCGAATCTTGTGATGTGTTCACGACCACAAGAGCACGAAATACATCTTTACCTGAAGGACTTGAACTTGAGGCGAGAGGAGATGGCTAGAGTTCATCTAGGACTATGATCTTACTATTGATACCATCCGGCAAGGCTAATGTGGTAGCCGATGCCTTGAGTCGCAAGGCGACACCTCCTATCCTCGATTGTCTTATTGCCGACTTTGAGCGTATGGATATTTCTTTACGCTGCGGTACCGCATGCATCGAGACTCGCTTGATTTTAGAGTCACCCTTCCGGATCGGGTGCGAGTAGCACAACAAAGAAGATCGGATGTTCCAACGAGTGAGAGCGCGCATACTGAGGGCAAGCGTGGTCACCGGTGTGGACAAATTTGATTCTTTGCGATTTAAAGGCGCCTTTGTGTGCCACAGAGTCTCAAAGTTAAATTGGAGATTTTGAAAGAGGCCCATCGTACTCCTTATACCGTACATCCCGGGAGACCAAGATGTACAAAGATTTAAAGAAAAGTTTACGTGGAAACGGATGAAAATTGATATCGCACAGTATGTGGCTTCATGTGGGGTGTGCCGGTGGTCAAGGCTGAGCACAAGCGACCAGCAGGACTGTTGCAACCCTTGGAGGTACCAGTTTGGCCATGGGACGATATATCTATGGATTTTGTGGTTGGTTTACCTCACACGCAATGAGGAAAGGATGCTATTTGGGTAATTGTGGACCGGTTCAGTAAGTCTGCACATTTTATTCCTATTCGTACAACCAATTCGGCAAGCGATTTGACTCCTCTTTATGTACGAGAAATTGTGCGTTTGCACGGAGTGCCAAAGACCATTGTGTCTGACCGAGACGCCAAGTTCGTTTCCAAATTCTGGGAAAGTTTGCAGAGTGCATTGGGCACACAACTCCGTCTTAGCACGACCTTTCATCCCTAGACAGATGGGCGATCTGAGCGCACCATTCGATACATTAGAAGACATGCTCGGTGTTGTGTTTTATCTCGAAAGGTAATTGGGAAGAGCATTTAGCCTTGGCGAGTTTGCTTATAACAACATTATCATTCCAAGATTCGAGTTGCCCCACACGAGGTTCTCTATGGGCGTAAGTGCAGTCCCGTTGTCTTTGGGATGAGGTTGAGAGCGGGCGGTCTTGGGCCCCGACCGGGTTCAGCAGACGATGGCTAGAGTGGCGAAGTTAGGCGAATTTGTTGGTCGCCCAAAGTCGATGTAAGAGCTGTTGATGTCGAAGACGAGATTTGGAATTCGAGGTGGAAATGAAGTTCTTGAGAGTATCGCCATCTAAACGAGTTGGTGGAGTTGAAGAAGCAACTGAATGAGCTGCAAGAAAAAGGTTTCATCCACCCTAGCTCATCTCCGTGGGGTTGTCCTGCAATCTTCGTAAAGAAGAAGGACAATACTTTGCGCATGTGTGTTGATTACCGTCCGCTTAATGAGGTAACGGTAAAGAACAAGTATCCATTGCCCGCATTGATGATCTCTTTGATCAATTAACCGAGCTCGAGTATTCTCCAAGATTGATTTGAGAGTGGGATATCATCAAGTTCGGATACGACCCGAGGATATTCCAAAGACGGCTTTCTCTACTCGCTATGGCTTGTATGAGTATACCGTCATGTCATTTGGCTTAACCAATGCTCCCGCCTTGTTCATGAACCTCATGAATTCGGTATTCATGGAGTATTTGGATAAGTTTGTCGTGGTCTTCATAGATGATATTCTTATCTATTCTAAGGACGATGAGGAACATGATGAGCATCTGAGGCTTGTGTTAGGCAAGCTTCGCAAGCATCAGCTGTATGCGAAGTTCAGCAAGTGCGCATTCTGGTTGAAGGAAGTGGCCTTCTTGGGTCATGTTCTTTCAGCAGGAGGCGTAGCCGTTGATCCTAGCAAGGTCGCGATGTTCTTTCATGGTTGACCTACTTCGCAACCGGCGCGAGTTTTCTCGGCTTAGTTTGGATATTATCGCCGCTTTATCGAGAACTTTCCAAGATCGCGGGCCGATGACGGAGTTGCTCAAGAAGGACAAGAAGTTCTTGTGGTCCGATGCTTGTGAGGAAAGCTTCCAAGTACTTAAGAAGCGCTTGACCACCGCTCTGCCCTCGTTCTTCCCGATATTCATCGAAGCTTCGATATCTTTTGCGATGCTTCTCGTCGAGGACTCGGTTGTGTCTCGATGCAAGAAGGCAAGGTAGTGGCCTATGCATCAAGGCAATTGAGACCTCATGAACTCAACTATCCTACCCATGACTTGGAATTAGTGCGGTGATTCATGCACTTAAGATTTGGCGACATTACCTAATCGGTAATCGTATGCGAGGTGTATTCGGATCACGAAGCTTAAAGTATTTGTTCACCCAAACAGATCCGAACCTCGGGCAAAGAGATGGTTGGAGTTGATCAGGACTATGACATGGGTATTCACTATCATCAGGGCAAGGCTAATGTCGTTGCCGATGCGCTCGATCACGCAGCGCATTGTAATGCCTTGTTGCTCCAGGAAGTTCAACCCACCCTTCTGAAGGAATTCCAGCGTCTCAACTTAGGTTTGGTTGAGCATGGTTCCTCACGCCTTGGTTGTGCAACCAACCTTGGTGGATCGGATTAAGGTCGCTCGGCAATCGGATCTTTCGGGTGAGCCGCATAAAGGAAAATGTCAGGAACGGAACAGCCAAGTGTTTCTCTGAGGATGAGCATGGTGTTGTAAAGTTCGGGCAACGCCTTGTGGTTCCAAAGGACATGGAATTGCGGAATTTGATCCTCCGCGAAGCCCATGATTCGCCTTTGTCTATTCATCCCGGTGCCACAAAGATGTATCAAGATCTCCGTCAGGGATTTTGGTGGACCCGAATGAAGAGGGAAATTGCGGTTCGTTTCGAAAGCGACGTGTGTCGTCGTGTCAAGGCCGAGCATCAGCGTCCAGCAGGACTGCTTCAGCCTTTGCCTATTCCTGAATGGATGTGGGATTCGATCGGTATGGATTTTATCACCGGTCTGCCTCGCACCTCCAAGGGCAATGATGCCATCTGGTTTGTCATTGATCGGCTAACTAAGGTGGCGCACTTCCTTCCAGTCAAGACGGATCTCCGTGTAGGTCTTTTGGCGGATCTCTACATTGCCCGCATCGTGAGCTTACATGGGGTACCTAAGACAATTGTCTCGGATCGTGGTTCTCTTTTCACCTCTCGCTTTTGGCAAAGTTTGCAAGAGGCTATGGGAACCCGTTTACCTTTTAGCACAAAGATACCACCCCTAAACCGATGGTCAGACCGAAAGGGTCCACCAAGTGTTGGAAGATATGCTTCGTGCTTGTGTCCTCTCCTATGGAAAGAATTGGGAGAAATGCTTGCCTTTTGCCGAAGTTTTCCTACAACAACGAGCCAGCGGTCTTGGCATGTCACCTTCGAGGCCTTGTACGGGAGAAAGTGCAGAATCCCGTTGAACTGGTCTGAGATAGGCGAAAGACCCTTCTTTGGTCCGGACTCGATCAATGAGGCTGAGAGCCAAGTCCAGCTCATTCGTGATCGTTTACGCACAGCTCAATCCAGGCAAAAGAGCTACGCGAATCGCCGTCATCGTGAACTGAGTTTTGAGCCTGATGACTTTGTTTATCTCAAGGTCTCTCCTTTGAAGGGTCATCAGCGATTCGGCGTCAAGGGCAAGTTAGCTCCTCGATATGTCGGTCCTTACCGTGTTATCGAGAAGAAAGGGGCTGTTGCCTATAAGTTGGAATTGCCAGCTGCACTTGAAGGGGTACATTATGTTTTCCATGTGTCCCAACTAAAGAAGTGTCTCCGTGTTCCAACTGAGGAAGCTCCGTTGGAAACTCTTGATGTTTAGGAAGATTTGACCTACAAGGAGCACCCTGTTCGCATCCTTGAAGAGGCTGAACGAAGGACGAGGAATCGTGCCATCAAGTTCCTTAAAGTTCAGTGGTCGAATCATTCCGAGGATGAGGCTACTTGGGAAAGGGAAGATCGCCTCGTGCGGACTATCCATCTTTCTTTGTTGAGTGAGCCAAATCTCGGACGAGATTTTGTAAGGGGAGGTTTTGTAACATCCCAAATTGGGTTTATGTTTCAAATGTAATAAAAATGAGGATAAATTAAAACTTTTCTACCTCATGTATTGTTGCAGTGTTTGAAACCTCTTTCTTTAATTGGTGAAAATTCAAATTCCAAATTTCCCCAATTAAACTCAAGTCATAAACCTCCTTCATGAAAATCTTGTGCCCAACCTTTGGAAATAATTTTTCTTGGGTCTAGGAGTGATGTTTAACACCTCAGAATTATTTCATAATTTTCAGAAATTATTTGATAATTTTTGAGACAAGTCAAACATTAGTCAAACTCCTAAAATAGCCTTCTGGAATTTTTAGAGGAAAATGCAGTGCATAAAAGTCTCTGAAAATTTTATATAAGGTTCCTCCTGCTGTCAAGAATCTCCATTTAAAATTTCATAATTTTTAGAGCTTGTTTGCTATCTTAATTAATTATCCTAAGTCATTTCAAAGAAATAACTCAAAATCAGCTTTACTATTCCTTGGACTCAAGTCACACTCGGGTTCAAGCCATTCGATTCGATCGGACCAACTAATCGCACCGACTCACCACATCGGGCGCGTTCAATTTCGGCCGTTAGATCTCGATCGTGCGGTCGCGCTCGAGGTGACGTTCGATCACCGATCCTCCCCTTTGCTCAACCGCTCATCCAAGATCGCGGCTCAAAAGAGGAAACGTTCGGACCATTCGGCGCCTCGCGCCAGCGTGGACCGTAGGATCCAAATCAACGGTCGAGATTAAGTGAGCGTTCGAATCGTTATTATCACCCCGCGCGATTTGAGCTGCTCGATTTCGATCCGACGGCCGCCGTCGTCGTTAAGTCGTCTACCTCCGATCGCGCTCGGCCAAGTCAACAGTAGTTGGTGAAAGTTTCAGAGCGTGGCAGTGTGTCGTCCCTTCTACCTTTCGGCCAACGACTCTTAGCAATTAATGCCTCGTTCGCCGCCTCCATAGTCGTGGTCTCCTTGCTGTCACTTGCTCCCATCGCTCTCACCAACCTCAACTCAGTGAGCTCACCATTTTAATGCCGTTGCCTCCTTCTTGCTCTTCGCCTATAAAACTCCTCCCGTGGCTTCCTTAGCATTCTTTGAACACCTTTGAGCTTCCAAGAACACTTCTAGTGCACTGAGTGAGCTCCTTGGTGAATTTTTGCTCTCGGCCGCCATTGTTGAAGCTTCAAGTTGTTCGGTGAAAGTGGTGTTCTTGGCCCTCTCGTCCGAACCTGTTGCTTCCTCACTTACTTGGCGTCTCATAGAGTATTAACCCTCTGTCGATTTTGCTTTTGGCAGCAGAGAGCAGCTCAATTTCTATTTTCCCCCTTTCAGCCGCAAAGGGTGATCTTCTTCTTTAGCTCTGGTAAGTGCACCATTTTCAAACTCCTTGCTCCCTCCGCTTACTCTCATCTTGGTGCGCATTAGCCCTCAATCAATTTCACATTTGGCCGCAGGGATCTTATCAATTTGATTTTCCCCCAAATTCGGCCGAAAACCTTCAATTTCGTCTCCAGCTCGGGTAAGTCGTCCATTGCTCAATTCTTTGCTGCTGTAGATGCGCATTAGTATTAGGATCATGTTGGTGCTCTTGGTTAGCTTAGCCGTGCTCTAGATCGCCGGCGATTAGCCGGAGATCCTCTCTGTTAATTTTGTCGGACGAGAGCGCGAGTCGTCTTTTGTCGATGAATCTGGACCGTCTGATCTTCGATCGACGGCCCATAGCAGAGAGCGTTCGATCGATTCGGGTCCGCGCGGAACGTTGGATCCCAGATCAACGGCTCGCGTGCGTGGGCGCGTTCGGACCAGCCCGCGCGCTCGGATCAACGTGGACCGTTGTATCCTAGATCAACGGTCCAGATCTGGATGAACGTTCGGACCGCCGAACTTCTGTTGGCATCTCGTTCGTTAGTTTTTCATCCAACGGCTGGTGATTAGGGTTGGCGCGTTCGCTCTATTGCTGCGCGTGTGGATCGTTGGATCCAAGATCAACGGTTCCTATGCGTGTGAGCGTTCGGACCACCGGACGTCCTGATCTGCGTTAACCGTTGGATCCAAGATCGACGGTGCAGATCGGAACAAACGTTCGGACCGCCGGAAACTCTTTGGCATCTGGTTCGTTGGATCCAGATCCAACGGTGAGTGCTTAGGGTTCGCACGTTAGTTCTGTTGCTTTGTGTTTGGGCCGTTTTATTTCGGATCTTCGGCCCAGATTTGTCCACGTCGTTTATCTGAATTATATTTCTCGGGTAGAGTTTTTTATCAACTGAAAAATAGTTTTATCTTTGAAAATGCATAAGTAAATCATTTTAACTCCAAAATCGGTCAAACCACTTTTATTATTTTTCATTTCTAATGAACCTTATTCTAAAATAGGTTTCAACTATGTTTCTGCAGCCGAAAATTTAGATTTTGAAAGAAAGCATTAAACTGATTATCTGTACAACTGAAAAATGGATTTAACTTGGAAAATTCATAACTATTTATTGAAAGCTCCAAATGAGATGAATCCTGTGGGGTTGTTCATCTTATGAGGTGCTTGTTTTTCTGTAAAAACTTCAGTAGCTCTACATTTCTAGAAAATTTCACTAAAATCATTGCTTAGGTACTGTTTCAATATTAGAGCTGAGCAAAATTGTTTTTAGCATAACTTTTGCATTGAGAATCCAAATCAATTGGTTTTTGTTGCATTAGTTCATAAAAATCATGCTCTTTCTACTGTAAAAATTTGAGAGCTTTTTGTTGAAGTTGACTGTTGGATCTTTTCGGTTTCTTTTTGCCTTATTGGTTCTTTTTGGTTCTTTCGATAGGATCCGAAGAGCACATTGATAATCTTGTTGATCCACAGCAGCACCCTAACCCACAGCAAGCAGGCAAGATATTTGATCATAAATGTCCCATTACTTTCAAAGTCTAATATCTTGTTTACAAACTATATGTATGCATTGCTTTTGTGTCCAATTATTTTTGCCCTGTTTAGAGGTAGCTATTCCTAATGCATTGTTGCCATTAAAATGTTATCCCCTGCCACAACCATAAGTTATTAATATCCGCTGGTGAATTAGAGCCGGTGATTTAATTATGCTCTTTTACTTGCCTTTGCGATGTCATGCTTAGAAATGCTTAGCTACGGTAGAATTGGCGGTTATCGACTTAGTCGATGACTTGATCACCTAAATCATTTTGCTTATTTTTGGTTCAAGACCTTATGCTTTTGTTTTGTAAAACGAAAATGAAACAAAATGATTTGACTTAGGCACAATGGTATGTTGGTGTGATTGTTGGGGTGACAAGGAAAGGTGCCTGTGTCCCTAAGGACCGAATTGTTACTTGTGTCACTAAGCCAAGCGCTTATGCGTGCTAACCACGCGAGAGGATATGGGACCTCTCTCGACTTAGTACTTTGGCGTGGGTTATCTCCGAGTCGCAGGAGGGGTTGTGTGTTGTGTGAAACATGATATGTGTTCTCGGTGTTCTTGTGTTGGGTGTGCGGTGGTGGAGATTAGGGTAGGCTCTCCACCTCGAGGAGCATTGTAGTTGTCCAAGGCTTTACTGCGACGGGTAGTTGACCGAGGCTTTACAATGACTCAGACACAACGTATGGGTTTCTATCCATACGGGCGGCTCGTGAATAATTCACAATATTGGAAATGTCTCGTAGGACTTAGCCGTGTGCGGCATACCTAAGGAAGTGTGCTTAATAGCTTGGCAAAAGGATGCAGCGTGTGGGTAAATTGGTACACCCTGCAGGATAAAACTATTCAATAGCCTCGCCCTAGGTTATGGACATGCTTGGTAAGTCGTCGCAAGAACTAGACTACAACCTTTTAAAATTAAAATTTGACATGGTTGGCATGAATGGGTAATTCATGCTATTGTTGTGGTGACTAATGGTTTAGTCACTTCCGGATTGTTATTGTCATATATCTCTTTGTTATATTGTTGTCATTTACGTTTATTTGAACATTAAAACAGATTTGTTAACTTGCTTTTCAATGTACTACATTATTGCAAATAAAACTTGCTTTATGCTTAAAAATTTGAGTCCTAACTGCTCACTTAAATAAGCTTGCATATAGTTATTGTATAGATCTGTTATCATTCTTATATATCTTGTAGTACATTCAGTACTCACCCACTTTTTGTCAATGCTTTTGTTCTGAGAGGAAGAAGGTGAGCCCCAAGGGCCTCACTTTTGTGAGATGTTTGTGGATTCGACGACTAGCTTGGCGGTCGGTCGGTTGCCTTGTGGGTTAAAGGCACACCGATTGGCTCTTTTGTTTTATAGCCATCTTATGGCACTTTTGCTTCACTGTTAAATTTCTTTATGTATTTGTCATTTGGCCTGTTGGCCTCTCTTTGTAATGACTATCCTTTATTTATGTTATCTTCGGATTGTTGTTTATGTTTGGTTCTATGTGAATGAATGGAATTGATGCATGAACTTTGTAAAAAGGTGTGTATATGCATTTACAGGAAGTATACATGTCTCGAGTCTCGGATTATCCGCTTTGTGATGCTAGGACCGAATGGGTGGTTAAGCATTACAAGTCGGATAAACCGGTCTCACAAGGTTTTGTATCGAGCCATCTTGACCGTAGTAACCCAAGTTGGTAAATCTTTAGGATATTTTGAAAACTTAATTTCAAAGTATCAAATGATTTTTGAAAGCTTAAGGAATTCTCAGATTTTATTCCTTACCTATCTTAGCTTTCTCCTCTCATCTCACTCTAATTTGAGTTTTGAAAATTGTTTACCTCTTCTTCCTTCAAAGATAGTGTTATCGATTAAATGGGTTTTGGGAACCACTGAGTTTGGCAAATTGAAGTGCTTAGGGTTTTGAAGTTTCTGGACTGAAGATTTCGGCTAGAGGCTTGGATGCGGAATCTGGACAGCACGCCTCAATTTCCAGACAGTGAGCTCAATGGTTTCTGATGGGACCACTTAGCTTGGCAAATTGAAGTGTGCCAGATTTTGAAGTTTCTAGAATGGAAGACTTCGACTGGGAGCTTGGATGCAAAATCGCTACAGCAACTTCAATTTTCGGACAGCAAGCTCGATGGTTTCTAATGGGTTAGAAAATGAGTGTTTAATCAACTAAAACCTGTGGGGAATAAAAGGGTAAGATGTGATACTAGTTAGCTATGTATCTAACGCTATGTTCGCTGATTTAGCCTTGATCTTAAGTTATATTAGATCTTACCTTGACTTTCTGATTTTTATCTTCTCAAACAATTACTCGTTCATTCAATACGGGTTGGTTGCATTGGGAAGTTGCGCTTTGGTTTTATGATTCCTTGCTGTTTTGGAGTCATGTATAAGCCTTTTTAAAGTTTATATACTTACTATTTTGGCTTTCGATTAGGGTGATATTCCATTCCCTAGTCGTTAGCTTTTTGCTTCATTTCGGCTTTGTTTTCGGGTCTAGTTTTTAACCCAAGTTTCTTGTAACAGGATGGCCGGACGCCTTTTCGTAGCGGCCAAGGCGATCGGCTGGTCGGACGAGATCTTCCTCCTCCTCCGACCATGGCCGAGTCCTTCTTGATCGAGCGCAACCGCGAGAGGGCGGGAGGGTTCTTACGGGCGCCATCGCGCAGAACACTTCCGCCTTACGGTGCTTGAGGATCGGGCGGGGGTGGACACAGCGGCGTGGGGACTTGCGGAGTTTCTTCGCACTCGGCCCCTCGTTCTCGTGTCCGAGGACCGCTTGACGCAGACGATTGGCCGTCTCGTTGGAGCGAAGCTCGCGATAGCGCGATGCGAGGAGCACGAGGAAGCGCTTGTTTGCATCGCACCGGTGGAGGGTGCGGCTTTGTCTTGGTGGGAGAGCTTTTCGCCATGCGACTGACGGCCACACCGTCACCGGGAGGAGTTCCTTGCGCTTCCGTCGGAGTCACATTCCTTCGGCTGATGATGAGGTCAAGAAGAAGGAGTTCTTGTCGCTCGACAAGGGCGTTTCTCGATTACGAGTACCATGCGAGTTTAACCATTTGGCTCGTTATGCTCGAGGAGGTGGCCACCGATGAGGCCAAGCAAGAGAAGTTCAAGGATGGTTTGTGCGAGGAGCCGGACAAGCTATCCATCGTTGACTTTCCGGTTCCGGGCCTTGGTGGACAAGGCCATCGTTCTTGAGCACGCGGGAGAGCGCTTGTGGATTCCCGCAAGCGCAAGTGGGAGGCCCCAAGTCGCCGAGAGCGGCTCTTTCCGTTCCGTGTTGGGCGTCTCCGGTCCCGTCCTCGCCTTGGCAGACCCGAGATCGTCGGCAAGACTGCCCTCGTCCTTCGCAGCCGTGCCCGATCCGTGCACTGCGAGTCGGCCAGAGGCCTCCGCGGCCAGCGGATGTCACTGCTATACCGCAACAACAAGGGGCATTATGCGAACCAATGCCCTAAGAAGACAGAGCACCCCTCGTCCTAATGGAGGACGCGGCCAGAGGTGGTTCTTCGCAGACGGAAGATAGTCCCTACTACCCAAGGCGTGGGTAGTGGTCGCGTCAACCTCATCTCGTGAGAGGAGGCACGGGAGGCACCCGGCGTCGTCTTTGGGTACACTTTACGGTAACTCTCATTACGCTCTTGCTTTGTTTGATTGGGAGCATCTCATTCTTTCGTTTCGAGTCTTTTCTTTGCTATTAGTGAGCTCCTCTTTACTCCATTGTTGGTCCCATTGCTCATTCGCTCTCGGGTTGGAGTTTAGAGTGAACTGAGTGTAGGGATGTCCCAATTGAAATCGAGGGAGTAAGATTCTTGCGAATCTTATCCTCCTCCATTCGACAAGTCTAGATGTAATTCTTGGTATGGATTGGTTGTCTTGCCATAAGGGACAAATCGATTGCGCCAAGAAGTGTGTCTCTATCTAGTCTTTCCGTGGCGGGTTAAGTTCGCTACCGAAGTTGCTAGGTCCGCATCTCTTCGCGCTTGAAGCGAAGCCCGCTCTAGATATTAGTGAAGTCCCCACAGTTCGTGACTTCGTTGATGTCTTTCCTGTAGCTCTTCCAGGGATGCCACCAGTTCGAGACCTAGAGTTTGTCATTGAGTTGGTTCCCGGTACTGCCCCGATTTCAAAGAGGCATTATCGGATGCCACCAAACGAGTTGGTGGAGTTGAAGAAGCAACTGAATGAGCTGCAAGAAAAAGGTTTCATCCGCCCTAGCTCATCTCCGTGGGGTTGTCCTGCAATCTTCGTAAAGAAGAAGGACAATACTTTGCGCATGTGCGTTGATTACCGTCCCGCTTAATGAGGTAGCGGTCAGAAGAACAAGTATCCATTGCCCGCATTGATGATCTCTTTGATCAATTAACCGAGCTCGAGTATTCTCCAAGATTGATTTGAGAGGGATATCATCAAGTTCGGATACGACCGAGGATATTCCAAAGACGGCTTTCTACTACGCTATGGCTTGTATGAGTATACCGTCATGTCATTTGGCTTAACCAATGCTCCCGCCTTGTTCATGAACCTCATGAATTCGGTATTCATGGAGTATTTGGATAAGTTTGTCGTGGTCTTCATCGATGATATTCTTATCTATTCTAAGGACGATGAGGAACATGATGAGCATCTGAGGCTTGTGTTAGGCAAGCTTCGTGAGCATCAGCTGTATGCAAAGTTCAGCAAGTGCGCGATTCGGTTGAAGGAAGTGGCCTTCTTGGGTCATGTTCTTTCGGCAGAGGCGAGCCGCTGATCCTAGCAAGGTCAACGATGTTCTTTCATGGTTCACCTACTTGATGGCGAAGTGCGGAGTTTTCTCGGTTTAGCTGGATATTATCGCCGTTTTATCGAGAACTTCTCCAAGATCGCGAAGCCGATGACGGAGTTGCTCAAGAAGGACAAGAAGTTCTTGTGGTCCGATGCTTGTGAGGAAAGCTTCCAAGTACTTAAGAAGCGTTTGACCACCGCTCCCGTCCTCGTTCTTCCCGATATTCATCGAAGCTTCGATATCTTTTGCGATGCTTCGTCGAGGACTTCGGTTGTGTCCTGATGCAAGAAGGCAAGGTAGTGGCCTATGCATCAAGGCAATTGCGACCTCATGAACTCAACTATCCTACCCATGACTTGGAATTAGCTGCGGTGATTCATGCACTTAAGATTTGGCGACATTACCTAATCCAGAATCGCTTGCGAGGTGTATTCGGATCACAGAAGCTTAAAGTATTTGTTCACCCAACCAGATCTGAACCTCAGGCAAAAGAGATGGTTGGAGTTGATCAAGGACTATGACATGGGTATTCACTATCATCCGGGCAAGGCTAATGTCGTTGCCGATGCGCTCAGTCGCAAAGCGCATTGCAATGCCTTGTTGCTCCAGGAAGTTCAACCCACCCTTCTGAAGGAATTCCAGCGTCTCAACTTAGGTTTGGTTGAGCATGGTTCCCTCGCTGCCTTGGTTGTGCAACCAACCTTGGTGGATCGGATTAAGGTCGCTCAGCAATCGGATGCTGGGGTGAGCCGCATAAAGGAAAATGTCAGGAACGGAACAGCCAAGTGTTTCTCTGATGATGAGCAAGGTGTTGTAAAGTTCGGGCAACGCCTTGTGGTTCCAAAGGACATGGAATTGCGGAATTTGATCCTCCGCGAAGCCCATCATTCGCCTTTGTCTATTCATCCGGGGCCACAAAGATGTATCAAGATCTCCGTCGAGGATTTTGGTGGACCGAATGAAGAGGGAAATTGCGAAGTTCGTTCTCGAAAGTGCGACGTGTGTCGTCGTGTCAAGGCCGAGCATCGGCGTCAAAGCAGGATCGCTTGACCTTTGCCTATTCCTCGAATGGAAGTGGGATTCGATCGGGATGGATTTTATCACCGGTGCGCTTCGCACCTCCAAGGGCAATGATGCCATCCGGGTTGTCATTGATCGGCTAACTAAGGTGGCGCACTTCCTTCCGTCAAGACGGATCTCCGTGTAGGTCTTTTGGCGGATCTCTACATTGCCCGCATCGTGAGCTTACATGGGGTACCTAAGACAATTGTCTCGGATCGTGGTTCTCTTTTCACCTCTCGCTTTGGCAAAGTTTGCAAGAGGCTATGGGAACCCGTCTTACCTTTAGCACAAAGATACCACCCCAAACCGATGGTAAGACCGAAGGGTCAACCAAGTGTTGGAAGACATGCTTCGTGCTTGTGTCCTCTCCTATGGAAAGAATTGGGAGAAATGCTTGCCTTTTGCCGAGTTTTCCTACAACAACAGTTTTCAGGCCAGTCTTGGCATGTCACCTTTCGAGGCCTTGTACGGGAGAAAGTGCAGAATCCCGTTGAACTGGTGCGAGACAAAGCGAAGACCCTTCTTTGGTCGGACTCGATCAATGAGGCCGAGAGCCAAGTCCAATTTCATTCGTGATCGTTTACGCACGCTCAATCCAGCAAAAGAGCTACGCGAATCGCCATCGTCGTGAACTGAGTTTTGAGCCTGATGACTTTGTTTATCTCAAGGTCTCTCCTTTGAAGGGTCATCAGCGATTCGGCGTCAAGGGCAAGTTAGCTCCTCGATATGTCGGTCCTTACCGTGTTATCGAGAAGAAAGGGGTTGTTGCCTATAAGTTGGAATTGCCAATTTGCACTTGAAGGGGTACATGATGTTTTCCATGTGTCCCAACTAAAGAAGTGTCTCCGTGTTCCAAGCGAGGAAGCTCGTTGGAAACTCTTGATGTTCAGAAGATTTGACCTACAAGGAGCACCTGTTCGCATCCTTGAAGAGGCCGAACGAAGGACGAGGAATCGTGCCATCAAGTTCCTTAAAGTTCGATGGTCGAATCATTCCGAGGATGAGGCTACTTGGGAAAGGGAAGATCGTCTCCGCGGACTATCCATCTTTCTTTCTTAGAGTGAGCCAAATCTCTGGACGAGATTTTTGTAAGGGGGAGGTTTTGTAACATCCCAAATTGGGTTTATGTTTCAAATGTAATAAAAATGAGGATAAATTAAAACTTTTGCTACCTCATGTATTGTTGCGATGTTTGAAACCTCTTTCTTTAATTGGTGAAAATTCAAATTCCAAATTTCCCAATTAAACTCAAGTCATAAACCTCCTTCATGAAAATCTTGTGCCCAACCTTTGGAAATAATTTTCTTGGGTCTAGGAGTGATGTTTAACACCTCGAATTATTTCATAATTTTCAGAAATTATTTGATAATTTTGAGACAAGTCAAACATTAGTCAAACTCCTAAAATAGCCTTCTGGAATTTTTAGAGAAAATGCAGTGCATAAAAGTCTCTGAAAATTTTATATAAGGTTCCTCCTGCTGTCAAGCAATCTCCATTTAAAATTTCATAATTTTGGAGCTTGTTTGCTATCTTAATTAATTATCCTAAGTCACCGACAAATAACTCAAAATCAGCTTTTACTATTCCTTGGACTCAAGTCACACTCGGGTTCAAGCCATTGATTCGATCGGACCAACTAAGCTGCACCGACTCGGCCACATCGAGCGCGCGTTCAATTTCGACCGTTAGATCTCGATCGTGCGAGGCTCGCTCGAGGTGACGTTCGGACCGCCGATCCTCTCCGCTCGAACCGTTCATCGAAGATCGGTGGCTCAAAAGAGGAAACGTTCGGACCATTCGAGCGCCTCGCGCAACGTGGACCGTAGGATCCAAATCAACGGTCTAGGATTAAGTGAGCGTTCGAATCGTTATTATCACCCCGTTCGATTTGAGCCGTTCGATTTCGATCCAGGGTCGCTGCTCGTCGTCTACCTCCGATCGCGCGCCAACGAAAGTCAACGATGAGTTGGTGAAAGTTTCAGAGCGTGGCGGTGTGTCGTCCCTTCTACCTTTGACCAGCGACTCTTAGCAATTAATGCTCGTTAGCCGCCTCCATAGTCGTGGTCTCCATGTTGTCACTTGCTCCCATCGCCTCACCAACCTCAACTCGGTGAGCTCACCATTTTAATCTTTGTTGCCTCCTTCTTGCTCTTGGCCTATAAAACTCCTCCAGTGGCTTCCTTAGCATTCTTTGAACACCTTTGAGCTTCAGCAACACTTCTAGTGCACTGAGTGAGCTCCTTGGTGAATTTTTGCTCTCGGCCGCCATTGTTGAAGCTTCAAGTTGTTCGGTGAAAGTGGTGTTCTTGGCCCTCTCCTCCGAACCTGTTGCTTCCTCACTTACTTGGCGTCTCATAGAGTATTAACCCTCTGTCGATTTTGCTTTTGGCGTGAGACTCAATTTCTATTTTCCCTTTCACCAAGAAGGGTGATCTTCTTCTTTAGCTCGTAAGTGCACCATTTTCAAACTCCTTGCTCCTCCGCTTACTCTAATCTTGGTGCGCATTAGTCCTCAATCAATTTCACATTTGGCGCGAGGATCTTATCAATTTGATTTTCCCCAAATTCGCCGAAAACCTTCAATTTCGTCTCCAGCTCGGGTAAGTCGTCCATTGCTCAATTCTTTGCTGCTGTAGATGCGCATTAGTATTAGGATCATGTTGGTGCTCTTGGTTAGCTTAGCCGTGCTCTAGATCGCCGGCGATTAGCCGGAGATCCTCTCTGTTAATTTTGTCGGACGAGAGCGCGAGTCGTCTTTTGTCGATGAATCGACCGTCGATCTTGATCGACGGCCCATAGCAGAGAGCGTTCGATCGATTGGTCCGCGGCGGGCGTTGGATCCCGAGATCAGCGGCTCGCGTGCGTGGGCGCGTTCGGACCAGCCCGCGCGTTCGGATCAACGTGGACCGTTGTATCCTAGACCAACGGTCCAGATCTGGATGAACGTTCGGACCGCCGAACTTCTGTTGGCATCTCGTTCGTTAGTTTTTCATCCAACGGCTGGTGATTAGGGTTGGCGCGTTCGCTCTATTGCTGCGCGTGTGGATCGTTGGATCCAAGATCAACAGTTCCTATGCGTGTGAGCGCTCGGACCACGGACGCCCCGATCTGCGTTAACCGTTGGATCCAAGATCGCCAGTGCGATCGGAACAAACGTTGGACCACGGAAACTCTTTGGCATCTGGTTCGTTGGATCCGGATCCAACGGTGAGTGCTTAGGGTTCGCACGTTAGTTACATTGCTTTGTGTTTGGGCCATTTTATTTCGGATCTTCGCCCGATTTGTCCACGTCGTTTATCCGAATTATATTTCTCGGGTAGAGTTATTTATCAATGAAAAATAGTTTTATCTTTGAAAATGCATAAGTAAATCATTTTAACTCCAAAATCGGTCAAACCACTTTTATTATTTTCATTTCTAATGAACCTTATTCTAAAATAGGTTTCAACTATGTTTCTGCAAGCGAAAATTTAGATTTTGAAAGAAAGCATTAAGCTGATTATCTGTACAAGCTGAAAAATGGATTTAACATGGAAAATTCATAACTATTTATTGAAAGCTCCAAATGAGATGAATCTGTGGGGTTGTTCATCTTATGAGGTGCTTGTTTTCTGTAAAAACTTCAGTAGCTCTACATTTCTAGAAAATTTCACTAAAATCATTGCTTAGGTATCGTTTTCAATATTAGAGTGAGCAAAATTGTTTTTAGCATAACTTTTGCATTGAGAATCCAAATCAATTGGTTCTTATTGCATTAGTTCATAAAATCATGCTCTTTCTACTGTAAAAATTTGAGAGCTTTTTGTTGAAGTTGACTGTTGGATCTTTTCGGTTTCTTTTTGCCTTATTGGTTCTTTTGGTTCTTTCGATAGGATCAGAAGAGCACATTGATAATCTTGTTGATCCAGCAAAGCACCTGACCCACAAACAAGCGGGCAAGATATTTGATCATAAATGTCCCATTACTTTCAAAGTCTAATATCTTGTTTACAAACTATATGTATGCATTGCTTTTGTGTCCAATTATTTTTGCCCTGTTTAGAGGTAGCTATTCCTAATGCATTGTTGCCATTAAAATGTTATCCCCACCACAACCATAAGTTATTAATATATTTGGTGAATTAGAGCCGGTGATTTAATTATGCTCTTTTCTGCCTTTGTGATGTCATGCTTAGAAATGCTTAGCTACGGTAGAATTGGGCGGTTATCGACTTAGTCGATGACTGATCACACAAATCATTTTGTTTATTTTGGTTCAGCACCTTATGCTTTTGTTTTGTAAAACCGAAAATGAAACAAAATGATTTGACTTAAACACAATGGTATGTTGGTGTGATTGTTGGGGTGACAAGGAAAGGTGCCGAGGTCCCTAAGGACCGAATTGTCACTTGTGTCACTAAGCCAAGCGCTTATGCGTGCTAACCATGCGAGAGGGATATGGGACCTCTCTTGACTTAGTACTTTGGCGTGGGTTATCTCCAGTCGCGAGGAGGGGTTGTGTGTGTTGTGTGAAACATGATATGTGTTCTCGGTGTTCTTGTGTTGGGTGTGCGGTGGTGGAGATTCGGGTAGGCTCTCCACCTCGAGGAGCATTGTAGTTGTCCAAGGCTTTACTGCGGCGGGTAGTTGACCGAGGCTTTACAATGACTCAGACACAACGTATGGGTTTCTATCCATACGGCGGCTCGTGAATAATTCACAATATTGGAAATGTCTCGTAGGACTTAGCCGTGCAGGCATACCTAAGGAAGTGTGCTTAATAGCTTGGCAAAAGGCGATGCAGCGTGTGGGTACATTGGTACACCTGCAGGATAAAACTATTGAATAGCCTCGCCCTAGGTTATGGACATGCTTGGTAAGGTCGTGCAAGAACTAGACTACAACCTTTTAAAAATTAAAATTTGACATGGTTGGCATGAATGGGTAATTCATGCTATTGTTGTGGTGACTAATGGTTTAGTCACTTCGGGATTGTTGTTGTCATATATCTCACTGTTATATTGTTGTCATTTACGTTTATTTGAACATTAAAAACAGATTTGTTAACTTGCTTTTCAATGTACTACATTATTGCAAATAAAACTTGCTTTATGCTTAAAAATTTGAGTCCTTTGCTCCACTTAAATAAGCTTGCATATAGTTATTGTATAGATCTGTTATCATTCTTATATATCTTGCGAGTACATTCAAAGTACTCACCCGACTTTCTTTGTCAATGCTTTTGTTCTGAGAGGAAGAAGGTGAGCCCCAAGGGCCTCACTTTTGTGAGATGTCTTTGTGGATTCGACGACTAGCTTGGCGGTCGGTCGGTTGCCTTGTGGGTTAAAGGCACCTTTGATTGGCTCTTTGTTTTATAGCCATCTTATGGCACTTTTGCTTCATTTGTTAAATTTCTTTATGTATTTGTCATTTGGCGGTTGGCCTCTCTTTTGTAATGACTATCCTTTATTTATGTTATGTTCGGATTGTTGTTTATGTTTGGTTCTATGTGAATGAATGGAATTGATGCATGAACTTTGTAAAGGAGTGTGTATCTCGCATTTAAGGAAGTATACATGTCTCGAGTCTCGGATTATCCGCTTTGTGATGCTAGGACCGAATGGGTGGTTAAGCATTA